>MU182477.1:58189-79725 GCA_016904865.1 Pissodes strobi | reverse complement strand
ATATATGTATATACATATATATATATATATCCTAAAGTGCAAAAAGCTATTTATATTTTATTTTGTATTCTAATTTAATTGAAATAATGATAGTTGGTAAGCTTTGTTTTGAAATATGTAATGTAAAGGGTTTATATTTTCATCGGAATCTACAGGGCTTATTATCAGATGTATAAGAAATAATTTTACAAGTTTCAAAATGTTTTCTGATTTGTTAAATCTGTTAAAAAGTAAATAAATTACAGTTGAAAAATAACAAAAATGTTTTCTACTTCATTACTTTAAATACTACACCCTATATTAACTAATTGGAAAAGTCTAACTACCCTATAACGAATTCAACTGTTTTCGGAATATTGATGCTTTAGAATTGACATTTTGCACATCAGCTGTAGAATCTAAACGGCTTAATTTAAATGGAAACGGTTTACATCTTCTTATCTTAGGCCTAAACTCCCAGCTTAACCGTAAGTACCCGAAAATACGAACTTCCTGCTAAACCAGAAGTTGCTGCCAGATCATAGGTTTTGAAAAGCTAACTTGGGAAAATGCAAACGGTTTCGCCCTTAGTTAAGTCGTTCAGATTCTATAACCTGTCATGTTGTGAAAAATTATAATTTTCAATATTTTGGAAATAGTTGAATTATAATATTTTGTATAAACTATTGTCGATAGAGCCTGTAATAAATTTTACCGACCCCGTTTAAAATAAAAACAGAAAAATATTTCTAAAATACCCACATCAGGATCATTTAAACATTGTGGCAACATTGATTACATTGCAACAATATTTAATTTCATACTGTATCTTAGATCTGCACGTACTTATTTTAGTGCGGAAAATAAGGTTTTACATTACATTACAAAAAAGTTTTATCGGGTTAGACCCATAAAATACTTTGCCAGACCGAAATTTTAGATTTTTAGTTGTGTGTGTTATTTAAAAACATAATTTTCATCAAAGGAGTACGACATAAAGTATTTTTTATTACGCATGCATCATAATCAACGATTATCGCACGCTGCAGCGTGCTTAAAATGATGTTTATGATGCGCCTACTTTTTTAAAGGTTGCTATCGAAACATTTGATCATGTCAAATGTGACAGATTACTATATTCGTCAATATATCCCTTAAGTTTAATATTTAAAACATTTTTGAGATTATGATGCATTCGTAATAAAAAATAGCGTATGATATACGTGTATAAGAGGCCTTTAAAGCCCTTGCGACTTACAAAACGCTCCGCTGCGCGTCCTGTTTTGAAATATGTCGCGCGTGCTTTAAAGGCCCTCTTATACACTTATATCATAATATACTATTTTATTACGCATGCATCATAATCAGCGATTATCGCACGCTGCAGCGTGCATAAAATGATGTTTATGATGCGCCTACTTTTTTAAAGGTTGCTATAGAAACATTTGATCATGTCAAATGTGACAGTTTAATATATTCGTCATTATATCCCTTAAGTTTAATATTTAAAACATTTTTGAGATTATGATGCATTCGTAATAAAAAATAGCGTATGATATACGTGTATAAGATGCCTTTAAAGCCCTTGCGACTTACAAAACACTCCGCTGCGCGTCGTGTTTTGAAATATGTCGCGCGTGCTTTAAAGGCCCTCTTATACACTTATATCATAATATACTATTATGTCATACCAGTATATTATTGTATTTTATACCTTAGATACCATTTTCATAATGGATTACTTCATGCCCGTGCGGGCATAAAGTCCACTTTATGGCCCGTGCGGGCATAAAGTACACTTTATGGACTCAAATAATTGAATTTTAAATATTTACATATTGTGAATGCAATAACGAACTACTAGTATGACATAAAAGTTTTTTTATTACGCATGCATCATAATCAACGATTATCGCACGCTGCAGCGTGCTTAAAATGATGTTTATGATGCACCTATTTTTTTAAAGGTTGCTATAGAAACATTCGATCATGTCAAATGTGACAGATTAATATATTCGTCAATATATCCCTTAAGTTTAATATTTAAAACATTTTTGAGATTATGATGCATTCGTAATAAAAAATAGCGTATGATATACGTGTATAAGAGGCCTTTAAACACTTATATCATAATATACTAATATGCACCACGGATATTAATAGATGTGTATGCCCTCGGGCGACTTATAAACCCTCTGGCCAGAGGCCCTCGTGTTTTTAACATTGTCGCCCTTAGGGCATAAACATCTACTTAATACCCTTGGTACATAAATAACTAACACGTCATTCGTCCGTATAAACTTTACAGTATTCGTTTCGATCACTGTAAAAGCTGATTTACCGAACTTGGAGACAAGGCTACTGTCATCTGCAAAACTGTAAACAGGATTATTTGTTTCGGTCGGCAGGTCATTAATATAGATGAGGAAAAGTGTTGGTGAAAGTATTGCGCCCTATGGCACGCCCGCGTTGATGGTGAATGTGTCCGAGGTGTGTCCATCGACTGCATCGTACAGAGATCGGCTCTTAAGGAAACTGGCAAGCCAGCTGCAGAGAGAGGCTGGCAGTCCGAAGGACGGTAGTTTGTTGAGCAGTCCGTCATGCCAAACTCTGTCGAATGCCTTTGAAATATCCAACGCATTCGCTCGAGACTCTCCGTAGTTCTCAATTGCCCTACTCCATATATGAGTGACATAGGCCAATATATCTCCTGTCGATCTCTCTTTGCGAAAGCCGTATTGATTATCGCTGATAATTTTGTTGTTCTCGAGATACTTGAGTAGTTGCTGATTGACTGCACGTTCCATGACGCTGATTATTTTGTTGTTCTCGAGATACTTGAGTAGTTGCTGATTGACTACACGTTCCATGACTTTGGAGATTATTGGAAGCAAGGCAATTGGACAACAGTATGAGGGCATGGTTTTCTTGCCTTTTTTTGGAACATGTTGCACTCGAGCGACTTTCCAAGAAGATGGCTAAATCCCTTTTCCGTAAGACAGAGAAAAAAGCCTGAAAAAAACGGGTGTTAGTTCGTTGGCGCAGTTCTTTAACACGATGACAGGTATTCCGTCCGGTCCTGATGCCTTTTGCGTATCTAGTTCTTTAAGGATTTTGCGAATATCACGGTGAGAAAACTTGACTTCTGCCATGGTAGTGTTGATGTTCGGTCTGGTGGGGAGAGTTTTGCCTTGGGAGACGTCTAAGGTAGAGTGCGATGAAAATATTTTAGCGAGCATGTTTGCTTTCTCCTTGGCTGTAGTCGCCGTGATGCCACGTTCGTCCGTCAAAGGTGCGAGAGACGTTATTGTAAAGTTGTTACTTACTGCCTTTGCTACCGACCAGAAATTCCTGGAACCACTGGGGCATTGCAGAAGTTTATTCCTGATCCTTTGATTGTGTTTGTTCTTAGTTTCGTCGATCACACGCTTGCACTCGTTTCTCGCTTCGATAAAATAATTGCGATTTTCAGCGGTCTGATTTTGCTGCCAGTACTTGTAGGCTTGCTGTTTCCTACCTACAGCTCTTTCGCATCTTCTGTCGAACCAGGGCTTTCCTTTTGATGGTAACTTGATGGAATTTGGGATGTATGCTTCCATTCCTAAGGAAATTACTTGCGTGATCTCTTCGCAGCAGACTGACGGGTCGTCGGTGCCAAAGCAGACGTCGAGCCAAGGAAAATCTAGATAGAACTCCCTTAGATTTTCCCAGTTTGCAGAATTGTAATGCCAGATTTTGCGAGGCAATGGTGGATCTTTCTGTATGGGTGGCAATTCACAAACCGTTGAAACAAGTTTGTGATCGGAAGTACCTAATGGCGGACCAACTGTAACCTTGTACTGGTCAGGATTGGTGGTCAGAAATAGATCCAGGAGGGCAGCGAATTCGCCCCTCTCTTAGATTCTAGTTGGTTCGTCTGCAAGTTGAGTAAGCCCGCAGCTGATGGCAAATGCTTCAGCTTCTCTACCTTCGTTGTCGGTCTTGTTGTGATGTTTGAGCCAGTTGGTGTTGTGGGCATTGAAGTCTCCCAGAACAATTATTTCTGAACTGGGGTGATCGACCTGTATTGAGTTAAAAGTGGTAGCTAGTGCTGAAAAAAAGCTTTGGTATGCTCAATCGCTGGGAGGCCGATAGAGACAACATATAAACTTGGTTAATCCCTTGGCGGTGAACTTGACCCACATGACGTCAAGGTTGTTCGGTTCGAGTGTTTCCTCGCGGTGGCATGAAAGGTCGCTTCGGACAAATAGGCATATTTTGAACTTATATCTAAATCGGGTATGTAAGTCGTAACCAGGATAGGGGTAGTTCACTATTGTTGTTATAGAACATACTTGTGTTTCTGTAAGGGCTAGTATGTGTGGTCTGTTTGCTTGTAGATGTTGGTGTACCGAATTTATGTTTATATTTAGGCCTCTTATGTTGCAGACATCTATTCTAAATTGGTTCGGTATCTTTGCTGTCTGTGAAATGCGGAATGAAGGGCTCCTAGGGCCACCCAGCGCCCGGAGATCCGAATGGCCGGGGAGTTTACTTCCGGAATATTTTGAAACTGGAAGCACCATGATGTCCATATATATATTCCTACTGTGGAACCCAGGACCACCAGCGTGGAAGCGGAACGTGATTTGGGAAAACCACTTAGCGCTTCCCAATTCTGGTGGGGTGGTCTTTCACCGGACGATGCGAGTAGGCTTATGCATCTACCACCTAGGGCCACTTCCACTGGAAGCATCGGCCTCAGACTCATTCCTTTGGCGGTCCCTTGTCTGACAGTGGTAAAAATGGGATTTGTTGGATCACTCCCAGTGATCAGCTCCAGACTTTGTACTTTGGTGTTCCCCAGCCTGGAGGAGGACGATGGGATTTGATGGGCCACGTCCCATGGCAACTCGGAATGGTGGGGGCGTCACTCCCCATAATCAAACTGCTCTCACCAGTTTGACGTTCCTGCCAGCCAATACAATGCAGCCCCTCTTGTCACAAACTGTCATTGATCAGCTCCAGACTTTGTACTTTGGTGTTCTCCAGCCTAGGGATGGTCGATGGGATTTGATGCGCCATATCCCATGGCAGCTCGGAATGGCGGGGGCGTCACTCCCCGTAATCAAACTCCTTTCACCAGTTTGACGTTCCTGCCAGCCAATACATTGCAGCCCCTTTTGTCACAAACTGTCATTGATCAGCTCCAGACTTTGTACTTTGGCGTTCTCCAGCCTGGGGGAGGACGATGGGATTTGATGCGCCATATCCCATGTATTAAGCAAAGCGAAATATCTGCTCTCATCAGTAGCAACTACAAAGGGGAAAACAACATCCAACAGCCGCACAAGCTGTATATTCTGTAACAGAATGTACAGTGTCTCCGAAACAAAACGTTACACATCGAAGCTCTAATAGATGGTCTGGTAAAGAAGTCAGCTGTATTATGTATCAGGGAACACTGATTTTTGGAACACGAAGGAATAGAATTTGCTAGGATAAGTAACTATAGCAAAAGTCTTTAACATGGTGGTTTGTGTATTTATAGTCAAGAAAATCTTGACTTTGTAGAAACAAAATAGCGTAGTGGAACTGTCAATGGAGGAGTAGTGGAATTGACAGGAGCAGCGTAAAAAGACAACAAATTTTAGTTATATGTCTATAGAGGCGAGCTTTGGCGTCTGTTGGCGTTTTTATCGAGTAGGCAGAAAAGTTGATGAACTGTGTATATTTTTTTTTAATTATAGACTTGCAATGGCAGGAGACTTTAAATTAAACTTGCACGATTTAAATAACCAAACCAATATTTTCTTAGATTTAATGAATGGCTTTAACTTATCACCAACTATTTTTGATGCTACAGGAGTTGCCGAAAACTCAGGTTAATTGATAATATATTTTGTAGTTTAGGTTTTGACTTTGAAGCCGTACGATATGTTTTGTATACACTACTGTATCTGTTAAAATGTTCCATCATGCCCAGGTTCCGTGTGGGGCGGTGTTGGTAATACTCAGAGCAAAAAAAATGTTCTAAAAATGGTGTTCTCTCAAAATAAAATGACACACTTTAAACAGGAACTTCAAGATGTTGACTGGATGTATGTGTATGAGTACGATGTCGTAGACGATGCTTACGGTGCTTTTCTAAATAACTTTAAACACTATATCAACCAAATATTTGTGCTCAAAAAATCAATACAACAAAAAAAGGCATATCTTGGATTACCACAGGAATTAAAACTTCCTGCATGAACTAAAGAATTTTGCATCGTAAAAAAATTAAAGGTCGCGTCTCTAGGGGACATTTTAACAGTTACAGTAAGACTTTGAAGGGTGTCATCAGGCGGGCTAAATATATTTCAAATCAGGAATATTTGAGCATCTGGCAAATAGCCATGTCTAATAGTTGCTGGAATTAAGAGAGTATTAAATCTCGTTAAACTGCGAAAAACGTCATACTTAGGGCACATCCTAAGGGGAGAACGATACTATATCCCAAAACTCATACCCCAAGGCAAAATTAATGGGAGACGAGGACCAGGACGGAAGCAGCACTCTTGGCTCCGTAAGATCAGAGATTGGTGCGGGTTACCAGACGGAACTATATTTCGCCAGACTGAAAATAACACTCTTGTCATTTTATAATGGACTAACCCAAACTAACCCCCTACGTGCAGTCAAGCACATGGGACGAGAAGAAGAAGGATATTTAAGAACTTCTGAAGACAAAACTAAAGCTACGTGGAACCTGGTAAATAATATTACCACTACTACCAGACCAATACTCACAAAAAAAAACTATTTTTGAAATTTGTTCTAATAAATATGACCTAGAGCAGAAATACTGAATAAAATTAATATTTTATAAATGCATGTCCCACCTTTAACTCTGTCAAAAATATTTCAGTACAAATAGAGCTGAAACTAATTTTTTTTAAATCCAGTCACTAGCCCAGAAATTGTCAAAGTTATAACACTGAAGATGAAGAACCCGTGTATGTACTGAAGGAAGTGTCTGAGGAAGTATCTGGTCCTCTCTCTTATGTTGTGAATCTTTAATTACCTGCAGGTGTCTTCCCCCACATGCTACAAATGGCTAATCTAAAGGCTATTCACAAAAAGGGTTAAATTGATGAGGAAAATACCTACCGACCTATCTCTCTTTTGTCCGATGTTGGTAAGGTTTTTGAAAAGGATATATTTAATAGACTGGTATCATTTTTCGAAAGATACTCAATAATCACAGATAGATAAAATGGTTTTAGAAAGGGTAAATCCATCATAAGAGTAATCAAATGATGTTAATATGTATGGACCTTTCTAAAGCCTTCGACTATGTATATCACGATCTGCTATGTAAAACACTTGAAATGTATAGAGTTCGCGGTGTGCCTCTCTGCTTGAGTCCTATTCGAAAGATCGTGTGCAACGAGTGGTCGAATGTGGCGTTTTATGTAGATCACAGGAGATAGCTGTCACTAGGGAAGCTCCTTAGGGATAAATCCTGGGTTCTCTTCTCTATATCGTATGTATATTCTCTTCTCTATATCGTATGTATATACTACCTGATGTCCCTAAAGAATACACCGTATTATATGCCGATTATGCATCGCTCATATTTGGTGAAGAGTATAATGAAACGCTTCTTTATAAAGTACACACTGCAATGGTGGTCCTTGATGAATATTTCTCAGCTAATGATCTACAGCTGAACGTGTCAAAGACACATACCTCTTTGGAAGTAGAACAGAATATAATAATGCCCTCTTATACAATGGTGAAGGGCTAAAAGCACTTGAGCATATGCGTTTTCTGGGAGTGCAGGCTGATAGGTGGCTTGATTGGAAGGCAAATATTGAGAGTTTAGCAAGCAGTATATCTCGATACTGCTAAGCCTTGCGTTTAATATCTAATCACGTAAATACCGAGGCAGCCATTGTATCCAATCATGCATATGTCCAGTCTAGGTTGAGATATGGGATAATATCTTGGAGTAATTCATCAGAAATACAAAGAATTTTGGTCATGCAAAAGACGCGCATTCGACCTATTTTTAAGACGAACCAACAGAAAAGTTGTAAGTCTATTTTTATTGGAAAACAATTTTAACGGTAATAGGAATGTATATTTTGGAATCGGTGATATTTGTATGTGATAATCGACATTGTTATGTCGACTGTGATATGAAACACGATTATGATACACACCATAAAAGTAATTGTGTACCTAACATTTACAACTATACATATCTCCGAAAGAACATAAAATACCTCATTATAAAAATGTTTAAACTGTTTTTCAGACAAAATTAGAAATTTGACAAAAAATAAACTAAAATGCGTCTAAAAAATCCAGTCAGTAAAGCCTTTTATAACATTAGTGAATTCTTTGATGATCCCCTTAAAAGAATAAGTCAGTGTTAAATTTGGAATATTTTTGTTACTATTTTAAATATATTGTGTAATTTTATCATAAATATCATTGTGTAAAATGAAACTTTAATTTGGTATCTACTACACTACCCGTCTTTTAAGGCAATATTCAACGACCCTAAATGGGTTTAATTTGTTTATTGTAGGCATTTGGTTTTAGTAAACATTTTTATTGAACAAATAAATATTATTGCATTGTATTGTATTGATGCCCCATTTTTGGCCAATACATTAAAATCAGATCAAGGCTGATTTAAACAGTTTTATAATTAGAAGATCAATCGACTTACCTGTAAGGAAGAGTGATCCTAATTATACGAGCAGCCTCGTCGAAAGATTATAAACACCATGTAGTTGCAGTGCGACGTACCTATTCTACGACGTTCAAAGAAAAATAATTTTTTTTGCCTTCGTTGACTAAGCATACCGGGCCACACCGGGTCTCGCTGCTGCAATATTCATTGTTAGAAGGTCTAGATTGCCAAGGGGAGGGTAGTCTACTTACAAGGGACGGGTTATTTATAATCTTTCGACGAGGCTGCTCGTATAATTAGGATCACTCTTCCTTACAGGTAAGTCGATTGATCTTCTAATTATACTTCGCAGCCTCGTCTCAGATTATAAACACCATGTAGATGTTCAAAGAATATGGCAATCTAGACTGAGACTCTTGTCTTGGAAAACAAAATTAATTTAGCTCTATCCTAATAAGTAAATTTATTATTATATACGTATAACTACATTATGCTTATCAATTATGGCTATTTCGTTCAATAATTATTGAGATTATAATAATATAGCTGCTAATAGCTACTCTAAAATATATGTAATACGGTATATAGCCTACCTAAATTAATTTGTGATCATTAATGTGAAGCTCCTAATCCTATATAATCCCTAAACTAAGAAATAAACTAGGTAACGAACAACTCTAAATTCTTAGCTAACAATAACAACTATGAAATACCTGATCCTTTTAAAACGCTATTGGCAAAGTCAGACATGTCTGGCAAAATGGGCTAATTATAAAATTTGGAAAAAACTCTCGATCGCTCTGTCCACCCTGCTGCCTTCCTAATAGATTCAATATTAGCACCACCCTTAAATGCTGCAGAGGTGGAGGCATGTCTGGAAGAATAGGCAGAGAACATGTTTGTGTCTATCCCACATTCTCCCAGCACATTTTTTATCCAGTGACTGATAGTCTGACTGGAGGCAGCGTGAATGGGTTTCTTAAGTGTTAAAATTAGCCTGTCCTCTTTTTCTGGCCGTATGAGGGCAGTATTCTTTAAATATTCGATAAGTGTAGAAGCTAAACAGAGTTCTGGCTTTTCTTTAAAAAATGGTAAAATAATAACTGGTTGGAGTCTATTTTTTCCCGAAGTTTTGATCGTTTCTGATACAAATATTTGCAAACTATCTTTTGTCTCTTTTATTAATTTATAATTGATCTTGGCCAGGGTCTGTAACCTCTGTCCGGATATCAAGGCCAATAAAACAACCATTTTAAGAGTTAACTGTTTTAAAGAAATTTTGTCTCAAGGGTACCATTCTGACATTTTTATTAGTACTGGGTGTGGATCCCAAGTAAAATTGTATTTAGGTTTTGGGGGGTTAATATTATACAACCCTTTTAAAAATCTCTTAACAATGTTCTGATCTTCTTCTTTGAAGGTCAGTATCATTGCAAGAGCTGATTTATGAATATTAATATTCGAATAAGAAATTCCAGGTTTGAATACTCCTGTCAAGAAGGATATGACCTCCCGAAGATTATAGGAAACAGGATCAAGTAGATTCTTACCACAATAAGTCCACCATTTTTTAAAAATACAGTCGTATTGTTGGTGGGTCTTCTTATTTATTGAGCAGAGAATGGCTTCTATACCAACCTCAGGGACTAGCCTCTTGAGAAAAGATGTCCTGATAACTTCCCTGCCACCAGGATAAGTTGTTTGTACAGCGGGTGAGGTTTGCTGAAAGGAGACGTAAGTAAATTTTTGTGAGGACCAAAATATATTGGTTCACAAGTAAGTAGTTTCTGGAAGACCGGATACCAAGGCTGACTTGGCCATTTTGGAACTACTAAAATACCAGTTGCCTTATCGTTAATGATCTTTTTAACGGTTTTGTTTATTATACTGAAAGGAGGAAAAGCATAAAAATAACAGTCCCCCCAAGACATAAGAAAGGCATCGACTGAAATGGAATCGGGGTCTGGCCTCCAAGAAACATATATTTTACATTTAGCATTAAGTTTCGAGGCAAACAAATCTATTTGTGGCGCCTTAAAAGCCTGACATATTCTTGCAAAACATTTTGGAGAGAGTTCATATTCAGTCTCACATCTAAGGTTTCTAGATTCAAAATCTGCGATAGTATTATGGCTTGTGTTGATATAAGAAGCATGAACGTATATATTTCGTTTTTCGCAATATTCCCAAATGTCTCTAGCAATTTGGTTTAACTCTTTATATCTAATACCACCCATTTTATTTACATACGCTAATGCTGTCGTGTTATCTACCCTAAGTAAAATGTTTATATTTCCTATTTCTTTTGTAAAAGACTTGAGAGCATTTAAAACAGCCTTTAATTCTAAAATATTTATGTGGCAAGTCTTCTCTTCAATATTCCAATAGCCTCTCGTACGTATAGAATTGCATACTGCTCCCCACCCATCTTTTGAGGAATCTGAAAAAATTTCTAACTGGTATTTTGGTTCACTAATATTATTCCCTGGATTTTGATCTACTTTACGCCACCATAAAATATCGTTACTGACAGATACAGGAACTTTAATCTTCTTGTTGTAATTATTATTCCCCTTTCTAAGAGCTAGACATTTTGCCCGTTCCAAAAGTTTCACGTGTGCCCAACCATAATGTGTCGCTGGACATGCCGCCACAAGAACCCTAATATAAGTTGCTAGGTCACGAATAGAGCAAGTTTCTTGAGTAAAAAGTGAATTAGAGGCTAATGCAATTTTTTGTTTCTTCTCAAAAGGTAATGTTATTTTCATTGAAATAGTATTAAAATTAAACCCTGGAAATTTACATTCATGAGTGGGCAATAATATACTCTTCTCTTTATTTACAATGAAGCCCAATGATGCTAACAAGTTTACAACTGTAGCCGAATTTTTAAAACATTCCTCATAACTTGATGAAATTAATAAAATATCATCAAGGTATCCCACACAAACTATACCTAAATTCCTTATGTATGTAAGGACTGGTTTTAATAATTTAGTAAAGACATATGGCGCAATCGAGAGCCCAAAGGGTAGGCAGGTAAAGGAATATAGGGACCCGTTATATTCAAACTTAAGGTACCTTCGATATTGAGCGTCAATATTCACTGAATAATAGGCATTCTTTAAATCAATCCTACATAAAAAGTTGCGTTCATGAATTAGGTCTTTGGCACTTCTATAGTCCTCTAATTTGAAATGTGGTGGATCTACCAAAAATGTGTTAAATTCTTTAAGGTTTAATATGAATCGTAAGGACCCATTAGATTTCTTTATTATAAAGAAACTAGAAATAAATTGTTCTTCTTGATGATAAGATCTAGTAATAGCACCAATGTTGAGAAGATCAGCAATCGTCTGATGTATCTCCTGATGGGAAAATTGGGTAACTGGATTTTTAGGTTATTTACTCTGGCAGGGTCGTCTACATAAAGGAAGTTTATAACCCTTAACCCAATCAAGGATCAGAGAGTTTTTTGTAATATTTTGCCAATTATTATAAAAATTACTTAGACAACCAACAACCTTTACCTCTACTACTTCCTGAAGTCTCTTCTCTTCTCCCAGCTCCTCTTCTGTCTCTGGTCTCTTCTGCTGCTCCCCTCCGTTTTCTTGCGATGATTGAATCTCGATCGTCTGGCTAAAAAATCCCGGCTTGTATGCTTCTCGGAGGATCTCGATGGGATATTCTTAAAAGGTGTCTTTGAGCCTGAACTTATACCCGGGACCGAAAAATGTTTAGTCTTGATTTCATTGCTTACTTTTCTTAAATCCTGTGCAGACCTAATATGAGTCAATAACTCATCTCCAAAAAGATAGCCATCAATCGGTCTTTCCATTACCACCCTTCGAATCGAAGTATCGATGGAGTTTGATAGACCATATCTCCTATGGCTTGATAATGAATGTCTAACATCTGTTAACAGTTTTGAAGCATTAGCTAAGTCTTGCAATTGCATATTAGTCTCGTCTGACGGTTTTGAGAAATATAAGTTCATGGGTGCGGCAATGGCAGAGAGTGCTGCTGCTATCTGTTCCTGAATACGTGACAGGAAATTATCTTGTTTAGTTTGAGCTTCTGTTAGGCAAGCACTAATTTCTGAATTGAGTTTTGGTGGTAAAAGACCCTCTACATTATTGGGTCTAGGGTATTTCTCAATCAAGGATTTTCTTTCATTCTTATCCATGCCATTCCTACTAAACGTTGTCCACCTGCTAGCGATTTCAGCATGTATATCTGGCCCGACCGCTGCTACGGCTAGCGGGTCAGTACCAAGAATGTCAACTGGGTTCTGACTTACTTGTTGAGGTTGACCCGTTACCTCTATCGGATCTTCTTGATCCCCACTGGCGGAACTAATTGATGAGCTAGATGAATCAAGGCCCGAATCTTCAGAATCACTTGAACTGTACTTTCTGCCTGAAATAAAGTGAATAATTGCAATAACAATAATTATTCACTTTATTAAATTATTTGACTATCTATTTACATTTCATAAGACAAAACAATATAGTCTGCCCATGAATAGCCGATGAAAATAAAACTGATAATAAAAAAATATATTCATCAGGCCGTTGTTTATATTTCACGTATTTCCGCCGTAAATGTTTACGGCTCCTCTGACCCTGGCCCGTGCGAGACAAAGAGCATGAAATATTTCAGCCTATATCTCCAGGTCAAACCGAAAAAACCAATGTTGGTATTCGGGAGGAATCTAAATTATAATCTGTTAGCGGCGTTAGTATCGCTAACTTAAGAAAAGGCGATACGAATGTAACCGAAAAAATGACACAGATACTTTAAATTAAGGTAAAATGAAGCTCTGGGCGCCGTCTCTTATTCTTAGTTATACTCCGAAATTTAATATAATATAATAATATTAATATCTAAATTATCATATCATTTTAGAAGAAAGTTCTGAACAATTCATCTTTGGATATCACTATGCTAAAACAAAGAAACACATATAATTTACTTACTTCTCTTGTACCTCTTAAGCTTTTTATTAAGGCTTTTCATCTTATGCTGAATTTCCTGCAGAGATTCACGATTCTTTCGCTTCGACATAGTCACAAAACACTCACAAGCGTTATTTAACTTGAACGTACTTATCGATAGGATACGACACAATACAATGAATATTGCAGCAGCGAGACCCGGTGTGGCCCGGTATGCTTAGTCAACGAAGGCAAAAAAATTTATTTTTCTTTGAACGTCGTAGAATAGGTACGTCGCACTGCAACTATAGTTTGCCAAATGAAAGAACCTGGACGGAAAGAATGCGGGCAAAAATGCCCTCGCATATTTAGATGCTGCCACATTTTTTTCCCAATAATCCTAATTTATTTTCTGTCTAGTTTCCTATAGTGAATTTGCAAATTTATATTTCCTACTTGAATACTTAATTTTGTTATTTTCCTTAATACTAGTGTCTTCTATTATTTACTATTTTATTTACACAGGGAAATACGGAATACGGAATAAGTATACTATAATATTTATAATGTTTATATTTTATTCGCCTTCAAGCTATTTAAAATACGCGACAATAGGCAACAGTGCGACGTTTACTTGATTTTTAGCGGGGAGGCAGATTCGTGATTGGTCGCAGGATATATTAAATACACTTTGACCCTAGACCAACACCTAATTTTTTTACATATTTTAAAATTTCAGCAGCGACTTGCTTTAGCCATTGGCGTGGAAATTGCCGATGCCGAACTGTGTGGTTATTTATATTATTTGGTTTGTAGGGTCTGGTGATATATAGGTTTTGTCGATTTTTTCTCTTTTTTCACTAGAAAGGGGGTGACCTATTATAGGAGTTTAAGCCAAAAAAGTCGGAAGATCCGCTACATTTGAACCGAAAAAATGCCCTCAAAGTTCGAGTTTTGACACAAATTTTCAGCACCACTTCACAAAAGCACTAGAAATATAGACAAAACACATCTGAAAATCAATTATCGGGTGAAAATATTAACTAGGATACATCTGCGTCGAACGAGAGACCTCCGTTTTGTTCCGGTCCTAATAAACAAAATTAAATTTTACTTGTAAATATCCATCCTTCTTTTGACTGTCAACTGTCACAATAGCCAAAACAAAGATTTTTAAAAAGGCACACTGTTGCCAGACGTTTACTGTAGTTTCGTTAGCAAAATTCATTAGAAAAATGGTGCGCTATAAGCGCAGCTTATTCACTACCAGCTAGTCATCTTGCGGCGGCATCCTTTGATTTGGGAAAGTCAATAACCAAGTTTTGCAAATTTTAGAAGAGGGTCATGACTTAATATTGTTTTAAACGCCTGGGCATCTGAATAATACTTTTGACAGTTGAGGGACGTTTAATTTAAAATATGCTTTTCTACTACCGTGCGTAAAGTACTCACTTTACGCACTCTCTAAGATTCGTAAAATAGGCTTTTTTAATGTGCATTGCATAAAATAAGTTATTTTACGCACTAGTGCGTAAAGTAATTTAATAATATTTTTGTTTTTTCATATATTTTTCGGTAGTAGAAAAAATGTTGTATGCTACTCATGTGTAAAGTACCCTTTTTTTATTCAATTTCAATTAAATTTTTTTATCAATATTCCCATTCATAACAAAAGGTTCACTTTACACACTTGTTGCATAAATAACTATTTTATCGTCTAAAATCCGTTTAAAAACGATTTTAAAACGCACAATTGTATAAAAATCCGAAATTTCCGAACCTCTCAGTGCGATAGCCGAGGCTTCGGACGAATTTGTCATGTATTTTGAAGCGAAAATTCATTTTAAATTCAACTGTGGAACTGAACCGCTCAGGGCGCAGTGCCCGACACTCCAACTTTCCGATTTCGATGTAGTTAACTAGCTGGTAGTGAATAAGCTGTGCTATAAGTGTCTCTACTCTTTTATTTATTTAGGTGAATGATTTTTTTATGGCAGTAGCACATCCTATATTTCTCGACGAACGGTGTGTGTGCGAAGATGTTGATTGACACGGTTCTTGAATAGTTAGTTTGGGAGCATATTCGCATGTAACAGGCAAGATGTCCATTCGGCAATGCCGATCGATTCTTCATATGTGACGTACACGATAGCATTTAGTCAGATGTCGTGACTGTTACATAGAATCAACAAATAAGTCTTCAGTTATTTTAACACTTCATGCATGGCCCTCCGCTCGCTTCGCTCGCTACGGGAGCTCAACAAACAGAAACTAACCCAAAATAAAAAAAAAAATAAAATAAAAATTTTGGGTCAGTTTTGGTTAGCACCTGGTTAGTTTCTATTTGTTGAGCCCCCGTATAGAGAGCGAAGTGAGCGGAGGGCCATGCATGAAGTGTTTAAATAATCGGAGACTTATTTGTTGATTCTATGTCACAGTCACGACATCCGACTAAATGCTATTTAGTCATAGTCGAATGAACATCTTGCTTGTTACATCCGAATATACGTCCTGGGAGTGAGTTCCACAGTGATGCAGTGCGCCAGACAAAGAAGTTCTTGTAAAGCGATGTTCTAGGTGTTTCCATTTGTACGACGAACCGGTGCGCTCTTGCCGTCTATCGTGACTGTCTGACAGGCGTTGTCAGGGGCGGGATAAGGCGGGCCAAATCCTGGGAACATCTGCCCTAAAAGTATCTGTAAAACAGGGATTTCTCGGTCACATGTTTGCGGTGTTTCAGACTATCCAGATTTCGGGCCAACTCCGGGTCACCGACGAGACGCACATCTCTCTTCCGAACGGAATCCAGTAGCTTTAGGGCGTGCTCTGGCGTGGCACCCCAGATGTGTGAGCAATATT
Organism: Pissodes strobi; assembly: GCA_016904865.1. Classification (NCBI taxonomy): domain Eukaryota; kingdom Metazoa; phylum Arthropoda; class Insecta; order Coleoptera; family Curculionidae; genus Pissodes; species Pissodes strobi. The sequence continues at coordinate 63,282 of MU182477.1, read as the reverse complement.
CTAAGCACGGTCTTATTTGCGCTTTGTAAAGCAAGAGCAACTGCTGCGGTGTATACATTTTTTGTTGCGAAATAGCGTACCAAGTTTCTGGGAGGCTGATTTTGCGACGTAAGCAACGTGGTCATGCCAGGACATATTGCTGTTGACCGAGACCCCCAGTAGTCCGATTGAATGAAGATGAAGGGATGGTCGATCCTGCCATAATGATATCATTGCCCGCCGTATGGTAAACGTGGCTGCTTGGATGATTGTTCAATGTGCATTTGCATTCATTCATCGGAATAAAAGAGACACTCATTCGATTACATTATTCCTTTGTATGTATATATTCGTCAAATATTTCACTTCATACATGGCCCTCCGCTCGCTCCGCGAGCGTAACCAAACAAACCTAACCCAAACTAACCCAAGACATTCCCAAATGAAGAAAAACAAACTAAAAAATATTTGCATTTTCGACTGACAAATTTAATTTTTTTTTATTTCCGGCATGCCTTGGGTTAGTTTTGTTTGGTTGCGCCCCCGAAGCGAGCGGAGGGTCATGCGTGAAGTGGAATGTTAAATATACTTAAATAGTAAACAACACTGTTATTCCCCATAAGAAAATGTGCAACTTTTGGAAACACTGTGCCAGGCCCCCGGTGTTGTTTACTAAAATTTCATTATTTTCACGTTACAATTTCAATATTTTCACGTTACACCTGGGAAAGTCGTAGTGGAAGTTTGCCCTTCTAGGGCAATTTAGGCTCAAAACGCGGATATTTTTTCGACTCAAATGTGGCGAAGCCTCCGATTTTTTTGGCTTAAGCTACTCTATAGGACACCCCTTTTCTAGCGAAAAAAAAAGAAAATTTGCAAAATCGACACAACCTATATATCATCAGACCCTTAATTTGATGATATCTTTGAAGATTTTTAACCTTTCTTATATTTTTCTTGCATTTGGTGATTATTATACGCGGTTAACTAATTTTTATATATTTCGGATAACTCTCTTAACTGAACTCTCTAAATTAAAATTTTTATTACAAAACAATTCCGAACGTTCTATAAAGAGCGTTTTGGAACATACTTGCTTCAATATTGCCTAACTTTTAATACAAAAATTGAACGCTATAGAGAATTTATATGAATTAGCTACGATAAACCGTTTTTTTTTCCAAATTAAGCGACATCATCAATGACGTAAATACAAAACCTTCGGGAAACGAACTCTACTTATTACTACAACATACAACATATTTATGTAATACATACAACAAATAATATCATAGAATAATATCCTTATTATAAAAATGAGATATTATTGTATGACATATTTTGTACTATGAGACTGCAATATAAAAAAAAACTGTAATTAATTTTAACGTCTTAAACTAGTCAATATTATCAATAATAATATGGTAAGAATAACCTCGTGCGCCTATGGGAAGGCAAGATTTTTTACGTGCTAGTCCTCTACCCCCTTCAGTCGTTGTTAAGGTTCACTCGCTTGGCGCACTATACATGGTGTTTATAATCTGAGACGAGGCTGCGAAGTATAATGAAAGTCATGCTGGTCATTTTCATGCCATTTTAAGCATAACCGTTTTTTCTGACCATCCACTTGTTCAGTTCACTACTTTGGATATGTCGGCGATATTTTATTTATGGTTAATATGCAGATATAATTTTTGTTTAAAGTTTCTGCAATGCAAATGGTAATCTTGAAGCTAATGAATATCGGTCAAAAAGTACTAGATCCAGAGTAAAATGTCTTTAAATCAGATCTGCAGGCATGTAAAAAATTAAGCACGTACTTTAACTCGAATAAGTTTGAGATTTATGAATTTATAATTTTTTTTCGATTTATGGCTTACAAGTCCTGAGGCACTGGCCCTGCTTCTAGAGTGGAATACATTAAGTATTCAAAACTACATGAATCTAGATCCCTTGATTTTTTAGTTTGATGGAAGGTAAATCTTTAATTTATAAAAGTGAATACAAGTATTTTGTTCTTCAAACGTCAGTAAATCCGTCATTACTCGATTGTGTAGGCGGCAGTGAAGTTTCGTTTTTCCTCCGCCGGAGCTTTACTTTTCACTTTTCCGCCGGCGGAGGTAAAAGTGTTATCATAGCAACATAGATGCAATACAAGCAAACATCAAAATAAGCGTCAACAACTCATGAGTTATTAAACTAAAATTTGTATTTATCACTCAATGTGTGACTGCATTTCTAAAAATCACTAATTTAGGAACAAATTGGTTATTATTTAATCGAACTTACTTAATAACTGCTTATCAATACGGAATTAAAACGCAATCGAAAACGCAATTTTAAAAATATAATTATTGTTGACAGTGTCCACTGACAGCTTTATGTTACATTGCTATAGCAACAACATGAGCCTATTCACCGACACCGCACCGGTCTAAGCCGCCTTGCGAACCCACTTATCTTTAATAATGATTATTATTACTATTAAAAAGAGACTTTTTGCATTAATTTGTCGACATTTGAAGAAAAAACAGCATATTTTATTTGGAGGAAAAGTTACTTTTCATCCATATAAAATAATATACTATTACGTCCTTAATCGAAACTGCTAGATTCTGGCGTGTTGTTGGCTTAAGATAAAAAAAAAGTTTCCAAACGAGCATAACCATGAGTTTCTAACTTTCTAAATATTTCTTAAATTGACTAACTCAATATTCAATATCCTTATTCAAAGTCCCTGTAATGAAAACAGTTTTAAACAGAATTCTTGGCGAGGAAAATATGCATATACAAAGTTAGCTCTGAGGAAGTAACCAGATTTGTGCAAAATCATATTAAGCAATTTTTCACATGATTGGTAGCTAGCTAGAATTACTCAACGTAGTGAATAAGCTGTGCCAATACATATCTAAATAATATTTGACTCCTCTGTTGCGGGCGATTTCAATTGTCCGGTTTAGGATTAGCCTAAAGCTCTCTGTTCTAACCCAAACTAACCCAAACTATTTAAGGAAAATGTCAACGCTGAACCCTTTGACAAAATGATTTATTGCTGGTCATTACCGGACAAAAACTGCGTTCTAATAAATTGTGCTTTAATGTACAGGAGCAATTCGATTTTAAAATGCATGTTGGTAAAATATAAGCTAGTCATTGCTTTTATCACGATCAACCAAGAACCTAATTACCAATGTTATATCTAAGAAATATACGTTCGATAAGTAGAGACCCATTTTTATTAATGATTGCAGTGATAATAGTCAGGTAAGATATGATTTAGCAGACCGAATTATTGTGAAATTTAAACAAATATTCTCTTATTAGGATCAAGTGAAGTTTTAATAGCAATGCTTAAACAACCATCTGTTAAATTTATCATATAGAAACCAATTTTAAAATTATTTACGATTTCAACGGACCAGTTATTAGAATTTAAAATCAAATATTTTCAACTTGCTATCTAATCGGCATTTTAAAATATCTCACTGAATGTATTGGAACGTTCAATTTATTCACATTTTCGTTATTCATCTGATTTTGTAAAACCTGGAGCTGTTTTGAGAAATATTTTAACAAAATCGGTACAAACTGCCAGCCCTTGTTTCAATAAGCTGTTATGATTTAAATTTACATTCAGCAATGTAGCACCTGCATATTAAGATGAAAGAAGGGTTTATTATCCTTCGCATCTCCGCCATCCCTCATTACACTTTGTAGTATACAACTTTTTCCCAATCGGTACAATTTTTAAAGAAGTTATCTAAAAACATGGTGATTCAGCCGACCCTGGCTAGCCGCTCGAGCTCATGCATCGCCTTGATGCGTCATTACAATTTTGTACCGGTCGGTGACAAGCAAGAATCCGTAAATCGGTTCTTTCTTTTGGTTTTAAGAAGAAAAATGCCTAGAAATCGTATTTCTAGTATAGTGAAGTGTTAGTGAACGTCTTGCTCGCAAAGGAGGCGAAAAAAAAAGGGGCAATATGCATCGGGAGAAGCGAATCAGGGGGTGAGTCCATATAAGATTATATGCCGAAATTTCAAATATACATAAATACCTGGTTATCTTAAATATATAAAAACAGAATCTCTTGTATAAAAGCAAACTAAATGCGTATAATACTAAACTGAGTATTATGAATAAATATGACACTTGTAACCCTTATTTTTTTACTTAATAAAATTGAAATGGAAAATACTCTCAAACTTCTAAAACTAACTATACTTATTAGAATAAAATAGAGTGCGAACGGGTTACAGTCAAAAATGCGAATGAAGCAGTAAACAAAAATTAAATGTGCTCACTGCGATTTGAATTATACTAACAAACTGTTATTTATATACGAGGGCATGACAAAACATTGTTACATTTATTTGTCGTCTTTGCACAATTACACAGAATCAAACAATATATTCGGAATTGAAATATATTATATCGAAATGAATATAAGTAATAAGCAACAGTTAACGATACGAGCTATTCGAAACCGTTCTCTAGTAATCTCGTCTAATCGTACATCCTACCAAAGAAATATACTATTCAATCACAAAAAGTGTTTACATAACACAATCAAAAGGAGGAAATATATACCGGTCGACCTGCACATTTATTAATGTTTTACATGGAATAAAACGTTTATACCATATAAAGGAATATAAAAATAGAAACAAATGGTTATAATGCCTTCGTAACATTCGTTTTTCGATATTTGATCCCCGTATGGGGCACATGTTGGACTATAAACTACAATTCGATTCGATGCAAATATTGCAAAACAAAAAACAAAGTTATATTTAATTATGATCCACTGACTCATACTGCAGATCTATATGAAAATTTAAGAGTATGGCAATTACATAAGGTATTAAAATTTGAACAGAATAAACTTATTTACAGGATAATAAATAAAACTCAAAATTAAAATATTATCATAATATTTTCAAAGGATATTCATAGCCACAATACTAGAGAGTTTATAGGAAATCATACTGTTATTATTACTAAAATGAAATTATCCTCAATACCAGTGTTCAAAAACACTGTCTAGAGGAATAAGGACTATGTATATTGTAATTATTGCTATTACTGTATTAACAAATACTTTTCAAAAAAAA
>MU182477.1:30809-51051 GCA_016904865.1 Pissodes strobi | reverse complement strand
AAAAAAAAAAAAAAAAAAAAAAACAAAACATTATGATAGAGAAGTATCCACCAGCTGCCAACTGCAATGTCCTCAGACCATCAAAATTAAATCTCGAAGAGAGTACTAAATCCTGCCAAGACAACTACTGTATCAATTACAGAAACAACTATAGTCCGTGGGATTAGTGCCTTAGCCCTCCCTTTCAATAATTTAATTATCCAACCGTCTGAACTAGAATTATACGTTCAAAATTAGCAGAGAAAAAAGGTAAACAGTTCAATAATAGAGTGGGTACAGGATTATAAAATCCCTTTCAATAGGACACCACTCCGGTTAGCAAAGTAGAAGACTACATAGGACGGCAAAAAAATTTAATTTCAAAATACGCATTCTTGGGGAAAACTGATGTCTTAAAGATGCATGTTTCCTTATCCCTATGCACAGTAGTCAAAAAAAGTTGTTAAGATTCTTTTTTTGCAACGTACTATACCAATTTAATTGTGTTTCATTTGGTTTATGTACAGCTCCATATCTTTTCACAAAACTGAAACCAGTTGTAAGATATGTAAAATTAAAGGGTATAAAAACTGTACTCTACTTATACAATTGGCTAGTTATTGGTAATTCAAAAGAGAATTGCTTAAAAGTATAAATAAAATTACATAAACATTACAAGATTTAGGTTTTATATAAAAAAAAGCGTAGTTATTCCCCCTCAACCATGCTCACGTTTGGGGTTTATACAAGAGAAAAGGGACACTGGCAGAACAGTCTATTATCTTTACCCTGAAAAATACTTACTCACATCTCCTTGCGGAGAGAAACAACCATTGTGGAAGAAAATTTCTCTGGCTGTAGGGAAATTACGAAGTTTCCTGAGAAATTAAACTGATTATTTTTTATTGCAAACTATAGAACCGTAAAAAAAAAAACAAAAAAAAAACATAAAATAAAATAAAATAAAATAAAAAAAATAAATATTAAAAAAAAAAAAAAATCGATACGTATTTTTTTATTTCCGCTAAAGATGAATATTACAAGTGCTATACCAGTCTTTAGTTTTGTATATATAGATATACCATGCATGGTGTGACGTAACAATTCATGTGTATTATGACGTCATAAGCACATCTCAAGGCGTTGTATCTGCCTCATTTTTCGGCTTAGGGAAAAAAGAAAAAATATATGTTTACTTATTTTTCATGGGCTATTGAAATCAGCAGTAATAAAAAAAAAATTGATGAAACTTCCTCATTGTCAGGAGAGCTATTCTATAACAAAGCGTACCTAATGAAGCGATAAAAGTGATTTATTCTTCATTGACAGATAGCGCCCTCAAACAATACGGAAATACTTACAATAAATAGGGGAATTTCTGTTTTTCTAAGCCCCAACAAATATATAATAAAACCGTAAACTTATTCTTGAGCTCCTAAATATTCAATTGTCTTCGGAGTCATCCTACTCAAACAAAAGATGAAGCGGTTATAAAAAGTTTTCTCAATGGAACATTTAACATAAGACCCCCAAAATCAAAATACTCAATTACTTGGGATCCCTACCCAGTTCTACAGCGCTTAAAGAGCATGTACCCTCACGAATTCTTAAATCTACAAATCTAACTTTAAAGCTAGTAACACTCTTAATACTAATAACGGCACACAAATCACGGACAACCCGGAAGTAAAAATAGACAATATTTTTAAATATGAATACGTAATTGAAATCAGATTCCCGGATAAAATAAAAGCAAGTGGCTTAAACATGCTTCAACCTAGTTTGATATTACCTTATTTTATTAATCAACCTGAACTATGTATAGTCACACTATTAGAGACTTACATAGAACGCATAAAAGGAAAAATGGTGCTACCAGTCAATAAAAGGTGAATAGTTCGTTGTATTAGCAGATACAATCGATCGTACCCTCCACTGTCTGCAATTGCAGTTGCAGCTAGTGAACATACCTATTTTTTTGTTCAAAAACAGAAATTACGGCATTCACAGATACTGTAAATATGCTAATAGATCGTTGCATTTGCAGATGCAATCGATACCACAAGTAGCAAAACCAAACAAAATGTAATACTCACTCACAAAAAGCCCTATCACCCAGACAACAGTCAAACCATTAGCATATGGGTCAAGTTAATACTAAAAGCCAGCAGTATAAACACGGAAATCTTTGGGGCACACAGCAAGCGACACGGGGCAACTTCAGCAGCTCAAAGAATGGGAGTTACATTACAAACCATTCAGAAGACAGCTGGCTCGACAGAAAAATCAAAAGTATTCTCGAAATTCTATAAAAAACTTGGCGTGGGTAATCCCACTGGATTGGCATCCTGTTTATTGAACCATAAACTCTAAGGAATCATATAAATATTAAGCTACAATTATAACTTACTTACCAACTTGTTATCATATTACATACGAATATTGGTATAGTATTAAAAATAAGTTAAAGGTTAATATCAGTTAAGCGTTAAACATGATATATGTACCTTCATGATGTGTGTTATTAAATCTAATGGTTATAAATTTGAATTTTAGTTTATAAAAAGGGCCTTACAAATCTAGGACTACAGAAAACTCGCAGTTTTCAGTTAATGTAGATTACATCGCAAATACTTTAAACATCTACAAAGTGTAATGAGGGATGGCGGAGATGCGAAGGATAATTATAAGATCAATCGACTTACCTGTAAGGAAGATCGATCGGAATTATCCGAGCATCTCCGCCATCCCTCATTACAAACCCACCCAGTCTTTACCTTCTCCCTATCACCCCAAATGCAATGTAATCAAAAATCTCACGTACCAAAATTGTAATGACGCATCAAGGCGATGCATGAGCTCGAGCGGCTAGCCAGGGTCGGCTGAATCACCATGTTTTTAGATAACTTCTTTAAAAATTGTACCGATTGGGAAAAAGTTGTATACTACAAAGTGTAATGAGGGATGGCGGAGATGCTCGGATAATTCCGATCGATCTTCCTTACAGGTAAGTCGATTGATCTTATAATTATGAGACATAGATATAAATTTTAAATACAAAAGTTGTAAAGTTTTTCAGGAAACGCAAGAACTTATTATCAGAATAAATAAATGAGAAATATTAACTATTGTTTTTTAAAAAGAATGCCCTGTATATGGTTCGTAAATGCCTATGAAAATTATGTTTGCTCAAAGGAGGCAGTTAAAAGATAGTTTTCACGTTATTACGCACTCGCGCGCCTGAACGAAGATTAACAGAAATTATTGCCTGAGGAAAAATGTCCCTTATCACGATTTATATCCCAATAAATCTTTCATTCACTCGATATAAAAATCAAAATGTCGAAGAAAGGTACGTGCGTTGCGTGTCGTCCATATAATACATGGCTTTTAACTATCACAGAGGAGAAAAGGGATTTATAAGCTCAACTGATCACACATCGGGAAGAAGATGAAGCTGCTTATACTCCAAAACTAAAAGACACGGAGATCGCTTCTGGTGATATTTCAACACAAGTATTTGCTGTTGATTTGCATAAATGTCTTCTGACCCAAGATGTTAAAACATGAATAACATAGGTGTACTGACCAGCAAGCCTTTTGTTTCATGTGTAATATGTAACAATCGCACCATGTTTCTCTTTTCATAATAAAGGTAGCCTCAGTACCAAATACACACTTGAAGGACTGATATTTTACTCAGATATTTGTGATAGTCAATATAGGAATTATTTTTTGTCGTTTATGCTTATGGAGAAAGATACAAACACGCAAAAAACTGATCATAATTTCCTCATCCCCGACCATACGTATATGAAGTATAATAGCAACCACTTTATTATTAAAAAAAAGATGACACAGTATCTCTGCTCCCATAGATCATCCAAAGAACGGGGTCAACCTTGTACAGCTTTGTGGTTCAAGAAACTATTAGAATGTACGTAAAGATTAAGTTTTTCAAGAAGGTTTCTGGAAAAAGGTTATCTATTTTTTTTTTAATAAAAATTGGAAAAAGTCATATTTAGTTCTTAAATAGTAATAATATTGTTTTATAAAGTCATATAAAATATTTTATGTAGGTTTTTTAAAAGTGAACCCAACATAATATTAATATATGTGCGAAAACACTTCAATCAAAAAAACTTTTTAATATCTATGCACACTTGTCCCAAACTTCCGCCATATACCCCAGCTCAGCTCTATGTTTTTTGAAAATAAAATAGTTTTTTTACTACATATTATTTATAAGATATTCCTAATTTTGAAAATTTTATCTTGATATCTCAGAAAAATAATTTTTATTGCTGGTGCGTGAAGGAACAATAATTGTTGCATTATGATGCATTAACTATTGTTGGTGATATGTTACAAAAAAAACTGTATGTAAATGAACATTAAATTTTTAACCGATACATATTCTGTAACCATGAGGGACTATCATATCGCAGTTCAGTTATGATAATAATTTTATATTTGTCTTGATACATTTAATAATACTATCGAATGCATTGCACAATATCTGCGACCACCATTCTGGCACCTACAGTTTAAAATGCCATTGTCCTGCAAGTCTACCAGACCCATAAATCAGTCTCCTATGCATCACCATCTGCTTTTCTGTCTCCAATAGTTTTAAAAATTGATAAGAAACAATGGCTTGTTTCGATTTTCACGAATGTGTTCCTAATGCATGTTTCAAATGAAAAAATTCACACAGTCCTTCACAAAGATGCAACCGCGGGGGGGGGGGGGGGAAAGCCTAAAAAGAATCATAGAAAAAACATAATTGTGCGGAAATATAGAGTTGATAGAAGTTTGGGTGTTATCAGGATAGATTACGTAAGTTTAGTTTACCAAAATATACCAAATAAATGTATATTACTTCAAGTCTCGTTCTTTTTTACAATTAAAAACGTTATAAGTGTGGTTGTAAAAAAGCAAAATATCATTTGCATTCGATTCGTCTCACATTCCTCGATCTAACGATATGAAACACTACTAGTCTGTCGTGAGAAACTAAGAGTCACCCTTACCCACCCTTAACACAATCTAATGTTAAAAATTACTTTTAGCAGATTACAAAGGTTTAGTTTACCAAAATGTACCACATAAATACATATTACCACAAGTTTCGTTCCTATTTACTATTTATAACATTAGTGGCGGTTGTAAAAACTGCATTTGATTCGTCTCTCAATTCCCGATCTAACGCGGTTAGTTTCACTTAGTATCAACTTATTTTAGTCATTTGAGTCGGATCCAATACACTATAATCAATTTTAATATATTTGGTTAGGTTTGGTTAGTCGTCTAATCAATTTTCGGTTAGTTTTACTTAGTCTCAACTCTTTCTTACTTATTTGATCCGGTTTCATTATGTTATAATCAATTTTAATAGAATTGGTTACTTAGTCGTTTATTCAACTTTCGGTTAGTTCCACTTAGTCTCAATTTATTTTACTTATTTCAGCTGGTTCCGATGAGTTATAATCAATTTTAATAGATTTGGTTAGTTTTGGTTAGCCGTCTAATCAACTATCGGTTAGTTTCACTTAGTCTCAATTTATTTTACTTATTTCAGCTGGTTTCGATAAGTTATAATCAATTTTAGTAGATTTGGTTAGTTTTGGTAAGCCGTCGAATCAACTATCGGTTAGTTTCACTTAGTCTCAACTTATTTTAGTCACTTGAGTCTTCCGATACGTTATAATTAAGTATACTAAATTTGGTTAGTTTTGGTTAGTCGTCTAATCAACTTCCAGTTAGGTTCACTTAGTCTCAACTTATTTTAGTCATTTGAGTCGGTTCCGAAACGTTATCATCAATTTTAGTAGATTTGGTAAGTTTGAGCTATAAATTTGGATAGTTTTGGTTAGTCGCCTAATAAACTTGCGATTAGTTTCACTTAATCTCAAATTATTTTAGTTATTTAAGTCGGTTCCCATACGTTATAATCAAGTTAAATAAACTTGGTTTCTTTTGGTTAGTACTCTAATCAACTTTCGGTTAGTTTCACTCAGTCTCAAGTCATTTTACTTATTTAAGCTGGTTCCGATATGGTGTAACCAATTTCAATAGATTTCGTTAGTCGTCCAATCAACTTTCGGTTAGTTTCACTTAGTCTCAACTTATTTAAATTATTTAAGCCGGTTCCGATACACTATAATCAATTTGAATATATTTGTTTAGATTTGATTAATCGTCCAGTCACCTTTCGGTTAGTTTCAGTTAGTGTCAACTTATTTTAGTCATCTGAACCGGTTCCGACGCGTTATAATTAATTTTAATAGGTTTGGTTAATTTTGGTTAGTCGTCCAATCAAGTTTCGGTTAGTTTCACTCAATCTCAACTTACTTTGGTCATTTGAACCATTTCCGATACGTTATAAACAATTTTAATAGATTGGGTTAGTTTTGGTTAGTCGTCAATTCAAATTTCGGCTAGTTTCACTTAATATCAACTTATTTTAGTCATTTGAACCGGTTACGATACATTATAAACAATTTTAATAGATTTGGTTATTATTGGTTAATCGTCGAATAAACTTTCGGTTAGTTTCACTTAGTCTCAACTTATTTTACTTATTTGAGCTGGTTCCGATACGTTATAATTAATTTTAATATATTTGATTACTTTTGGTTAGTCGGTTAATCAACTTTCGGTTAGATCCGCTTAATGTCAACTTATAGTAATTTGAACCGGTTACGATACGTTAAAATCAATTTTAATAGATTTGGTTGGTCTTGGTTAATCGTCGAATCAACTTTTGGGTAGTTTCACTTAGTCTCAACTTATTTTAGTCATTTGAGTCAGTTGCGATACATTATAACCAATTTTTATAAATTTGGTTAGTATTGGATAATCGTCGAATCAACTTCCAGTTAGTTTCACTTAACTTATTTTACTTATTTCAGCCGGCTCCGATACGTTATAATCTGTTTTAATAGATTTGGTTAGTTTTGTTTAGTCTTCTAATCAACTTTCGGTTAGTTTCATTTAGTCTCAACTTATTTTAGTTATTTGAGTCGGTTCCGATACGATAAATCAATTTTAATAGATTTGGCTAGTTCTAGTTAGCCGTCTAATCAACTATCGGTTAGTTTCACTTAGTCTCAACTTATTTTACTTATTTTAGCTGGTTCTGATACGTTATAATCAATTTTAATAGATTTGGTTAGTTTGGGTTAGTTGTCTAATCCACTTTTGGTTAGTTTCACTTTTTCACTTCGTCCCAGCTTATTTCACTTATATAAGCTGGTTCTAATGCGTTATAATCAATTTTAATAAACTTGGTTAATTTTGGTTAGTCGTCTAATCAACTTGCGGTTAGTTTCCCCTTCCTAGATCTGTGGTTAGTTTCACTTAGCCTCAACCTATTTCAGTCATTTGAGTCGGTTCCGATACGTTATAATCAAGTTTAATAAATTTGGTTAGTTTTGGTTAGTTGTCTAATTACCTTCTGCACAGTCTCACTTAGTCTCAAGTTATTTTACTTACTTGAGCCGGTTCCGATGAGTTTTAATAGATTTGATTAATTTTGGTTAGTCGTCTAATTAACTTTCGGTTAGTTTCACTTAGTGTCAACTTATTTTAGTAATTTGAACTGGTTCCGATACGTTCTAATCAATTTTAATAGATTTGGTTTAGTTTTGGTTAGTCGTCCAATCAACTTTCGGTTTTTTGCACTTAGTCTCAATTTATTTTATTTTTAGCGGGTTCCGATACGTTATAATCAGTTGTGCAAAAACCGTGTCGTTACGTTCACTAAAATTTTCCGTGTCGTGATGCGACCTTGGAAACTCTGTCAAGAAACCAAAGTATTCTTCTGAACCGGCTCCGATATGTTATAATCAAATATAACGTTTCTGGTTAGTTTTGGTTAGTTTTAACTTACTTTAATTTGTGTAACCTATTTCAATACATAGCCTGTTTCGGTGCTTTTGGTTACTTTTGATTAGTTTTGGTTAATCATTCAATCAATTTTCCGATATGTTATAACCAATTTTAATGTTTTTGGTTAATTTTGGTTAGTCGCTAAAATTCAGTTAATTTGAGTTATTTTTAACTTACTATAATATTTTTAATCTGTTTCGATACGTTTTAGCCATATTTGGTGCTTTTGATTAGTCGCCAAAATTCGGTTCGTTTTGGTTAGTTTTAACTTACTTTAATATTTTTAATCTGGTCCGATACGTTTTTGGAGCTTTTGGTTACTTTCGGTTAGTCGTTGAATCAACTTTAGGTTAGTTTTAGTTAGTTCCAATTTATTTTAGTAAGTTGAACCGGATCCGATAGGATATAACCAATTTTAATTTTTATGGTTAGTTTTGGTTATTCGCCAAATTTCGGTTACTTTGAGTTAGTTTTAACTTACTTTTATTTTTTTTTATTTGTTCCGATTCATTTTAACCCTTTTTGTGAATATGTTGTTATTTTTAGTTAGTTTGGGTGAGTCGTTTAATCAACTTTCGGTTAGTTTCATTTAGCTCTAATTTATTTTTGTCATTTGAACCGGTTGCGTCATCAGAAACAGACTAACACGATGTCTCACGTATATTACGTGATGTACCAAATGTAGCATGCACTTTTTCGTGATTTGATATCCCATAATAGGAAAACAAAAACATTTCCAATGTTAATAATCAGAAAAAGCTGGCATATCGTAACCCTTCACAGATTGTTTTTCTCGCTTGCGAAGAGTCATTCTTCGACTGTTCCTATGTGAATACTCCATCTTCCGATGAAGTCCCCTGTGTGGATTGGTCGTGTAGACTTTTTTTCTGGGAGTTACCTGGAGACCTACCAATGAGTTTATGTTGGTCAATTCAGCTGATCGAACCATGAAATCCAGATAAGCAAATTTTAATTTTAGATTTTAAGTTAATTGACAATTATTAACGCCGCTATATTCAGCACTTAAATACTTTTTGAAGTGTAACTTCTTTAGTGAGGGTTAAATCCGAAAAAATAATTTAATTTTCGGAAATCAAAGTAAAACACTTTAATGAAGCATGTTCCAGTATAGCTAAAGGGCTGAAATTTTCAGGACATGTAGCCGGGGTAAAATGAGGATCCTGGACGAAAACTGGACTGGACTGGACCCGCTCAGCCGGGAAAGGGGGATGAAGGAAAAACTAAAATAATTATTTTTGAGAGAACGGGAAAAGCTGCGGAGTCGAAATTTTTATGTTAGGTGCGCCTCATAGGAGGTTACCTTTGACCATATGGGAGGGCCGAAGGAGAAATTTTAAGAAAAAAACCGTTTTTTGCCGACATCTCTGCAACGCAGGCGGAGCCTCGGATCGAAAATCTGACAAGCAATGACCCCGTGTCACGGAGTCATCACTGGGAGGGAATTATACCCCTTATCCCCAATCCCGGATATCCAAAAACTATCGAAAAAATGGAAAACATTTTTAAAAAATGTTAAAGAAGAGATGTTGATGAAGAGAAAGAAGAAAAAGGGAAACGCGGTTTTCGGCGAAAACAAGGCGAAGGAGTTAAGCTATGAGGTCGGGTATGACAAAAATGGAAAGAAACAAATTCTTTATGAGAAAAAAAATATTAAACTAACAAGCAAAAAAAAATAAAGAAAAGTGTTGACCCGGTTTCAACAAAAGTTGAGCAAAAAAAAAACTTAAAAAAATAAAAAGTTAATTCCTAATATATCTTACAGAAGTTTCACTTCAGTTGTGTGCTTATAAAGGTGAGGCACATTTTTTTATTCACTACACACATAATTTTACGTTAAATAAAACTAATTTCTCTGAAAATGGTCAGAGGTTAAGACTTGTATTTTTCTTTGTCGTTATTTCTTTTTGTATTTAATTACCTCAACGTCAGTTTATTAAAATTTTAATTTAAGACAGTTTAATGGTTTTCATTATCAGAACCGACTATTTGTGTTTTAATGAATTATAATTAGAATATTGTTAGTTGCTATTACGTCCTAGAAAACTCAAGTTTTATACAAAACATCTTTAAATGATGGATTCATTCAATACACTAAGCTTCTTACGTAAAGATTAAGTTTTTTCAAGAAAGTTGCTGGAAAAAGGGTATCTATTTTTTTTAAATTGCAAAAAGTCATATTTAGTTCTTAAATAGTAATAATATTGTTTTATAAAGTCATATGAAATATTTTATTTAGGTTTTTAAAAAGTGAACACAACATAATGTGCGAAAAGTTCAATAAAAAAAAAATCGGTAATACCTTTGCACACTTGTCCCAAACATCCGCCATATACCCCAGCCCAGCTCTATGTTTCTTGACAATAAAATGATTTTTTTACTACATATTATTTATAAGATATTCTTAACTTTAAAAATTTTATCTTGATAGCTCAGAAAAATAATTTTTATTGCTGGTGCGTGAAGGAACTATAATTGGTATGATGCATTAACTATTTTTGGTGATATCTTACAAAAAAAAACCTGTATGTAAATAAGGAACATTACATTTTGAACCGATTTATATTGTATGGCCATGAGGGACCATCATATCGTAGTTCATCGATACCAGTGCCAACATTCCATATACTCGTAGGTGTCATAATAAATTTTATATTTGTCTTGATACACTTAATAATATAATGCATTGCACAATATCTGCGACCACCATTTTTCTCATCAGGTCTGGCACCTACAGTTTGAAATGCCATTGTCATGCAAGTCTACCACACCCATAAATCAATTATACTTAGGTATTATACATAAAGGTATCGAATTTATCAATCTTTCTTTTCTATTATAGGATTTTACTCTACTTAGAGGCTCTCCATTATAAATATTACTTTCAATCGTTACAACTGAATTGTCATTCCAACGGACTTTTGAAACTTTCATCATGAGCAGTCTCCTATGCACCACCATCTGCTTTCCTGAGTTTCCGATAGTCTTAAAAATTGATAAGAAACAATGACTTGTTTCGATTTTCACGAATGGGTTAATGCATGTTTCAAATATAAAACTGTTTTGCCTCTGAGGCTAAAATTCATAATCGGAGACATCCCATTTCAATTAATTTCTAGGATCTCCGATCGTCGTGATCACTCAGGACATCATTCCAGTTGTTGAGCTTTAGAATATAATCTGGAAAGTGTCACAAAACACCTCAGTGTTTTTAAATACGAACAAATACTATACATTCCCTTAAACAATCTTGTCAACTCTTGAAAAAATCAAGACCCATTACACCAATTAAACAAAAAAAAAGAAGAGAAAATAATTTTGTTTGGGAAAACTTGTTAACATGTCCATAACTACACTTTGTATAAAATATTTCCAGTAAGTATTTTTGCCGAGTTTGTCTTGGGAATATGGGAACAGACAAAATCAAAAATATTTTTTTTTCAATGTTTAGATTGCTATATTTTCTTATTTGGTGAGATAACATAATATCACTTTATATTTGTGATCAGATCATATGGAAATATGAACTAAATGTAAATTAAAATTGGTTTTAGTTTTTTGAAAAGTTGATGGTTCGTGAACGCATCACTGGTACAGAATGGATTAGATTGAGTTAGTATTATTTTGTTATTCCTGGTAAAATAAAATCTGCTATAGAGCAGTAATATTAAATCAGCACCTTAAATAATCCAGCGTATTTTAATCATAAAATGGAAAACTTCAAAAAATTTAGAAATAAATATATATCTATAAGTCCACTAGATAAAAATATAGTCTGATAAGTTAAACATTATTGTCATAAATTTCATTTAACTTCGTAAAAGTTTTAATCTTGATATTTTATCTGGCATGTTACAAGAGCATTGCCAACTTCGATGAAAATAATTGTAAAAGTTTGGTAATCTTTTGACATTGTATCAAAAAGAAAAGTTTTAAGGTGAACAGAAATGGCAATACAACTCTTCGAGTCGAACAACATATTATTCGATAAACACAATAGAACTTAAAACGAAATATAGTTATGTGATTCAGTCAGCATAAAGCACTTCGCCAACGCCAATCATGTTATCTTATAGATTATATGATGGAAGAGAAGCATATTATTTATATCTTCTCTAATAATGGAGGAAAAACATTTAATATTCAAATCTAACAGAATATTTAAAAACACTAACTATTTACTTGTGTTTTATGTACATACTTCTATTCCTGCGAGTAGTAAGTAACTGTTAGCAAATGTTATTAAACCTCATTATTAGTTTGGGTATTAAAGAACAAGATTAGAATACATGATGTAAATTGTCTTAGAACCACCTAGTACTACAACTCTCGGCTTTTTTCAAGAGATTTTAAAATGTAATTCAATTCGTTTTATTTATACCAAAGGGCATACATTCTAAGCACATTCAGATAACGTAGCAACTGATGGCTCTGCGTATAATGTACTGTATTGTAATATGGGTGATGGCATAATCCCGAATTATATATTATATTTTGAAACTAATCACTCGTTTACACTTTATGCCCGCAAAATAAAATAACTTTATTAAAACTACATTTCCACAACATTGTACGTGCAAAATCGAGAACATTCAACATGGAAAATTTGATGGTAAAATAAATTATATTTTATTAAACACAAAATTTAATTAAATATTATATATATTATCTGCCGTATATTAATAGACTTGTGATAAATTTAATCAAATTCTCGAAACAGTATAGCTAAATAAATCTAAATATCTAAATAAAGGAAGTTAATTACACAATGCAGGGCATATAGGCCTATAGGCCTAAACCAGCACATAGCTAATTAGATTGAAATGATCAGTTGATCGTATCAAGTTTTAAATAGAAAAACTAATATAATTATCCTTGTGATTAAGTATTTCTATGATATTTTGGCATTTTGACAGAAAGTCTCCCTTGTTGTATTTATGATTTTGCTGGAAAACGAACTGATTTATTTTTATAATAAACCAACATAATAAATAAGCTTCCTCATCTATTCTTGATTTTGGAAAGCAAATTAGGACATCGGCAATTTACAAATGATATTTTTCTTCAAGCACCAGGAAAACGCAACTTTTTGCCTCTCAACAGATGAAGTAAAATTTCCACTTTATATTGATGAAAAAGCTCAGCAGCAGAAAAAGTGGTTTGCTGCCCTTATTAGAGGCAGAACAAGAATTTTTGGTGCCGCTTGTTTATCCAATCAAATAACGAATTTTTCTTTTCAATCCAGTGGACGATTTTGTCATGCTTTATGTGACATGTGTGTCACTTTTCGAATATGTTGACAATATTTTTAATAAATAAGTCAAGTTGAATCTTGATAACTATTTTACTTTTACTGCCGCGCGCTGGCAGAAAAAGTATATACTTTTCAGAAAGAACAAATGACATGGATTATTTGGAGTAAAATATTTTTTTTATTGGATGTCTGTAATTAGTAACCTACACACTACCCACAAAAAGTGCACATTTCACAGCATTTCACAGACAGCAAAGATACCGAACCAATTTAGAAGATATTTCTGCAACATAAGAGGCCTAAACACAAACATAAATTCGGTACACCAACATCTACAAGCAAATAGACCACACAAACTAGCCCTTACAGAAACACAAGTATGTTCTACAACAACAACAACAGTAAACTACCCCTACCCTGGTTACGACTTACACACCCGATTTAGACGTAAGTTCGGAATATGCCTTTTCGTCCGAAGCGACCTTTCATGCCACCGCGAGGAAACTCTCGAACCGAACAACCGTGACGTCATGTGGCTCAAGTTCACTCGCTCAGATTTATATGATGTCTCTATCGCCCTCCGAGCGATTGAGCCCACCAAAGCTTTTTTACAACACTAGCTACCACTTTTGACTCAATACAGGTCGATCACCCCAATTCAGAAATAATAGTTCTGGGAGACTTCAATGCCCACAACACTAACTGCCTCAAACATCACAACAAGACCGACAACGAAGGTAGAGAAGCTGAAGCATTTGCCATCAGCTGCGGGCTTACTCAACCTGTAGACGAACCAACTCGAATCTCAGAGAGGGGCGGTAGTCGCCGCCCACCTGGATCTTTTTCCAACCACCAATCCTGATCAATACACAATTACAATTGGTCCGCCATTAGGCACTTCCGACCACAAACTTATTATAACGGTTTGTGAATTGCCACTTCTACAGCAGAATCCACCATTGCCTCGCAAAATCTGGCATTACAATTCTGCAAACTGGGACGATCTAAAGGAGTTCTACCTAGATTTTCCTTGGCCGGACGTCTGCTTTGGCACGGATGACCCGTCAGTCTGCTGCGAAGAGATTACGCAAGTAATCTCCTGAGGAATGGAAGCATACATCCCAAATTTCATCAAACTACCGTCAAAAGAAAAGCCCTGGTTGTACAGGAGATGCGAAAGGGCTTTAGGTAGAAAACAGCAAGCCTGCAAGTACTGGCAGCAAAATCAGACGCTGAAAATCGCAATTATTTCGTCGAAGCGAGAAACGAATGCAAACGTGTGATCGACGAAACTAACGACTAACACAATCAAAGGACAGGAATAATCTTTTGCAATGCTCCAGTGGCTCCAGGAATTTATGGTCAGCAGCAAAGGCAGTAAGTAATAACTTTACAAAAAGGTCTCTCCCACGACGAAATACCTGCCATCGTGTTAAAGAACTAGCACCCATTTTTTTTCAAATTTTTTTCTCTGTCTTACCGAAAAGGAATTTACCCATCTTCTTGGAAAGTCGCTCGAGTGCAACCTGTTGCAAAGAAAGGCAAGAAAAGCACGCCCTCAAATAATCGCCCAATTGCCTTGCTTCCCATAATCAACAAATTTATGAAACGTGTTGTCAATCAGCAACTACTCAAGTACCTCGAGAACAATAGAATAATCAGCCATAATCAATACGGCTTTCGCAAAGAGATATCGGCAGGAGATATGTTGGCCTATATCACTCATGTATGGAGTAGGGCAATTGAGAACTACAGAGAATCTCGAGCGATTGCGTTGGATATTTCGAAGGCATTCGACAGAATTTGTCATGACGGATTGCTCAACAAACTGCCGTCCTTCGGACTGCCAGCCTCTCTATGCAGCTGGCTTGCTTGCCAGTTTCCTTACGAACCGATCTCTGCACGTTGCAGTTGATGGCCACATTTTAGACACATCCACCATTAGTGCGGGCGTGCCTCAGGGCGCAATACTTTCACCAACTATGTTCCTCATCTATATTAATGACCTGCTGACCGAAACGAATAATCCTGTTTACAGTTTTGCGGATGACAGTCTCCCAATTTAGATCAGAAAGACCTTTTCCAGCGACCGAGACATCACCGCAGACAGGAGCAGATTACAGCAATTAATCAAGACCTAGAGAAAGTTCAAACTTGGGGTGACAGAAAATTGATCCAGTTCAATACAGCAAAGACCCAAGCAGCCACGTTTACCAAGAGGGGCAATACGGCGGGCCCTGACATCATTATGGCAGGATCGACCATTTCCTCTTCCTCGTCAATCGGACTACTGGGTGCCTCGGTCAACAGCAATATGTCCTGACATGACCACGTTGCTAACAAAGCAAAATCAGCCTCCCATAAGCTTGGTGCGCTATTTCGCAACAAAAAACTGTATACACCGCAGCAGTTGCTATTGCGCTAGAAAGCGCAAATAAGACCATGCTTGGAATATTGCTCACACATCTGGGGTGCCACACTAAAGCACACCCTAAAGCTGCTGGATTCCATTCAGACGAGAGCTGTGCGTTTCGTCGGCGACCCGGAGTTTACCGTTAATCTGGATAATCTGGAACACCGCAGACGTGTGGCCGAGATGTCCCTGTTTTACAGATACTTTCACGGTAGATGCTCCCAGGATTTGGCCTGCCTCATCCCGCCCCTGGCAACGGCTGTCATATAGTCACGACAGACGGCAAGGGCGCACCAGTTCGTCGTACAACTAGAAACACCTAGAACATCGCTTTACAGGAACTCCTTTGTCTGGCGCACTGCATCACTGTGGAACTCAGTCCCAGGACATCTGTTTCCCCCTAATTACAACCTACAACTATTGAAGAACCGTGTCAATCAACATCTTCGCACCCACACTGCTCGTCGAGAGCCATAGGATCTCCCTTTAGTGTGTGTGCCACTGCCATAAAAAAAATAATAACATTCGAAACAGTTTGAGAAAGAATTATATATAAAATCGCAGCAAATTGCCTTTTTTCGAACTGTTTCTAGTCATAGTTGCTCATCCTTAACTTTATACGAATCTGAATCCAGTAATTTTACTGAACAATTTAAAACTACACTACTATTATTTTCTAATCATTGGTACGTAAAATAACATTATCTAGTTATGCAGAATTGTTATTAATAGTTCGGGCTTGGAGTCTATTTTGTGTATGGAGCCCTGAGCCAAAATATACTGTCTGGTGGCCAATATAGCTCCTGCCAAGCCCCAATAGCACCCAAGGCCGACTCTGGCGTAGTTAAGCGGTCAAAGACGCCGGTGAAAAAAAAACATTTTTTATTGTGCTAATGAGACCCACTACAATTTACAATCAAATTCACAACCTGTTGCATGCTCTAATTTGTGCAAATTCAAACTTAAACAGAAAAAAAAGTTTGTGCGTGAAATCCACACACGATAGAAGTGAAACTTCCTCCTTAACAGCTATAGATTATAGATATAGTTAAATTATTGAAATTATTAGTATGCCGTCTCCCCTTCCGGTCGTTCCCACTAACACATACATGGATGCTATATAGGCAACGCTACGCATCCATTTCCTCTTCTGCCGGCCGTCTCCCAATCAAGCGTGTGCGTATTCCCCCTCCTGTCGCCGCTGACGTACTCTCCGAACACCCTTCACGCGATCGAAATTTTCGTAACGCTCGAAAATTGTCGCCCCCTCACTTCAAAAATTGGATGTATCTGACTTTAAAACTCCCAACAGGCCCCCCCCCCCCCCCCCCCCCCCCCCCCCCCCCGCCCCCCACAAATGATTAGAAAACCCGTAACTTCCTATAGATGTCACTATTATTTACTACATGTCAAGAGAACGTAAGATTTGTGTTGTCAGAATAACTATATTCTAAATAATCGCCGCAGTTACTCCATAACTTCACAAACCTACTTTGTAACTTACTTGTAGACGGCTTTAAACGTCTCCTTTGGGGACACTATTAGGTATCTTCTTATTCTCAGCACGAACGTTACAATGGCTGTGTCTAACGCAATTCAGCCATTGAAGCCGCTGCATGATTTTGACGTTAGACACCTAGGCTGCATGCAGCCGCTTTTTAAAGCGGCTGCAAGAAAATCCAGCGAAATAATTTTCGCTGAATGCTGCCGACAGCGATTCAGCGCTACCGAATTGTAGGTTATATACGGGTTTATTTGTTTGTATTTTTGACTGTGATATTGTGCAAGCAAAATTGATCTGCCAAAAAAAGAGGAAGATGGCAGGAGCTGATCCAGTGTGAAAAAACTGTTTTACGTTCTTCCCTGTGCTTTCAAGGTTTATGGATGTTATTTCGCCCATTTCCATGTAAATTCCAATTACGTTGTGGTCGGCAGTGCTTGATAAATTAGATACTTTATGAGTTACGGAGTTATATAACTCTGAAGATGTATCTTTCGTAAATAATTCCAAAATAAAATCGTTCATACTGAAAAATTGGTCAATTATTATTTTGTTTTGGTTTTGTTTCTACAGTACAAATAAATTATGACAGTCGGTCGGACATTCTGCTCCACCTCAAAAGCCGTCTAACAGAATCGAAAGCGCTGAATGCAGCGCTTTAAATTGTGTGCTTTATCGCTGAATTGCGTTAGACACAAGCAATATATGGGCGTTTCGATTTAAGATCAACGTTTAAAACTTTTCCAAGTATGAAACTGCTTTATGACACGAGCCATAAACTTTTGCAAAGCCAGCTAGCCAATACAATAAGTAGTTTGCGGATTTACATTATTAAGGATAATAGTTTTGCACTCGGAAAATCCCCCACTAGCATAGTTTATTAAGTCATATTGCATGTTGACCTTATGTAACACAGTTAGTAATAATAATTTAAGGGAAGCAAACGTCTAGCCTTGCGGCCCACAATGCTCACATATACCACTGAACGGTAATGTGGGATAATATCTTAATGAACGGTATCTATGACACAGGTTTATTTTTAAAATATCTCATCCCAGTATGCGTAAAATTCAAAAACATTCCAAGGTTGTTCTTAATTGTTTCTCTCGAAGACACTTGTACATCAGAATATCATAAATATTATTAACTACAAAGTGACAAATGAGATACGCCCAAACTATTTTTACTATTTTGTTTTATATCTAGGCATATCCCTGAGATTAGAATTGTCAAAGAAATATGGCGAATTGAATCAGATTACAGCTAAACATTTACGGATATTCCAGTTCGATTCCCAGATGCATCTTCGTCTTTTTAGTCAGAGTAAGGTTTTTGTGAGTTGAATTGTTGCAAGCTTTAAACGCAATCAATATCGAAGACAACCCTATAAAAATAATTAACCCTCAAAATCTCAGAGCTATTTACAATTATATCTTAAAAATGCATAAAGTCTAAAGTTGGGGCATGACAGAATTCTGATTTGTACTGTCTTTGTTTCAAAATTGCAAGAATATCAATAGAAAATCTTTTAATATGCGTTAAGTAAATGTTTTTTAAATGATCTGAAGCAACTAATGTTTATGTAATAATTCGTATCTACCAATATTTCGAGCGCAGGACAACGGAATGTGTTCTTTTCTCTGTCACACTTAAAATGATGGGTTCTATCTCCCTCATATTTACAGTAAGCGTCAAAGGAGTTTGCTCAATTAAACCACCAGTAGATGTCAACAAATAAAGACAAATAGTTACTATGAAATATGAAATCGTTTGTCAGTTAATATAATTTGACATCTGCTGGTGGTTTAATTGAGAAAATTATCAGGATCGCATTTTTGTACCACAAATTTTAGGAAACATTTTTCAAAATACCTCTTAATTCGCTAAATGAAAATTATTCATATTTTACATGGGAGTCTACCATACAAGAACCTTCAAAAAAGTCTAATACAAGTTTGCTCTAAAATGAATAGGGGAGGTAATATTAAAAAGAGACACAACGTATGCCATTCCTTGCGCAGCTTTCCCCTTCCAGCAAGGCGTGGTCACTCGGCGTTCGCTGTCGGCGACCGTCCGATTCGAGTTTAGTAGTTTAGTTTAGTTCAGTAAGGGACACGCCGCTGAGGACAGATTATTTCTGGCATACTTCATTTTTACGATTTTTGCGAAATTTTCTTTGTTTCTTAGTTACTTTTAATCACTGTTCTATCCGAAAATACAACAGTGATTTTAAAATTATTGATTACAAAAGGCTGTGCGGAAATGATGCAAAATAAAATAACCTGTTTGACCTGTTTCTATGCGCTTACAGACAGTGTTGCCAGGCGATTGTCAGATTTCACCAGATTCTGCGAATTGAAAAGTTATCAGATTTGACCAGATTTTATCAGCAGTTATGTTTTTTTTAACAAATTGGTTACAAAAAAATTAATAATTAATAATTTCCACCCAAATCTGATTAAAAACTTAATTTAAAAAGAAAAATAAAATAGGAATGGTTCTATGTATTCAATGTAACGATTAACGAAAACATTAACCGTTTAGCATTGCAAACTTAAGTTTAACTTAACATGACATACCTATTCAATAAAAATTTAAACTGAATACGATATTTATACAACTACTTCATCTTTTACTATAAATGAATGCAGAACATTTAACCAAAAGCTTATCTGGAATATTGTAGCAAAAGCAATGTTGGCTATTTTCGTTTGTTTGCCTGAATGCAGTCCAAACTTGTATCAATGCTACTATTTTGCAACAACACTCTCTATCTAACAAACAACACAGTACAATTAAAAAAAACCAGTAGAACAAAGCGTCATACGCAATGAGCCAACAATGGGTCTTCTTAAATTGCAAAATTCCTAAATGACGAATAATATGTCGAAATTAATAGGTAGGGGAAGGAAATAATTCAAGAGCAAGACTCAACGCAAGCAAAGCGGAAATATGATGCTCGGACTTTATTTTTAATTCGCGTGTACCTATTGCAAATTTTCGCAGCAGCCCACTGTTGTCGTTCTAATATTTCGCTTCACAAGTGCCCATCCGTTCGCTTCGCTCGCTCCGGGGGCGCAACCAAACAAAACTAACCCAATCTAACCCAAGGCAATGCAATGCAAATGAAGAAAAAATAACTTTGAAAATTATATGAAATAGCGCGTACGCATGCGTGAAGGCT
>MU182477.1:9769-20809 GCA_016904865.1 Pissodes strobi | reverse complement strand
AGGCCATTTAATGTAACATTAAAATTCGGATGCGACACAATTTGTTGTCTATTCTTCCCAAACACAACTAACTGTGTTTTGCTTTCGTTTAAAACAAGATGATGGAGTTTTGAAATGTTGCTAAGTGAGCGTAAATCAGCATTGACATTGTCAATGTTCAACTCCGGGTATTGAAAGGATAAATAGAGCTGAGTATCATCAGCATATTGGTGAGAAGAACAGTTATGAAGAATATTGCTGAAGTCGGAGGTATATAAAGAAAACATGATCGGACCCAGTATACTCCCTTGTGGAACACCTCTTGACACACGTTCGAAGTCGAAACGTCGACTGACATGTGTAGGCCACGTGTGGGAAGTGGAGCACCATGACACCACACATTTGTGAAACAGTTCAGGAATATGGTGTATTAATTGTGTCATTCAATTTTCTTTTCAGGTACGCAATGCCTACACAAATACTTACACAATACCTCTTATGTGAATAATTTAATTCCGGAATTGTTACTCCTCAAATATCAACTTAGAAAATGGCTGACAGGAAACGTGTCTAGATTGTAACATGTTTTTCTTTGTCTAATATATGGAATCTGTGTACATAATCTCCTTTTCTATTAAAAAGTTTGGACACCATGAAATGGACTATATGTTTAAACATGTATATTTTATATATTATATGATAGCATAGGAAATAATTAAATAACTGCTATTTTCCATTCAGTAAATCAAGTTTTTATTGCGAAACAAACTTTTTCCTGCAGTTCTTTATTCTACTAAGAAAATTAACAATGCGGCCTTAAAAAAAGCTTTTATCTCTAAAAAAATACTATTAAAAGAAGCCCTTTTGTTAACCTAATATAGTTTTTTTGAGTTGCGTTTTAAAACAGTTCTGTTTGCAATCATTTTCCTTAATGTTGATAAAGTGATATTTTTTTTAGTCAAAAGCAAGTTTTTCTTATGGATTTTAAACTAAAATATCTTATTTTTTTTTCAATACATCGCCTGCTCACAAGATTCCCTGTTTTTACCTATAGGCGGTGTCTGTTACTATGCCGCAGTTGTGTTAACCCGGTAACTAAGATGTTATACACGCAATTCCTACATGAGGTCATGTATTAAATAAATAAGGACAAATTCAACACAATTCCCTTTATGTGTGCAGAGTAAAAATGCGCTGAACGCATTTCCGTAACACTTGCTCCTTTGTGTCACTGGTCACAATGCCGGCATTTTATGAACAGTTGTTCCTTAAAAAGTTAGGTTAATATAGTTAAAATTTTCTAAAAAGAAAACTTTGGAATCAGGTTCGTCCTCCTTCACTTCATCATCATCAGTGTCAAACTCATCATAAATTGTATTTGGTAGTTCTTCAAAAATCGTTTTAGTTAAATCATCGTCATTTTTAATCTCAGAGCAGCCGCCTACTGTAAAATTAGACTGATTAAATCTGTTTAATTCGGAATGATTTGTTGTATAGTTTATTTTTAAGTCTGGGGATTTCAGGCAAATATCTTGTACTTCTGATGCTCCTTTTTTATTGCCTAAATCTTCCTTTTTGTCTGTTCTTACAGAAGAAACCACTTTTTTTTTATAAATAACTTTCGTAGATCTGCATTGGCGGATACCATTATTGCTTTTGGAAATTTTGATTTTACGGGTTTATTAACAATATCACTTTTTGTCACGACATTTTCCCTTTTGTTTAGGTTTTTCACTTTTCTACAATAAGACGTTGTCTTAAAATTTCTAATTCGTTCATTATTCGAAGACATTTTCGACCATTTTGTTTTCTATTGCAATTGCACACACTTCTCGTATCAATGTAAGGTTAAAATTCCTACTTTGTTTCACAGAAAACTGGTTTAAATACCACCAAGAAACTATTGATCTACATTATTCCCTAAATGCGTCACACTCTTACTAGCAGTTTAAAATCAGGAACTTTTTTTACACTATTCCTATTATTAGTCACACAATATTTCCCACTATTCCTGATTTGCGTCCTGCTTGCACACAGACACAAACAGGGTATTGTTTCAACAAATTTCCTGCTTAGCGTTACGCGACAGAATAACCATGTAACAGTGTAACAGTGTGTGACACAATTCCTACAATTGGCTTAATATACACAATTGCTTTCTGGTGTCATATTACACACTAAAGTGCGCCTATTTTCTCACAAATTCAGTCAATTGCGACGTAACAGCAACGTCACAGAAGGCACAGTTCCCTTTACGGAATATAATGCTCACTGGGTAATACTAGTTGGCGCCTATTAAAAAAGTAACTCGTAAAAAAATTGAGTGCCCGATCTCCCAAACCAAAAAATTTCAACTTTGCTTTCATTAGGTCATGCTCTAAGGTATCGAAGGCATTGCTGTAATCCAATAAGATTAAAATAGTATTTTTACCCTTATCACAAGCGTGAAAAATATCGTCAGTCACTTTCAAGAGGGCTGTAGAAGTGCTGCGTTTAGATCTGAAACCTGATTGGGTAATTGGCAATATTTTATTCTGGTTGAAAGTATTAAGTTGCTCATTTACAATTTTTTCCACAATTTTAGATGAGGTTGGCAAAATACTAATAGGGCGATAGTCATTTAAGGTGCAGGGTTTAGAACTTTTAGGTATAGGAATGACAGTAGCCTCCTTCCAATGTTCAGGAAATTTGCCATTCAATAAACATTTATTTAAAATGTAAGTGATGTGAAGTGTAAGAGTAGGAATTACATATAAAAGCATCTTCAAACTCAATCCATCAGAACCTGTAGCATTTGATTTAAGTTTATAGATCATTCTTTCTACGTCCTCAGATTGGACAGATTTTAAAATGAAACGGTTGGTATTGGCATCAAGAAAAGACATAGATCGATAGTTTTCATTTATGAAAGCCTGATTATCCACCACAGCTAACGGGGCATTATTAATAAAATGATCATTAAAATCTGTTGCTTGGAAATCATTAAACATGGAATCATCCGTGGGCTTCCCGCCTCCGACATTCAAATATTTAAGCGTACGCCAGAAATTTTTTGGATCGGTACGAAAAGCATGCTGTAGAAAGGCCCTTTTTTCGACTTAACAGCCATATTAACCATATTTCTTAAATTCTTAAATTCAAGCCAAGAATTCTCAGATTTCATGGATTTATATTTTGATAAAGCTAGTCTTTTCAGCTTTATCATAAATTTTAAGTTTAGCTGGTCGTTTAGTTATTTTAGCTGTTTTAAAAGGGGCATGTTTATTAAACAGAGTCAGTACGTTCCGATTAAAAAACTCGACCATTTCGTCAACATCATCCAGTGCATACAAGCGGTCCCAATATATCATATTTAGGTCATATAAAAAATCGTCGTAGTCAAAAGAAGAAAAATCTCTGTACGGTTTTAAAAACGGCTTAGGTTTTAACTTACATAATTTAACCTTGTAGTGGACCAGATAATGATCCGAGATATCCTCCCTCCTTAATATTCCAGCATCACAGACTACATCCGGGCCACTAGACAATATGAAATCAATAAGAGTACTTGAATTATTAGGTACACGTGTTGGCTCTTGTATATGTTGTGTCAGACCATATTTAATAAAAAAGTTAGAGGTTAATATAAAACTACGATCCTGCCTTTTTAAAAAAACCAACATTGAAGTCACCGCCAAAAACGACATAATCAAATTCAGGAATTATACTGGCCAAACTAACCTCCAACGCATCGAGGCAATCTACCAAATTCGAATTAGGTGGCCTATAAAGCGTTCCCATACATATTCTCCTACCAGCAATCTTAACAGAAATCCAAAGCTTTTCAAGAGCATTG
Source organism: Pissodes strobi (assembly GCA_016904865.1). Taxonomy (NCBI): domain Eukaryota; kingdom Metazoa; phylum Arthropoda; class Insecta; order Coleoptera; family Curculionidae; genus Pissodes; species Pissodes strobi. Next base: position 16,995 of record MU182477.1, on the reverse strand, counting down.
CCAACAGTATCTATATCTAATAGCTTAAAAGATATTGAATTCTTAATATAAAATGCAACTCCGCCCCCTCTGGCCCCTCTGTCACGTCGCAATAACCTATAATCATTGATTTCAAGGGCGTAGGTAGGCAAATTGTCTGAGAGCCAAGTCTCAGAGAGTCCCACAACATCTAGATCCGACCCGCTCAATATAGTGGAAAAAAGTTCGTAGGTAAGACTTAGAGAGAGAACGAATATTAAAATGTGAAAATTCCAACCAATTCTCTTGCATATTAACTACAATCAGCGCTCCTCCTACAAATGTAGGTGCTATACAAGCAAGGTACGGTGTATTCGTAATACATCGACAAAACAGGTAAAACAAATAATACAAACCACATTAGAAAAAGTGACCGTCCAGAAAATGCTGACCGATATAGTTACTTCTAAGATTTATACAAATAAAATACGATGTTCAATTTATATTCTTGAAAAAGGGAAGTAAGATAAAAAATAAAATAATATTTCTGCAAGGCATTACTTACAGTATAACCACTACTATCTCAGGAGAATAAAATGAAAAAAAAAACATCTTTGTGCCGAGAAAATAATATATGCATAAATAAATATCTATCAGAGACAGTGCTATAGTTCTACCTTGACTATAAATAAGCAGACATGATACAGCAAATATTGTAAAAAATTTGTGTTTCAAATATAGCATTATACACGCTTAAAAAGTGCAAATATGAGTAATAGCGGAAATAGTAAGAAAATAACTAGGAAAAACTAAATAGAAGGAAACTACGAATGAAAATTAAAAATTATCACCGACATTAATAAATATATTTAACTACTTTCTTCCCAAAACTGTGTTTACTCAAGTAAGTATATCATATTTTTTAGCGAACATTTATTGTTAATTTAAACCTGTATAACGTATGGAAGAAAAATAGGGTAATAAACATTCATTTTGTATACACTGCCATCAATATAGTTTCATCGTACCCATCCATTGATTTTGCATTTATAACAGAAGCCATAAAATATATTTTCCATCCCTTATTCGGCTTTATGATTTCATACAAACTCATCTTGAAAGTATAAAATTTTGATGGAGGCAGATATCAATGTGCAATAGTCGCTATATATTCGTGTTACTTTCCATAATTTTTCGTTATGCAGAATAAAAATATTGATGTTTAAATTTACGACCTGGATTAAAACTATATTTAAGCATTGATTCTGATAACAAACACAGCTCTTTCCCCAGAAAAATGGAAATGCCTATTAGTTTTTTGAAAACTATGACTTTAGGATGTTGCTTAATAAATATTGTATTATATGTATACTTATATAAAAGCGGAATATTTTTCAGACGTAAATGTTTTTAAGATTAGGAGTTACCGTTAGCGATAAACCAAGTGATACCTATATGAATTAAGTGTTCAAATAACTTCGGTTTTAAAAATACTTTACGGGGTTAATGCTTAGTCAGTTTCCTCCTAAAAGTCATCTACAATAATTTAAAGGTTTAAATATCCTTGACAAAGAAAGAAAAGCTATCAGGATCCAAATAAATATGCTTCATAAAGTTGCAAACATGTTTCTATGGGTAACTGCGAGTTATTCAAGGCAATGAAAAACCTATTTCTTCTATTGTAGCCTTGAGTAACACCTTGTTAAGTCCTAGTAATTAAAAACACTTTTCGAAATATTGATTCTTATGGATATAGATTCATCACCTGAAAATAAATGGTTAAAATGAAAAGCTGGTCTTTTTAAAGAGCAGAAGAAATAGAACTATTCAAATAAGGTGGTAATTTTGTAAAGCTGGTACATGCAGTCGGAAGTTATAATCTGATCTATTTTTGACGATCTGATACAAACTGCTGACTCCTATGAGCTGCGCATAGCCCCACACTGCTGTAGCAGATTAATTTAGTTTAGTTTTCACTTTGTCAAATAACGACCTATTCAAAGTAAATACGACTTCAAATATTCCATTGGGATCATGATTGGATGAAGTGAGCTACCACCCTCTTTTTTGAACGAAAATTAGTAGGTTAAGGACTATTTTAATGCCATGAGGATGAGAAGACGAATATTTAAGCAACTTGAGGATCAAATTTTCTGATGAGAGCTATAAAAATTGCTACAGCAGCAGCGGGAGTGCAAAGTGTCGTAAACAGGTTGCATTAATACGAACTCGTATACACACACTATTCTAAACTATAATTAAACCTAACCCAAACTAGCTCATTGTTACTGAATGCATTTCAACCTATATAAAAAAAAACGCATACCATTTATAGGAAACAGAAAGAACATAATAATAAATGATATATTCAAAATGCGCCTTGCTTCGGGACAAGTTGTGATCCCACGTTTTATTATCTCACGAATATACTTTCCCTAATTTGAGTCTTAAAACCTGATTCAGGGCAAATCTTATCGGCAATCTTATTCAATTTGTTAAGCAGCTTAGATGGTTGTGTAAGTCTGTGCATATTCAAATAAGTTGCCCTTGTAATATTTAATATGATAATCCATAATTACGTCAACATAGGACCAACAAACTTGGAAAAGGTTCTGATTTTGGTCCATGCGCCGTTTCAACATGCTAAACTTTCCAACGGATCGAAATTAGATACTAAATTCGGCAATTTACTTTTAATAAAATAAAATATCGATCCTATCTTACATATAGTTTTGCAATCTGGCCGTTTATTACTCCTAAAATATTGAACTATTTTACACAGTCGATTAGTTAATGTAACGTACTAACGTTTACAACTCTGGTAATGTTCGAAATGTAAGTAAATAGGCATTTTATTTCACTGTACGTAAATATTGACTAATTGCCTTTTGCCATCTCGTAGTAATCCGATATAACTCTTAATGGCTAAAACACCCTAACTTGGTAATTAATATCAATTTATCATAAGACACAATACAATACAGGAGTATTATTCCAAATGTACATTACAATTCCATACTGCCTTTCATGACAAGTAATGAACAGATGCAGTTAAAATTAATTACTTTAATGTATACTATGTTGGGGTTTGGGACCTTCGGCAAGATGCACTAAAACGGAGTTTTATCCCACCATATCGAACATCAACGCTACCATGGCAGAAGTCAAGTTTCATCACCGTGATATTCGTAAAATCCTTAAAGAACTAGATACACAAAAGGAATCAGGACCGAACAGAATACCTGCCATCGTGTTAAAGAACTGCGCCAACGCAGGTTTTTTTCTCTATCTTACGGAAAAGGGATTTACACGTCTTCTTGAAAAGTCGCTCGAGTGCAACTTGTTCCAAAAAAAGGCAAGAAAACCACGCCCTCAAACTAATGCCCAATTGCCTTGCTTCCGATAATCTCCAAAGTCATGGAACGTGAAGTCAATCAGCAACTACTCAAGTAGGTACCTCGAAAACTACAGAATAATTAGCGATAATCAATACGGCTTTCGCAAAGATAGATCGATAAGAGATATATTGGCATATGTCACTCATATATGGAGTAGGGCAATTGAGAACTACGGAGAGTCTCGAGCGATTGCGTTGGATACTTCGAAGGCATTCGACAGAGTTTGGCATAACCGACTGCTCAACAAACTGCCGTCCTTCGGACTGCCAGCCTCTCTCTGCAGCTGGCTTGCCAGTTTCCTTAAGAACCGATCTCTGCGCGTTACAGTTGATGGACATATGTCAGACACATTCACCATTAACGCGGGCGTGCGTCAGGGCGCAATACTTTCACAAACTCTGTTCCTCATCTATATTAATGACTTGCTGACTGAAGCGAATAATCCTGTTTACAGTTTTGCAGTTTTACCAGCGACTGAGACTTATCACCGCAAACAGGAGCAGGTTACGGCAATTAATCAAGACTTGGGGCAACAGAAATTTGGTCCAGTTCAATGCAGCAAAGACCCAAGCAGCCACGCTTACCAAGAGGGCCAATACGGCGGGCCCTGACATCATTATGGCAGGATCGACCATTCCTTCATCCTCGTCAATCGGACTGCTGAGTGTCACGGTCAACAGCAATATGTCCTGGCATGACCACGTTGCTAACATCGCAAAATCAGCCTCCCAGAACCTTGATGCGCTATTTCGCCACAAAAAACTGTATACACCGCAGCAGTTGCTTTTGCTCTACAAAGCGCAAATAAGACCGTGCTTAGAATATTGCTCACACATCTGGGGTGCCGTAACAAAGCACACCCTAAATCTGCTGGATTCCATTGAGAAGAGAGCTGTGCGTCTTGTCGGCGATCCGCAGTTGACCCGGAATCTGGATAGTCTGGAACACCGGAGACATGTGGCCGAGAAGTCCCTGTTTTACAGATACTTTCACGGCAGATGTCCCCAGAATTTGGCCCGCCTCATCCTGCCCCCTGGCAAGGCCTGTCAGACAGTCACGACAGACGGCGAGAGCACAACCTAGATCATCGCTATACAAGAACTACCATGTCTGGCGCACTGTATCACTGTGGAACTCACTCCCAGGACATCTGTTTTCCCTTAATTATAACCTACAACTATTCAAGAACCGTGTCAGTCAACATCTTTGCACACACACCGCTCGTCGAGCGCCATAGGATCTTCCTTTAGTGTGTGTGGCACTACCATAAAAAAATCCACAATACCGAATCATAATTATTGCACTCGACGCACGTTTGGCTAACCATGTTAGCATCATTAGGAGATGGTTAAAACTGGTTTTAATCATCGCCTGATGATGCTAACATGGTTAGCGGAACGCGCATCGAGTGCAATAATTCTGTTTTGGTATTGTGGATAAAACTCCGTTTTAGTACTTTAATGTCTGTTAATCCGTTGATTAAATAATAAAATACATTCTTAAATATGACTTAGCATCTATGATAATATTATCATAGACGAGAAAACCTATGCTGCCCTGCTAAAACAAAAAGTCCTATCTGCCAAATTTCAATATTCACATTTTTGGTTCAATAGACTCACGTACATTTACTCTATAGGTATCCAAAATCAGAAAGCCCTATGTGCCTAAATGCCCTATGTCCTAAGTGCTAAAAGTATACGTATTGCTAAGCTAAATTGTACTATATGATAAAACTAATCTAAATCGTCCGATCTGCCCACCCCTCACGCATGTTAGTTAGGAGTAGGACGAAATACCTACCTTAGCAGCGCGAATCACATAGAACTATTTCATTTAGGGGGTAACATAACCTCAAAAATAGTTGTTTAAACGTGTTTGGGGTGCTTGTTTGCAGTTTTATTTTTATTTCTTTATAGCGAAATAAACCTTTAATAAACATGGATAACATGTAAGTTGGTTTGTAAAATGTTCTCTTTAATGTAGAAACAATGACAATTGATTATTTTAGCGCACTAGGTGATACAAATCGCTCCAAACGTATATTATCACTGGCCCTAAATAAACAGTTAAAAGAAAAAGTAACTAATTTACGTACTTTTTTTTGTCAAAGTAAGAAAATATATCAACGTGTATCAGAGAAAAGCGATCCTGATTTTATGCCAGATTCTTTTAGTGACTCAGATATTTCTACCTTAAGAGATACATGTACCTCCGTTAATAAATCTAGTTGAGAAAAAATCTTTGCAACCAAAAAAAATAAATATTCTGTCGAACATAATATTGAACCAAGCTACACCTTCAAAAAAAAAAGAATATATAATAAAGTCACATGCTGTGAAAAAAGCATGCAGATGTTAGCTAAATTCTGCTAAATTGTGCAAGAAAAATAAGCTATACCCGACAAAATGATATTAACAAGCAGTACTGGAAATTAGCTAAAGAGCAGCACAAAGCAATATATTATTTTAAGTTGTATTAAGAGAACTACAAAGAAGAGACGTACTTCTAAACAGAAAGTGTCATCAAGAACATATACTTATAACTACTTTTTATCATCTGAAAAAAGTGAAAAAGTTAATGTCTGCAAGCTGTTTTTTTCTAGCAACTTTTATTTATGAATATAAGGAATACCAAAATAAATTTAATCACCCCTAAAAAGACCAACGACAGCGTCCATCCTTCTGGAAAATCGGCAGAAATACCATAATTGATCGCATAAAATCATTTCATTCCACTGTTTCACATTACAGATGAGAACACGCCCCCAACAGAATATACCTTCCCAGCGATGTATCAATAACGCTTATGTATATAAGATTTTCAAATCAAATTTTCAAATGTAAAATTTTCCTACAGAAAAGTAGTTTCCGATGATTTAAACATATCTTTTGCAAACCACGGACATGAAGAGTGTTGGGATTGTGAAGCGTTTAAGATGCATAAAACAGCAACTGGTCATGACGGTAAAGTAGAAATTGTCTTAACTTGCGACATATGTAAAAAATGGAAAATCCGCAAAGAAAAGACGACCAATACTGGAAAACAATATAGAGAAGATGCTGAAAAAATAAAAACTACAGACGAGCTTATCATATTAGGAGATTTACAAAAAGTAATTACAAAAAAGTACAATTTCTATATGCTATTTTTCTAGGTCATCATGCTGACACGCATGGAAACATTTAAAGAAATTATATTTACACAGCGAATCGTCGCTTACAATGAGAGAATAAAAATTTATTCAAATAGCTAATTTAAAACAAATTGGTAACATGCATATAGCCCAATACGATGGAAACAAACCGGTAATTACGTTGTAGTAAATAAAGATTATTATTACAATTAAACATAATTTTAGTAATGCAACACACAAAAAAATTACGCTATTTAAAAGACGGTTCGTTAGCTATTTAAATATGACGGACATTGTTTCTTTTAATAGCAGTAGTATTACACTTGACAAGGCAACCAATTTCAAAAAACCACCAGTTTTAATTAAATTAAAATTTTCTGTAATTGCATCGCAACAGCTTTGCTTTCTCGTAAATCCTGGCGTTATCTGAAATACATGCTTCTGAGGTATGAAAACTGTATGAAAAATTCTGGCTGATACTAATATATTTATGTAAAAGAAAAATCGACAAATATAAATAGTTTTGTTGTTTAAGGAGGATTAAAATAACTAGTGGATTAATACGAATATTTCCCTCATGTATAAAAAATCCCATTAGAGGAGTGCAGTTCTCGGAAAATTACAGCGAATATTTCCCTCATGTATAAAAAATCCCATTAGAGGGGTGCAATTACCGGAAAATTACAGCGATAATTGCACTGTAGAAACCGAAAGAGCACAGCGATAATTGCATC
>MU182476.1:299351-341751 GCA_016904865.1 Pissodes strobi | reverse complement strand
ACTAATCGCGACGAGGCTCTTCTCTGAGAAGTTATTCTTTAAATAAACGAGCTACCCCCTAAAATTACTCGTGACAATATAAACCGCAGAGATAAGGTGGGCGCAAGTACTTACAAGCGTAAAGTTTCTAACTTAAAAGGGACAATTATTTCAAAACGGTAATTTAAAACTAAGACTATCTAACACTTATCTGGTGTTGAAGTTCCACCGTCAGCTGAACACGGATGGCTTGTTCTGGACCCTTATTCCATACCAGTAGGTAGGGTGAACTACAAAAAACAAGCCGGGTGGACGAACTTCGAGCAAGTCTAGCCGATCAAGTGAACTATTAGTCTACGCCGGGTGGGTGGACTACAAAGTTCCAGCGGTTCTAACCGGGTGGAAGAACTACAGAATCCCAGCCGGGTGGGTGGACCCTAGGAATGAAAACTTTCCTATTAACGAGTCACAATAATATGTGAATCGATTGCTATTTCAAAAGAATAATTTATCAGAGTTTCAAATTTCGGATTAAAGAGATAGGGTTTTTTCTTTTTTAGTCAAATTCAAAAGTGAACTAAAAGTTAAAAGAAAACAAATAATAAATGAGAAAAAGAGTACCACCGTATAATATATTAGAGTAATCGAATTACAACTATAACTTAATATTAATTATGCAGAAAACTAAAAAGGTTCAGCTCGCACAAGGGAAGCCGACATCATCCGTTAAAAATAAAATTACAGCATTTAGAGAGAGGGAAAAGGAAGTCCATGAATTTGGACCGAGTTCGGCACAGTAAAATAATTGTACATAATCGTTAAATACAGTAAATGACAGAGATAATAGTGAAAAGGATGAATAAATGTAATTAAATAGATTGTACAAAGTCTGGTACTGTGTAACACTTGCATAAACGAACAACACCTTTATCTTGATGAAGAAAAAGTCATAAAATTGATTGTTATGAAATGTACTAAGTTTAGTACAATATAATATTTGCACTACATTGATAAAAGGTGTTATCATACGGAAGAAAAAGCTGTAAAATCACTTTTATGAATTGTACTAAGTCCAGTACAATATAATATTTGGACTACACTGATAAAAAATGATATAATACAGAAGAGAACGTTATCTTTAAGACAAAGTTATAAAATTTATTCTTATGAAAAGTACTAAGTTTAGTACAATAGAATATTTGTACTACAACGATAAAAGGTGTTATCATACGGAAGAAAAAGCTGAAAAATCACTTTTATCAATTGTACTACGTCCAGTACAATATAATATTTTGACTACACTGATAAAAAATATTATCATACAGAAGAGAGAACTGTAATATGACTTTTATGAATTGTACTAAGTCAAGTACAATACAATATTTGTACTATCTTGATAAAAAAAAGTGTTATCATACGGAATCATACTAACCCAATTCAAATACCTTGGTTATATCACAGAATATCTAGACCCTGATAAAGAGATAAAGTGCAGAATGGAAGCAACTCGCACAACGTTTCTGAGATGAAATAATTTTTCTCTTAACAACTTAAACCCAAATTTACGTCAAAGAATGATCAAATGTTATATTTGGTCCGTGCTGGACTCTGAAGGCTGCTACGATCAACCGACTGGAAGCGTTTGAGATGTGGTTGCACAGAAGAATGCTTCGAATACCCTGGACAGCTATACAGAGCAACGAAACAGTATTAAATAGAGCGAATGCCGTCCGTGAATTATTTGTCTCTGTTAAGTTGAGAAAGATATCATATCTGGGACATGTCCTTAGAGGAGACCGATACAAGGTGCTCCAGCTTATAATGAAGGGTAAAATCGAAGGCAACCGAGGAATTGGAAGGAAGCAGATGTCATGGCTAAAGAACATTCGCGATTGGACTGGAATACGCAGATTAACCGAAAGCCGCGAACAACTAGCCAATGTAATTGCCAACGGTAGGGGGACCTGATATTGCACCGAAAGAAGAAGAATACGCAAGAGAAAGCTGAAAAATGTATTTCATGAATTGTACTAAATCTAGTACATTATAATATTTGTACTACATTAATAAGGGTTGTTATCATACGCAAGGTAAAGCTGTAAAATGGATTTCATGAATTGTACTAAGTCTAGTACAATACAATTTGTGCTACATTAATAAAATATGATTATTCGGAAGAGAAGCTGTAAAATGGATTTAAGAAATTGTACTAAATCCGGTGCAATATAATATTCATATCATACTAACAATAGAGTAAACTACGGTTATCATACTGTATAAAAACAATAAAACAAATAACCGGTACAAGATAATACTCATACCATATTGATAAAAGAGCACAGTATGGTCCACATAGTGAACTAAAAGCACTAAAATATAATTTAATGAAAAATTGTACTAAACAAATTTGATAAATAATGATATGAACGATCTTTCAATATTAATATCAAATAGCATGTCTTCCTTTATTTTAATAATTCAAGAAAGAAAAGTTAAATAAGGTAATAACAATGAACGAAAATATGACGTAATCTTCATTCAATAGCGCAATCTGTTGGCTTCCCTTAGCAACAAAAACTAATAATAGTCAAAACTACATTACCTAAAAATTAACAACCGAGTTTCCCGGTTTAGTGTCTAACTAATAGTTGAAATCAATTACCCACACGAATCACTAGAAGGTAATTAAAATTAAAGATAAAAACAACATTTCCCCATGACATCAATTCTAACTTTGTTAACAGAATAAATTAGCTGCTTTGGCATTTGTTGCAACTTATTGTTGTAGACAATAGAAGCCTTTGATAAAATATCATGATAATCATTGTTTAAATTTTACACCCATCTCTAACCCTCTTCAAAAAGGTCGAATAAAATAAATTACTTTATTATCGAACATCTACATTTCGTCGGAAATAAACGGAAAATAATTAATTGGATTAATCACGAAACCCAGCGAATAAATAAAAATGACTAAACAATCCAAATATATAAGCCTTAATTAATCTCTAATTAGTATGACGTCACGCCGATTAATTTAGCTACTAAATCGAGTCCGATATAAATATAAAGCAAAATAATACGCAAATGCAATTAATAAAGGCCACGAGAAGCGCAAAACATCTGCAATTGTTACAGAATGCTTACCTCGTAACATGAGGGCAAATCAACGTCACACTCGACGCTAATCAGCACAATGGCTTCTAACACACCGGACAAAGCAAACCCCGAAATCATCGCTTAGTGAGTTATTCCCGCATCTACAGCACTAAAACTAACGAAACCAAATTGAGATGGCCGATACGGAAATTTCTACGTCGGTTATCGATAAAATCCTCTCAGGATGCTTGGGATAAAACCAGATTTAAATAAATCGACAACTAACCGGGAAAGCTTGACTAAAAGTGAAGTACCGTACCGAGAAACCAAGGTGTAGCCGTGCGACGCTTGCAAGGTGAAAACAACGCGCACCAATGAAATGGATTCCTTAAGGCCACGCGAGAAAAATATAAAATCGAATTAAATAAATATCGGATTCCGAATATCGACTACGCTCACGGCCTAATTTTTACCGGGTCACTCTCAAAATTTCTTCAACTCAGCAGGTTACAATTAGAGCTAAAAACGGGATGTCACAACATACGTTCATGCTAACGCGACTGTGATGAAATTGGAATGAAAGTTTGTAGGCTAGCGTCATCATGTGCAGGAAGTAAAATATCGTTTTAATAACGTGACATTGTAAACGGGGAAAAAATATTAAATAATGTATGAATGGTAAAGTTAATTTTTATTCATAGGATCATAGTTGCTATGGCTATGAGTCGCTTTAAATTACGACCGTTCGACGCAAATGTCTCCTTGTTAATTTTTTCACCAGATAATTGATTTTCAGATGTGTATTATCATCTTTATTTATTTTTAACATTCATCGTTATTTAACAACATTTCCTATGCCTAATGTATGATTATAATAGTAATCTACTGTTGTTAAGCTTAGGCGTTGTTTTCTCAACGCCGTTGCCAACAGTAAGGCACCCTTAGGGGGCTGATCTTAACCTAATTTTACATAGGGTATGTGGTGCTGCGTTATGTTTGACCTTTACATGGGAAAACCCTTCAAAGGCGTTGCCTTCTCAGTTATTAGCATATAGCTTTATGAATATTAGCGAAGGTTACTTGAGGGGATAAATGTTACTGCCAGGGTGTTTATACAGGAAAAATATAGAAAAAAAAACCTACTTAAATCTGCCCGTTTTGAGCAGGAGATCATAATACTAAAAGGACGATCACACTATACAACATAAAGATTATATACAGAAGTATATACAAGCATGGCATAATGCCATGTGTAGACGCGAGTCTATTCCAGTGTGATTGGGATTGTAACGGATTAGATTGGACGAGCCCGGCGGGTCCGACTACGGAGACATGGATGCTTCGGTGGCTCGAGTTCAAGTGATAGACATGGGCTTCGCTTGTGCGTATTTATACGCGCAGCTAGTCCCTTGGCAAGCCCCGCCCCCGTGTCCGAACACGGTAAGCGGTAACCAGGAAGCAGCTCGCGCTCACTACTTTACTGGTAGTAGCGTTTCTGCTCTCCTGATAGTTTGCAGATTTTAGAGGTGTTTTAAAAAGTTGCCTTTTGAAAGATGGGGATATTTACAATTTCTAATGTTATGAAAATAGGATATTCTTGGTGCATATGAACTAGGGTGGCATTAATTGCTTATAAAATAAAGATATGCCTCCATATATGGTGCCGTGCGGAGTGCGGTGTTCGGGGGTATATCTTAAGTTTGCGAGATTGGCCGTAAGCGGAGATCCCTTTATTTGCTGTTCGAAAAACCTGCATGCTATATTGTCAATGTATTCATCAACAAATTCAATGTTCGCCATAGCATGCAGATCTGTGATCCTTATTCTGTCTCTGAGGGAGAGGGAGAAGGCCGCCCTTAAATAATGATTCTGTATGACTTGAAGTCGTTGTCTATGACATTTTGCCGCCGAGCACCACACCGGGGCACCATATAGTAAAGCTGGCCTTATTAGTGACCGGTAAAGGGTGAGTTTATTGGCAGGGCTCAGGAAGGACCTGCTTGCTACCAGTAAGCTCAACCCTTTTTTGATGGCTACATTTTTATTGACGGCTGCCTGTATATGTTTCCCAAAGTTCAGTTTGGTATCCAGGGTGATGCCCAGGTATTTGACCTGGGTTTTAGGTGTTATAATAGTATTCCCTACTACGAGCGGTGTGATGTCAATGTCGCGCCTTTTACGGGTAATTAGGATTAACTCCGTCTTGGCCGCGTTAAAGGTGACTTTCCATCGCTCATAGTACGGAATAAGAATGTCCAGGTGTGCTGACAGGTTAGATTTAGCCACTTCTGCTTGAGGATTGCGGGAATAAATTGCCGTGTCGCCGGCAAATAAGGCTAGCCGGGTGTTGGGATGTGACGGGAGATCTGCTATAAAAAGATTGAAGAGTAGCGGCGATAAGACTGTACCTTGTGGCACTCCTGCTGACAGTTGTCTGCTAGTTGAGGAGCTACAGCCAATCCGGGTGGTGAAGGTTCGCCCGGCAAGGTATGACTCGATGAGCGCTATCCAGTACAGTGGGAAGCTGTACTTTGCTAGAAGCTTGTACAGCAGCCCATCGTGCCATACCCTGTCGAATGCCTTCTCTATGTCTAAAAGCAGGAGTGCTGTAGACTGCCTGCTGTTGAACCCTTTATATATATCAGTGGCTAACTTCGCTGTCAGCATGACGGTGCCATGCTGACCACGAAAGCCAAATTGTTCACGGGGTAAGATGTTCTGTTCCTCGACTATCCTGCTTACCCTCGGCAAGATTAGCCTCTCAGCCACCTTCCCGAGGGTGTTTAGCAGGGATATAGGCCGATAGGATGCCGGCAACTTGAGATCTTTTCCCTGTTTGGGGAAGTGAATTATGGCCGCTACCTTCCAGGATTTAGGGAAGTGTTGTAGCCGAATTACCGCGTTAACAATATGCATGTATTGGATGAGTGTCTTATTAGGAAGATTTTTCAGGACTATATTCGGAATGTTGTCCGGGCCGGGAGCTTTATTTCTCGGAAGACGGCAAAGAGTTTTGCGGATATCCGCCGGGGTGATTCTCAGTTTATCAAACACTGACGGAGGGATAGCATACTTATGTTGCTTAAAAGCGTGTACAGCGTTGCTGTAGCGCTCTTGCTCGGGAAGGGTGTTAGGCGCCCCGCTGTAGACGCCCTCCAAGTAATCCGCGAAGGCTTCCGCTTTTCGTTGATCGCCTATAATATCTAAGCCTCTATGCCTGATAACAGGAATTTGCGTATAGCCTCCGCGGACTCGCCTGGCTAACTTCCACAGCGAGCCGTCTTCCCTGTTGACGCGATTTATGTGTTCGAGCCATGCATGGTTCCTGTGCTCGCGAATCTGTATCCTGATCTCCTCCGTCAGTGCATTGATTTGAGCGGTTCCCTCTCTTGTCCGGTTTCTCTGCCATCTTCGTCGAAATCGGTTTCTAAAGGTGATAAGTTCGAGGATGTGATTAGGGAGGGATTCTGTCTTAGGGCGCAAGGCAACTCTAGGACACATAGCATCTCGGATGCGCTGGATATTAGATGTTAGTTTATCTACCTCGTTTTCTAAGTCCTGAACCGTAACTATTTGCTCAGGGACGACAGTTAACTCACTCAGTCTTGCTCGGAACACCTTCCAATCAGTATTCTTGTACGAAACGACGGTGTCGTAAACTACAGGAACCCTGCAGTACAGTCCAATTCTGATTGGCAAATGATCCGAGTTTAGAACGTCAAGTTCCTGCAACTGTGTAGTCCTTATCGTTCCCCGAGTTATAGCTATGTCCAGGAACGAGGCACTACGAAGAAAGGTGGGATTTGGCGTTTGGTGATAGGACATTTCCAAGTTATTTTCGATTATTCTCTTAAATAATCTACCCCTGGTGTTAGTTGCGCCGCCCCATTCGGCGTGCGTGGCATTCAAGTCCCCTATCAACAGGGATACTCTGTTCTGCGGTAATATAGCAAAGAGATCATTTTCAGTGAGGCGGAGACGCGGGGGCGCATAACCGCCACAGATACGTAGGCCACTCTCAGTCTCGATGCAGACGTGTTCTATTGCGGTCCGCAAATGTTGTATCCTTTTATACCGGAGCGACCTATGTATGAGGCAGGCCACGCCTCCCCCGTTTCGATCGGGCCTATCAAAACGCTCGATATTGTAGTTCCTAATCTTTAGTGTAAAGTTAGGAACTAAATTCGTTTCGATGAGAAAAACAACTTGAAAATTGGATGTATGCATAAAGTTACGAAATTCGCCCAATTTTGACCTAATTCCGTTACAATTCCACGAAACGACAAGTAACATTTACAATTATTATATGTTGAATTTATTATATTCAAACGAGAAAAAGCGGATTGACGCCTGTAAAATTTCCGCTTTGTCCCCTTGACATGCTTCCAGCATATTGGAATAGTGGTCCCTAAGGGCTTGAAAAAGCTGATCTAGATTTACTAGACTGTTTATTTTTGCAACAACGTTATTTAGGTTATTCATCATTGATGAGATATTATTATTATTAGGGATATTTAAATTGTTTATTGCGCGTGCAGCACCACTAACCTGTACATTAGAGTGTTGTGTTGTTTGGGTCTTATGATGCTGGTCTCTAGGTCTACGTAGGGGTGGGAACTGGTGAGAGAACTCTTCTTCTCGTTGCCCATTGTTTGGGGCTTGGCCCCGTGGGCCGTCAGCAGCTCTTGTGTCTTGGTTCCTCCAGGCAGGGTTCGCCGGGGGCGGCGCAGGGCGAAAGTTTTGAGTTTGTTTCGGTTGCTTAGTATTAGCTTGAATTATATTCTTGGTTGCAGTCTGAATTATGTTTAATTTGTAAATAAACACAGGACAGGCTTCGTCGATGGCTCTGTGCGGGCCGTTGCAGTTTACACACTTTTCGAAATCTGAGTTGCATTCTGTAAGTTCATGCGAACCAGCGCATTTGCTGCATGCTACACGGCGGTTGCAAAAAGATTTAGCATGCCCAAACTGCTGGCATTTCTTGCATTGCAAGACAGGCTTGTTTTAGCGCCGAATTTCCCAGCTCACTCGCACGCACATTAGAGTCCTGACTTCTTGATTGAGCCGCTTAACATTGTAATTAGTGCCGAGAATTACCAAATACATAGGAATTCTCGTTTTTCGCATTACAAACACGTTTTTCGGCGAAATATTATATTCGTCGCTCAATGCCTCTGTTATTTCACGTGGGGTGATTTCGCCATCAAGGCCACGGAGGACGAATGCCCTGGTCCTCTCCTGTGACTCGGCATAGGTATGATATTCAGTTCTTTCACTGTCAAGGGTTCGTTTGAGTGTGTACAGATCGTTAGCGTTGTTACAATACACAATTACCGAATTTTTGGTATATTTAAGCTGGTATTGATTTATGTGCATTGCCTTAAGGTCATCCCTTAACTGGCGGTGATCAGATGGCCTGCCTTTAATAACTACGGGCGGCGGCGGTTGCACTTTGGGCTTTGTGGGCCCATTTTTCTTAGCAGGCGCAGCTTTTCGTTTTACCCCCGTGGAGGCAACACTGACCGTGTCTTCGTCTTCGGTATTTATATCTTGCAAAGGCAGACATTGATTGGATGTATTCACGGGTGGCTGGCCCATGTCTAGAGTAACCGTTTTAAAATTCTTCCTAAATGGAATTTGCTTGAAGGGAGTCCTGTAGGACTCCTTGTTATCAGATGTTGCCAGGGTGGCAGATATAGGAGGCGGCGGCGGGGCCATTAGCGTGGAATCGCCGTCGTGGTTTGTATTTGCTGTTGCTAACGGTGTTTTTTGCGCCAGAGGTTTTTCGATTGCGGTGACCTTGGCCTTTTTTGTAATTTCAGCGCCGAGATTTGTAGGGCTAGCCTTCTTCTTTCCGGTATCAATCTTGGAGGAAACTCTGTGTTTAATTCCCGTAGGGTGGATATCACGCATATGTGTCCGTATTTTAGTATTAGTTTATATAAATCATTTTGCGATATTTCGTTGGCGTGTTTTAAGCTCTCGAAGTCCATTCTACACAGTACGCACATTTCAGCGTTATTTTTACATCTACTAGAGATTTTCTTAATGGTGGTTTCGGTGTACTTACGGTCAGAGCTTGACTCCATCGAAACATTGGACATGTTGTCCTCGTCCTCCGTGTTGTCGCCCATAACACAAGCAAAAGCCGGGGATCCGTCCCCGGAAACTAAGAAAATACTAAGATTTAGTTTAATACGGCTTTTACTGATTACAGCAAGTGCAAAAAGCAAGCCAATTACGATGAGAAATGATCGCAAGATCGACGTAAAACGAAATATAGAACACGCAGCGTTCGATTGCCCGGAACGCCAACAGGTCCTGCTACGATCACGGTCGCGACAGGAGTCCCAGATGTGTATTGTTTATATTTTTAGTGCTTTTGTGAACTGGTGCTGAAAATTTGTGCCCAAACTCGAACTTTGGGGGCATTATTTTGGCTCAAATGTGGCGGATTCTCTGATTTTTTTTTGGCTTACATTACTCTATAGGACACCCCCTTTCTAATAAAAAAAGCAAAATCGACACAACCTATATGTCACCAGATCCTACAAACCAAATAATATAAGTAACCACATAGTTCGGCAAATTTCACGCCAATGAAAAAAGCAAGTCTCTGCCGAAATTTTAAAATATGTAAAAAAGTTAGGTGTTTGTCTAGGGTCAAAGTGTATATAATATATCCTGGCACCAATCAGGAAACTGCCCCACCGCTAAAAATCAAGTAAACGACGCACGGTTGTCTGTTGTCGCCTATTTTAAATAGCTTGAAGGCGAATAAAATATAAATAGTATACTTATTCCGGATTTCCCTGTGTAAATAAAATAGTAAATAATAGAACAGAGTAGTATTAAGGAAATTAACAAAATTAAGAATTCAAGTAGGAAATTTAAATATGTAAATTGACTATAGGAAACTAGACAAAAAATAAATTAAGATTATTGGGAAAAAATGAGTAAGGATTTAAAAACGCGAGGACTTTTTTTGCCCACATGTTAATAACAAGACGTACCACATGGAAAACTAATGGACATAACTTTGGTTAGTGTTTAGCTAATTTTTATTTATCAGATAAATATAATTATATTTTTTCTAGGCGTATTATTGTACGAGATGCTGGCGGGAAGGTCTCCGTTTGATGTTGCTGGAGCTTCTGACAATCCTGACCAAAACACAGAAGATTACCTGTTCCAAGTTATATTAGAAAAGACTATTCGGATTCCTAGGTAAGTAAAAAATATGTATATAGTTAATTTGAGTAGCCTAGAGTCTATTCAGGGATTTAATAAGTGCTAACTATTAACCAATATTAGCATTGTATTATGCAATTTTAAGAATTATAGAGTATTTTAAGGGAAATAAAATTTAGTTTCCCATAAATCATTTAGTTTGATTACAATATTCCATTAGAGATAACCATATATTTAATATCTAATGGAGTAAAGATCAACTTACAAATTGTTAAAACAGTCTGAACAGTTTTACATCTAAAAATTTTATTATAAGTATAAAGTATGCCGCGTTAATTGACATTAATGCACATGGGTTTTACAACACTGAAAGATGTACTTTGCTTAGATTTTTTACGTCCTTTTTATCGTTTATACTAAATTTATTTTTATGGATCAGGATGGTTTCTACTATTTCTGTCTGCGGTATTATTATTGAAACCGAGTTTTTGTGTTATTATAATTAATGAAATTTTAATTCGAAAGAGCTGTAGAATTTTCTTTGTCATATTTGTGCCTTTTGATTCTATTTTCTAAATCCTGACTGTTTTGACCAACATCGACTTCACTACAGTGTGAACAAGGAATTTCATAAATAATGTTGCATTTCTTATTTTTAAGAGTTTTTGTTTTTAGTTTAGAGATATTATTGGCCAGTAAGTTATGTGCTTTTAACATATATTAATGTTATACTTATCGAAGAGCTTTTGTATTGGTTGTGATAGGCCGTTTACGAAAGTGATGACAATGTAGTTGCTATTTTATGTTTTAGTTTGGTTGTTGTTATTATTAGAACTAGGTATACAATAATATATCGATGCGATATTTAAATAATTTATTGATTAATCTAATTGGATATTTGTTAAGCTTCAATCAAAGTCAAAGTCAAATAAACTTTATTGTCATAAGATGTTATCTTTTCGACAAAGCATGGTAGGTATTACAAGAATATAAAAAACACATATACATACATAAAATTGAATATAAAATCAAACAAATCTAGTCATGAAATATAAAACTGCATAAAATTCGCTAAAACTGTTAATTCACAGAATACATTTAAATTGCACTCGGCATTACAAAGTAAAAAACACAACGAAAAAAGACAACAAAAAAAACAATCAGGAAAGATCGCTGTAGTACTCATCAAAGCCATAGTAAGCCCTATCAAGCAACAGACCCTGAACCTTTTTTTTAAAACATCTTAGGGTGGGACAGACCCTGATTCTTTCCGGAATATGGTTGTATACTTTAATACCTTCATAAATAATTGAGTTTTTCACCAAGGTTGAGTGAGGAATGGGAAGAGGTAGGTTATGTCTCTGCCGTGTTGTATAGGTCACATTGTTAGTTTGGAGCTCTTGCCGATGTTTATAAATAAGACATGCTGCTTCTAGTATAAATAGACTGTACAAAGTTAAAATATTTTCTCTTTTAAATAGAGGCCGACAAGAATCTCTATTAGTCGAGCCACACAGATATCTAACAGCCCTTTTCTGAATAAGGAAAATTGAATTCAGCAAGTACTGGCTTGATGCTCCCCAGAAACAAATACCGTATCTTAGTCTAGATTCAATAAGTGCGAAATATACTGTTTTTGCCATGGACTGTCCCAGTTCACTACAAGCAAGTCTAACAGCATAACACCCAGAAGAGATCTTTTTGCCAAGTACCATAATATGTTCATCAAAATGTAGTCTTCGATCAATAGTCAGTCCAAGAAACTTAGTTTCAGACCGGCGGCTCTCCATAGAAAGATTGTCAAAGGTAATATTAAGTTGGAGGTTTGACTTAAAAGATACAATATTAATCTTAGCAAGGTTCAACAGAAGAAGATTAGAACTGCACCAGGATTTAATCTTCAAAAGATCTGCGGATATTACTCCAGTCAGCGTCCGATAATCCATGCAATGCCACAAAATTGTGGTATCGTCTGCAAAAAGGGTGAATTTGCCTATGATGTCTAATAAGGTTAGATCATTTATGAAAATTAGGAACAAAAGGGGGTCCAGAACAGATCCTTGAGGAACACCCCAACAATTTTCCAGAACTTGAGACTGAGCAGAACCAACACAAACTTTTTGAGAACGCCCGGATAGATATGATTCAAGCCATGATAGTCCCACCCCTCTAAATCCATATTGGAAAAGCTTCCGCAACAAAATTCCGTGACTCACGCAATCAAATGCCTTCGCAATGTCACAGAAAGCCGCCGCAACAACACCCCCATCATTGATCCCCGAGTAAAGCCCCCCCAAGAACTCAAAGATTGCATCACTCGTGTTTCGATTTTGCCGAAATCCAAACAGCGATATTGGTCTGAAATTAGATGGATCCTCTGAATCATCCCCCTTATGTATAGGTATAACTTTTGCAAGTTTAAGACATGAAGGAAAAATTCCAAACTGCCAAGAGTAATTAATAACATGTACCAATCTCAGAAG
Organism: Pissodes strobi; assembly: GCA_016904865.1. NCBI lineage: Eukaryota > Metazoa > Arthropoda > Insecta > Coleoptera > Curculionidae > Pissodes > Pissodes strobi. The sequence continues at coordinate 328,999 of MU182476.1, read as the reverse complement.
AACACTGTTTGGTAAATTTAGAAAAATTTTGATTGATAGGCCATCATCTCCTGTGCTTTTCTTGTTTTTAATTTTTGACATAACTCGTTTTAACTCATCTAAATCTGTAGGGACAAAATAAAAAGAATCACCAACTTTAGTCTCATTTTTTAGGTATTTAAGAGGGTCGCAATTTTGAATAATATCTTTGATAAGATTGTCCGCTACTGAGCAATAAAATTTGTTAATTAGATCAGGTGAAAGGTCTGTCTCAGGTATTTTGGAAGAGTGATTATTGTTTTGTTTTATGTCGCTTATGATTCACCAACTCTCTTTTTGTTTATTAGCGGACCTTTTTAGACGGTTTTGATAATGCAAAGCCTTGGCCTGCCTTATAAGCTTCCTATGTAATGATCGGTACCTATTAAAGTATGCATTAAAGGTCAAGCTACTTGTAAATTTTCTTATATAGTGAAGAGATCGTAAATTTTTAGAGGATATTTTAATACTTTTGGTAAACCAAGGTTTTTTATTATTTATTTTAATTTTTCTGAGTGGAAAACCTATATGAAAATTTTTTATCAAAATCCTATGAAATTCCTCAATAGGGTTATTTGATGTAGCAACCTCTCTCCAGTCGGTCCTAAGACATGACTGATAAAACTTATTATAGCTACGCTCACTAAATACTCTACACACTCTAAACCCTGATTTTTTAAAAACAGGAACCGAGACAAACTTACACAGAACTGCCTCGTAATCAGACAATGCAGCATTAACCACCGAGCACTGAGCTGTACTAAATCCACTCGAACAGACATAATCAATCAAACTTGAAGAATATTGAGAAACGCGAGTAGGACATTCAACATGCATCTGTAAATTAAGACACTTAAAAAAATTAGACAACCTAGCTGTTGCAATTGAATTTGTATCTAAAAAATTTATATTAAAATCTCCAGTGAGTATCACAGATGAGAAGGAAGGAATCAGAGATAAAAGTGTGTCTAGTTTACTTAGAAAAATATTTTCATCTGATATAGGTGATCTATAAATGCAAATAATATATAATTTTTTTGTTTTTGAAAAGATAATTGTAAATTCAAAGACTTTCTCCTCGAGTAGGTCATTATATATAGTAATAGGTACAAAAGAATTGGCACTTAAGAATTTGTTATTTGCTAGAATCATGCTACCTCCATGAGATGATGTAGTCCTACAGTATGAAGCTAATCTTGTATAATCAGTTATATCTACAATTTCGTCCTCTCTCAGCCAGTGCTCAGTGATACAAACCAAACTGGGAAGAACACAACTTTCAATAAACAAAGACAATTCATTACCTTTGTTTCTCAATGATTGAATGTTTAGTAGGAGAAGGGACAGACCTGTAACATCCAAATGAACTAAGTTCCCGGCAGTATTTGTGTTAGAGTGGGAAAATTGAAACTAACACTTTCTGATGAACAATCACCCTCTTCTCCAACTTTTTCTTTTTCAGAAAGATCAATAACATTATTCTGGTCAACATTAACATTATTCTGGTCAACATTAACTTGGCCAGCATCCAAGCTTGAAACTTTATCATCAATGCTTACCAAAACTAGGTTTTTTTTTAATTTTTTGCGACATTATAATATGCAACAATTTTTCACAAATATCTTTCTTTTTCATAGGGGAGAAACCATTAAAAGTATATAAGAAATGAAAACTGCCTTGTATACAATAATACAACCTATTCAAATAATTTTCAAGCTTAAAATTAAATTTTGATATTAGAGTAGTTATTTTAGGAATTAAATTAGTGCTAAAAATAGGGAGAACAGAAAGAACTATTACATTTGTGTGGGTCCTGTTTTTCAGTTTATTATTTATTTCTCTAAATAAGGGAACTTTTTTCTGATTCAAGTCGTTAGAACCCGCTATAATTATTACATAATCGTTTATAGAAAAGTTCCGTGTTAAATCATCAATATCTTCGACAACATTCATAAACTTGGCATAAGGTTTGACAAATGATTGGACATTAAGATTCCCAAACATGCTTTTTAATACATTACCCAAATTATACCCTCTTTAGTCACTTAGAATAAGAACCTTTTTAAATTCTGTTTTATTGGTCACATGGATTATGGGATTTTGCTTTTCACTTACTACAAAGCAGTCGTCATTCTTTGGTGGTTCAGGTAACCTCACATTCACAGGACTCAGTGGAACAGAACCCAACGCGCACTTGATAGAATCAGCACTAGGACCATCAGCACCAGCAAAAGTATCCAAGTCGTTCTTTAGTTTGCTAACCTCGTTCCTCAACATATTATTATCCAACTCAAGAATCGCTATTGACTTGACCATAGATCTATTTAAATCTTGAAGCTCCTTAAAATCATTTTGGATATTGGTCACTGACTCAGTCTGTGATTTTAAGGCACTTTCTAAGGATTCCTTTTCAGCAACCAAAGTGAGTATTTGTTTTTTAAACTGTACAATCTCTGTTTTTTACATGTTCAAAGATTCAACCAGGCTTTTCTCTGTTTCAAAAACTTCGTCTTGAAAATCCTGAGTTTTTCGTCTTTCCCTTTTATATGCTTTTTCAAGAGATTTAAGCTCAGTTTTCATAGTTTCAACTTGTTCCTTCAGATTCGCTATTAACTCATCTTCTTCTACCTGTAGATTTTCATGCTGGTCGTTCTTTTCTTCAATCACAGTCTTTAGTAAATGGTTTTCCTCCTGTAGTTTTTCCAACTCATCTCTTAACGGGTTTGGCAGTTGGTTATTTTCAAAAAGTTGTCTACAATCGGATGAGCAATATATTTTCTGGCTGGACAGTTTAACATGATACCTAAAATCTCTTTTTAGACAGCTAGGGTGAAATATATTTGTGCAAACAATGCAGCAGTAGTAGATATAGGTCTTGTTTGCACAGCATCCAAATTTAAATTTCGATGCCATCTTTAAAGCACAAAAACTTCAAAATTAAAACAATTCATATATACATTTCAACCTCGATTTCAATCAACCATTTTTTTTAACGTAAACGCTAACGCTAATTTTATGCATTATGCATTTTTAGCCTTGTTTATAGCTTTTTCCATGTATTTTGGATCTGACAATTTGTAATGACTCAACCAGGTGGTGACATATTGTATTCCCTAGAGTTATTAGTTGAATCAGGTTCGTTCATCCGGAGCTTCAATAATAATAGTGAGCTTACTTAACTCTATGTATTAATTCTATAGTAGTTATTACAATAATATACAGTCAAGTTACATTACCAGTATCTAGTCCAATCAGGTGTTCTGCTGCCGTGTGCTATAGTATGTAGTTTATAAAATGTTATTATAATATTTAGCAATTACACTATCCTCTCGATATACAGGGTATATACTTATACCCTTACCCCTCCTCCCTTTTTTTAAGAAAAAAATTGTCTTCATCTGAAATTTTTCTTCCCTAGTAAAATATTTCAATGCACATTTGTGAATATGTAACCCTAATTAGCAACAATTTACTTTATCTTGTAACTTTTAACACTTCAAACGTCTTCTTATGACTATACAATACTTATACTATAAGGTATGGAAGTATGAAAAGTGGAGCTCCGTTTGTTTAAAATTTATCCTACATCTAATACAATCAATAATAACTAACATAACCACTATAACGTATATAATAATATAAAACATGATAGAGCATAATTTTCCATTCTATAATAACTATCAAGTCTGTCAATGCATAGGCGTCCATCGTTCTTTGCATAAATAGGAGTTGAATATAATTATGCAGCTAAAGGCATTTTGAATCACTTACTAACTACTAATTACAATTGAAAGAAAAAAATGTGGTATTAAAATGTATTTATCTTTTAACTCGCAACTGTTGTTGAAATTGGCATGTCTATATACCGTTTCCACATTAACTCTCTAAGGACTATTTGCTACAAAAATCCATTGTTTTATAATCTAAGGCTTATTTAACCTATAAAATATGACATAATAATTGAATAAACCAGCCACTGCAATTATTAATTGTAATAACCCCGTACAGAAAATATAATGTACACAGTGAAATTTAATGCAACCCGTTGAAAATAGCAACAACAACGAATTACAATATTTAAACAATATTGCATAAGCTACAAGCAATTTCTACCTATTAGCTGACTTATTATTCTTCAAAATGTTTAACTAATATTTGATAATATTTATATATATTATAATGATGTGATAATGCATAAAAGTTATTTGATTTATATGGAAAATAATCATATTTCATCCTATCGGTAATTAATAACATACCGCTAACTTTTAATGCAATTCAATTCCACTTACACGAGTTTTGTTATTCTAATATTGTAAACTAGAAAGCGTAATAACAAAAGAACACTCAGTCTAATGTTTGAACTTGATACTTGACATTGAAGGGATGGGCATGGATTTCTTGGAGCAGGAAATGCTAGAAAGTGAAGTGATTCGACCTCGTCACTCACCATGGGCAAGTCCAGTGGTACTATTGAAAAAGAAAGATGGCAGCACCAGATTCTGCGTCGACTACAGGAAGCTCAATTCAGTAACAAAAAAATCTACTTACCACAAATAGATGACATACTAAGTTACCTAGGCGAGTCTACGTGGTTTAGCACACTGGATATGTTTTCTGGATATTGGCAGGTACCCATAAAAGAAGACTCAAAACAATACACCGCATTCGTAGCACAAGGGCATGGATCATACGAATTTAACGTACAAAGCTTTAGGTCATGCAACGCTCCAGTGACGTTCCTGGAATTAGCAGACCGTGAATTCAGCGACATGAAATGGAAGGAAATTTAATATACCTGGACGACATAATAATTTTTTTCAAAAACTTTCGAAGAACATTTAATAACACTAAGAAAACTTTTCGACAGATTGCGCCAAGCAAAGTTAACTCTCAAGCCAAGCAAATGTGAATATCTCAAAAAAGAGATAAAAATATTGGGATTTAAAGTCAACGAAAAAGGTATACTCCCGGATGAGGCTAAACTGATATGCATAGATAATTTCCCAAGGCCCAAAAAAGTAAAAGACGTCCAAAGTTTTTTGGGACTCTGCAACTTCTACAGAAAATTTATATACAACTTTGCAATGGTAGCAAGACCGTTGCATGACATGACAAGGAAGAATCAGACATTTAAATGGGGAGCCGAACAGAAGGAAGCATTTAACATTTTAAAATATAAATTGACAACAGCGTCAGTTTTACAACACTTCAACCCAAATAAAGGCAACATACTTCATACAGATGCAGCGCCCTGCGAAATCGGGGCAGTATTATTACAAGAAGACGACGAAAAGATTGCACATCCAATAGCATATATAAGTAGGAGTTTATTGAAAAGCGAAAAAAACTATACTATCACCGAACTAGAATTATTAGGAGCAGCATGGGCTCTAAGTTACCTAAGACACTTAATATATGGGAAACCAGTAAAAATCGTATCAGATCACCACACTCTGTGCTGGATGGACAAGCTAAAGAAAGGGAACAGACGCCTAGCAAGATGGGCATTAAAACTCGCGGAATTCCACTATTCTGTGGAATAGAAGAGAGGGACAGCACACCAGGACGCAGATTGCATGTCCAGAAATCCGGTTTTACCTTCAGAAATACATGACCCAGACGAGAAAGATGAACTACCAACATTCGCATTCGAGATAGCCAGCCTACGGAACAAGGACCCAGAATTAAAAGAGTTAAAGCTAGCAATTACAGACCCAAATAACACAGACATACCAATAGGAATAAGACGAAGGGCGAAAAATTTCAGACTCCAAAATGACACCCTGTATAAAGTAAACAACACCAATAAAGAATTGGAGAATGTTTTAGTCATACCAAAATCCATGAGAAAAGAAATAATGTGGCAGATACACGCAACACCCAGAGGAGGTCATTTGGGAATTTACAAAACGCTAGGGAAAATAAAAAATAGATTTTTTTGGACAGGAATGAGCAAAGACATAGAATAATACTTTCAGGGATGCCCCCAATACCAGGCGAGAAAAGGCCAACCTTACAGGAAGACTCCAGGTTTCTTACAACCTATAAAAGTAGGAAATATTATGGATAAAATTGGGATCGACATACTAGGACCATTTAGGCGAAGTACAAAGGGAAAAACTATGATTGTGGTGGCCACAGATTATGCATCTAGATATGCTATTACAGCAGCCCTACCAAGTGGCAAGGCGGGCTCAGTTGCTAAGTTCTTATTAGAAAAAGCACAGCAGCCAAAAAGGAGACCGACAAAGATTCTGAATTTAGTAAGGACGCAGATCGATACCTCTTGGCTGGAATCGAGGACCGAACTATGTCAAGAATATCTAGTGCTCAGACATAACCTAAATTTAAGTAGGTACAGAACGATATGACTATTCGATCATTGAGGACAGCTGGTTATTATTATTTAAGGGGGATCCACTCCTTTTTGAACATACTCATCAAAAATGAGTTTTTGAGCGTCTCTAAGATAACGAATTTAGTTACTTCTTTTCTCAATCAAGTCTTTATTTATTGAGCAGATTCTTTCCTTTTTGAACTTTCTAACCGTAAAGATGTTTTGCATTGGGGACCAATGCTAGTTGGAGGGGGGCATGTGTAAACTAAAAAGCATAATAACAAAAGAACACTCAGTCTATTGTTTGAACTTGATGCTTGACATTTAAGGATCAAATATTATGAGTATTATCTTAACATGTTTTAAAAACAATCAGTCAAATATCATCAAAATTTAGTATAAAGGAACGGGCAAATCAAGTAGACGACAACTTATCTGGTTGAGTAGTTCCCTTTTAATTAAGGCAAAACGCTCCTCCTGTAAGCTCAAACCCTCCCGATCCTGATTATCTGGTTAAGTAGTTCCCTTTTAATTAAGGCCAAACGCTTTTCTGGTTACCAAGGTCAACCTCCCGATCTTGACTTTCTGGTTAAGAAGTTTCCTTTTAATTAAGGCCAAATGCTTCTCTGGGAACCAAGATCAAACCTCCCCTAGAGTGACGTCAGTGTAAAAGTAAAGTAAAACGTAAAGTATAAAGTAAAGTGAACCATAGATAAAAGTGAAACCTAATTAAAACATACCAATATAACTGAAACTAGCCATTTAAACTAAACGTAAACTCAAGGGAGCCGAATAAGTCGAGTCCGGTCAGTCCTCATCGAATGATCATGCGTTCTACGCTATTCTAGTCTAGTAAATTGTATTCAAACATAGTCGTCATTCTAAGTGCATTCCTTCCTGTATCTGAAGACCAATATACGTACAGTTTGGGTTAGTTTGGGTTAAGCGAGTCGTTATTCCATCTGATATACAACCCCCAGCTTAAGGAGGAACGCCGCCAGTAATCCCAGTCAGTAGCACTCTTCTGGGAAGCGCCCAAAATCCTCTTTGACAATATATTATACATTTCGAATTAGAACGATGGTGCCTTGCTATGGAAATATACGTATGCATATAATGTGATAATATACTACCTAAAGTTACCCCGATATACAAAGAAAAATATATAACTAGCTTAGCACATTTCAACATTAATCTTATACCCTATAAATACCTGTTGTACACATCTATTTTACTTTCATCATGATTATTGTTTTTCACCTTCACGTTAATATTTTCTAATGTTCAATTGTCCGTATCTAACTTCCATTTCTATTTACACTTATTTCTGCCTGTACTCAAAACCTAAAAGAGAAATTTCTTCCTTTTTCTTCTTCGCCTTATTGCCATTCTGCTTCTGTGTTAATAGAGCCTCTCTGGATTAGTCGCCTTGACTAGCTCATACTTCACTTTGACCACGTATGAGGGATTGGCAGGATCGCCATGTAAAGACTCATCCAAGGGGTGCCATATTGTATTCCCTAGAGTTATTGGTGGAGTCAGGTTCGTTCATCCGAGGCCCAAATAATAGAGCTTACTTATTGATTCTGTAGTAATTATTACAATAATGATATACAGTCAAGTTAAATTACAAGTATCTAGTCTAATCAGGTCAGTGTTCTGCTGCCGTGTGCAATTACAATATCCTGTCGATATACATGATATATACTTATACCGTTACACTTCTTCTGATAGGCAAGTCCCCATGTAGTATTTTTCGTCGGCTCGCTATTATTAAACAACATGGTCAGAAGAGAAACACTTCGGTACTTTAAAATAGTTGTTTGTTTAACGTTAAAAATTATAGTCAAGTTTTTGGTTAGACGGTACCTACATAATATGATAATGTGTATTATCTATTTTCCAGATCGTTGAGTGTTAAGGCCGCAAGTGTTCTGAAGGGCTTCCTAAATAAAAATCCATTAGAAAGGTTGGGATGTAGCAGTACTGATTCATTTGTCGAAATCACCAACCATCAATTCTTTAGAAGCATTGAATGGGATTTGGTAAGTCAAAGAAAAAATATGATTTGATTTGTGGCCTTTACAAAAATTACGGTGTGTGCTTAAGACCACACGACAGAACTAAAAATTTCAACGAAATGATATTAAAAACTAAAAAAAAAAAATAAGTTTAGCGAAGGCACCAGGCCGAAAATATTCGCATATTTACATTCCCTCCTATGATAGCGCGATGGGTCCCGGTAACCGTTAGGGATTGTAACTAGGGTTGCTAACTTTCAAAAAGCCATTTGTAGGTTTTCGGGCTTGAAAATCCCACGCTTTTTCTTTCTTATAATTGGCGCAAACCTTTACATAGGCTTAGAAGAAACCGAGGGTGAATAATATCAAATCAGAAAAGTTTAAAATTGAGTGAATTTGCAAGTACAGATGCGTAAGCTAGAACGAGTCGTCTTCAAAGTGTGCAAATAGACCCTAGCCCTAATGCCGGAGAGTAGGGTGGGTTTTATTTATAAGGCGCCACGGGCTTGTAGACGGCACAAGCAAGAAATACCCCAAAGCTGAAATATGGCACTCGTTTTAGCCTAAGCTTTGCAACTACCAAGAGAAAATTAATTAAATAAATTCGAAATTAATTTTGATTAAGTTGATTTGAATTTAATTAATTCGAACAAATGAGAAATAAAATACCAACCGTGACTTAATTTAATAATTAGAGAATTAATGAAGGCAATTAAGTATTAAAAAGTGGGACGTAAAGAAACTAATGATTGACAAAGCCAGATAGATAAACATTTATTTTCAACATTACATTATTTTTATACCTATAACCTAGTACAAAGTGTATTAGGTGTCTGTATAGCGAGTTTTTTGTGCGCACTGTATTATGCTCTCTCACTCACTCGCGGACTAAACATCCTAGGACGCGGGCTGATGTCGGCCCTAATTCGCAAAAGGTAAGCGGCAATGATGTCAAATCAGAATTCTATGGGATATATCCCTTTAATTTGGCTACGTGGGTTGTTCGCCAGGTTTGTTTGTGCTTTGTTTCTAGTTTTCCGGGTTGTTTTATGAGAAGCGACAAGGCAGGCGAAGCATGAAAAAAACCCTGCTTCACGTTGGACGACACAACACTTAACACAGATATATACAATATATACAATTATGTTATTAGGATTTGCCTTGGTCAAGGAGGACATACACACATAAAATATATACAATGTCAAGGCATAATGCCTCAGTCAAGATCATACAACATATCGCGGCTGCTGAGTCTGAGGCTTCAGCTTCAAACGTGAGAAGATGCTGCGGCTAGCTCCTCCCCTCGGCCTATTGAGGTAGGGGCGCCGTCTACAGCGGTTTTTATGCTGCCGATAGCTTTGGCGCTTGTGTGAGATGGTTTGTTTAACGGAACTGTAGACTGTGTGATTTTGAGGAACTTAGTGTGTTTGGATTGATCGAGGTGGCGGCTAGGGCGGTCTTAATTCTTGGTAGAAAAGTGCCGTATTTTTATAGATGGGGCCGAATTTCAGGCCGAAATTTGCATTGTGCCTGATATCTGCGATCCTCGCTGTCACAGGCGACCGCCTGATTCCAAACTCGAAGAAACTGCACGATATTTTATCAATATATTGATCTATGTACTCAATGTTTGCCATATCATGCAGTTCATCGATTCGGACACGGTCAAAAACCGTGAGCGAAAACGCGGATCGCAGATATCTGTTTTGGATTACTTGTAGATTATGAGTTTGTTCGCAGGACTCAAAAATGACCTTGTCCTCACTAGAGTGTTCAGACTCTTCTGAACTACAACGTTTTTTGCCTTTATCGCCGCAATTTGCTTGGAGAAATTGAGTTTTTGGTCAAAGACTATCCCCAAGTATTTCATTCTATTCTTCGGCCTGATTGCCGTGTTATTAATGACTATAGGAGTCATGTCAATATTGCGTTTTCGAGATAAAATACTTAGTTCGGTCTTTGACACGTTAAGGTTGATCTTCCAGTCCTTGTAATAAGGGACTAGAAGATCAAGGTGAAGTTCTAGGTTATGCTTCGCGACCTGTACGTCAGATGATTGTGAGTAGATCACGGCATCATCAGCGTACAGGCGAACGGAGTTGGAGGGGTGTAACGGGAAGTCAGCTATATAATGACTGAATAATTGCGGTGATAATACTGTTCCTTGAGGCACACCTGATTTTATGTGCCGTCTCCGCGACACGTCACTGTGAATCCGCACCGAAAAGGTGCGATCGGCAAGATATGAAACAATTAATGCCGTGAGGTGCAATGGCATATCATGCATGGCAAACAGCTTATAAACTAAGCCGTTATGCCATACCCTGTCGAAGGCTTTCTCGATGTCGAGCAGAAGCAATGTTGTTGATTTTCCCTCGTTGAAGCCATTATAGGCGTCTTGTGCGACCTTCGCCGCGAGCATAGCAGTACTATGTCCGCGGCGAAAACCGAACTGCTCCGAAAGCAAGATCTGAAGATCTTCAACCGCACTATTTACCCTCGACAACAAGAGCTTTTCAGTAACTTTTCCAACAGTATTTAAAAGCGAAATGGGGCGATACGAAGCGGTCAGCTTCGGATCTTTATTCGGTTTTAAAAACAGTATTATCACTGCGTTCTTCCAGGGAATGGGGAAGTGTTGAAGGCGCATTATTGCTTTTACAATGTGCATGAGAAGGATGACGGCTTTATTCGGCATATTCTTGAGTAGAATATACGGAATGCCGTCGGGGCCTGGGGCTTTGTTTCGGGCAGGCGAGAAAGAACTTTTTTAATCTCAGTAGGCGTGACCAGCATTTTATCGAGCACTGCGGGGGCAATCGGGTACTTTGAGCGCTTAAATTGCTCGGCAATAGTGTTGACGTGAGTATGGAATGGTGTGGAGTCAGGCGACTCCTCGTAGACACTCTCCAGGTAGTCTGCGAAGGCCTCCGCTTTTCCATTATCGTCTATTAAGACATTACCATTATGGTGTATCTCAGGAAATTCTACGGTGCCTCCGCGAACTCGCCTGGCGAGTTTCCACAAAGAACCGTCTTCTCTGTTAATATTATTTACATATGACATCCACGCCTCATTCCTGTATGTACGTATTTGTGCCTTGATTATCCCCGTGAGGGCCACGACACGTGATCGATCGTTGAAAGCCCTGTTTCTCTGCCACCTACGCCGGATACGGTTCCGGAAAGTGATCAGGTCTAGGATACCTTCAGGTAGTGAGTCCGGATGTGTCTGTCTTCTGACAGTAGGACATATTGCGTCACGGACGCGCTGGATGCTTGCGACTAGAGCTTGCACCTCGCTCTCAAGTTCTGGGATAGTGTCTATTTGCCTTGAAATAGTAACTGCCTCGCTCGGAAGTCTCTCCAATAAAGATTTCTGCGGTTGTTGTACCCTGCCACGCAGGGAAATCCTGATTGGAAGGTGGTCCGAGTTTAGAACGTTCAGCTCGTGAAGCGGCGAGGTGTTGGTTATTCCTCTGGTAATAGCAATATCCAGTCGGATAATATGCATGGAAGTATGTAGGATTTGGAGTCTGATGGTATACTATGTCGATGTTTTGTTCGATTATCCTGCGTAGCAAGCGTCCGCTACCGTTGGTGGTTCCTCGCCAATCAGCATGGGTAGCGTTTAGATCCCCCAACAGCAACGTCTTCTTGCCAGCAGGAAGTAATTCAAGGATGTCGGCATCCGTGAGGCGGAGATTCGGAGGAGTGTAAACGCCGCAGACCAGCAAGCCACCTTCCGTCTCGAGAGCAACATGCTCGATGATAGTTCGTGCGCCTAGGACGCGCTTATAACGGAAGGACTTGCGGATCAGACAGGCCATACCTCCTCCGCGTCGATCAGGCCTATCAGATCTCAGTACATGGAAGTCGCGAAATTTCAGTGTGAATTGTTCATTTATTTTGGTTTCCAAAATAAACGCTATATGGATGTCAGGATTATTGTAAATGAAATGCTTAAACTCTCCAAGTTTAGAGCGGATGCCGTTACAATTCCAACTAAATATGTTAATTGGCATTGTTTATATGTTGTATTTGTTGAAATCCTCGGTAAAGAATTTCATAGAGGCTTGGAGTATTTCAAATTTATTACCCCTACAAGATTCTAAGATTTTCGCATAATTATTAAGAGCTTTAATTAATTCTGCGAAATTTACAAGATTATTAATTCGCGAAACTGCATTTTGTAGATCGTTTAGATTGTTAGCGATATTTAACGGAGCTGAGGGCTGAATGAAATTACGATTCTGGATCGCGGGCTGTTTATTTTGATCGACATCATTGCCACTAACCTTAGAATTTATGTTTTCCTCTCTTGGATTCAGCGCCGGAAAGTGTTCTTCGTATCTCCTCGCTGCCTCTCCTCTGTTGCCTGATGATCTACTGCTTTGCCAGGCGGGGTGGGCTGGGGGTGGTGCGGGGTCTTTGTTGTTTGCGCTTTGGGTGGTTGGAGGTGTTGAATTTTGAACTGATAGATGGGGCACATGGTGCTTATAGATCTATGATCGCCGCCACAGTTCCCACATTTTACAATGTCACTAGTGCACTCGGTGATTTGGTGCGCTCCAGCACACTTAGAGCAGGCATAGTTTCTTTTGCAGAAGCTGAAAGCATGTCCGTGCCCCTGGCACCGCTTACACTGCATAAGCAGCTTGGCGGTTCTCCTGTTCTCCCAGGAGACGCGGACGTTTGAGATTAACTTACAGGCCTCAGTGTTACTGAGGCCTCGAGTACCACTAGATACAGTGGAACTCGAGTTTTCTTCATTTTAAACACGTTTTTCACATTGAGATTATGCTCATCTATTATAGCATTACGTACCTCAGTCTCTGATATATCGCCATCTAGGCCTCGCAGGGCGAAGGCGTGTGTCTTCTGCGAGGCTTCGCCGTAAGAATGGTACTCGAGGTCTTCGCTATCAAAGAGCCTGTTAAGGGTAGTCCAGTCTTTATTATGCTTGCAATAAATTACGATAGAGTTTCGAGTATATTTGAGATTGTACTCGATAACTCTCGTATTTTGCAGGGTTTGCTTGATTTCTCGATGACTAATGGGGCTTCCTTTTATGACTAATGGTGGCGGTAGCGCTGGTTTTTGTTTGAGCGGAGTCTTCGGTTTTGGTTTTACTGTCTTTGCCTTCGCTCTGGTGATGATTCTATGCTGAATAGGGGTCTGTGAGGAGGTTTCGCTATTAGCGTCATCGATTTCGATGTCTTCTAATTCATTTTCGGTATCCGCGAGAACTTCGAAGCGGTTGCTCACGGGTACTAGTGGTAGCGCAATTTGCATGTCCCCCGTATTCAAATAAACATTCCGTATTCCCCCCTTTCCCCTTGATCCAACCAGCAACCAATAGAACCTAACGTAAAATCAGTTTATAGATGTTGCAACATATAAATATAAATATATGTAGTTTTAATAAAATAGATTGCTGTGTGAACGTTTATTAACCCCCCCTTGGTCCAACTGTTTAACAAAAGAAGCCTGGTCCTCCTAGGGTTAAATCAGTAGACGGGGCGCTGTCTTCGTTAATCAATTATTAACCAGACTCTATCTGACCAAAAAGGCACTCTTCTTAGAGACTAGAAAACTAGACCAGGAACTAGGCAACACAACGCCAAATCTACCGAAAGGAAACGAGAGTTCCCTAATAAAGGTACCTGAACAAATCGATATTCATTCATTCGGATCGTTTTAGTGCCATCTGGTGCCATTTTCTTCCCGCTATCTCTCTTATATCGTCGATCCATCGTTTCTGTGGGCGACCAGCACTTTTTTTATGTTGCCTTGGAAGCCACTGTATTATATGTCTTGTCCAACTGTCATTGTCCTGTCGTGCCACATGCCCCACCCAACGCCATTTCTGAGGTGCGATGTGCTCTATAACATCGTCGACTTTTGTTCTTTTTCTAATTTCCTCGTTCTGTATATGATCCCTTAGGCTTACCCCTAATATAGTTCTTTCGATATAAAGGAGAGAAAATAGTAGAAACAACCACTAATATTCAAGATAAGATAGCTCACATTCAGTTGGTGGCTTCTCGGCTGTTTTCCAGGTGGAAAGGAAATAAACCACATACTTCCTCCGACGAAGAAAGACTCTAACGGTGTCCTGAACGAGTCACAATCCAGAGACCAGACTGGCGTGGCCTAATGACTGAGCTTTCAGGGCTAGTAAACGAAACTCTGTCGATTAAAGTACCCTGACGATCGAACTGTACCCCTACGGTTGAAGTGTACTCCTACGTTTGAAGTGTACCCCTACGGTTGAAGTGTACTCCTACGGTTGAAGTGTACCCCTATGGTTGAACCCTGTAGAACATCAAAATGTTCAGCGTTCTGCATGTAACTTATAACCAAAGGACATTTAAACTCAGACAATAAAAAATATATGCATATCGAAAGAAAACAGTGAAAAAAGAAATTACCTGTAAAGGGTTGCTATACAACTAGCTCGTTGGAACACACAGGTAGGTTGTGGACGGACAAAGGACTTCTGTAAAGAATTAAGACTCAATTAAAATCCACTCACAGCGTCCCAAAATGGCGGCATTCATAGTAGAGAGACAAAAACAAAAAAAAAAACAAATTCACTCACCTACCTAAGGCAGCATCAAATCCCAGTTATGGAGCGAGTTCCAGGCACTAACAAACAAAACTAATCAACGTAAGCAAAATAAGGCCTGATACTCTATAAATTGGTCGGTTGGAACAATCCCATGAGGTAAAGCAAAAAAAAACTTCCAATACGACCACTGCTTTAAACGGCAAGTCAAAGTAGAGTAATTTCCTTCAAAAACTCTCCGGAAGCAGATGGTCCCTTCCAATATTCCCACTACAACTACGCCTGGCCAATAAGAGTATAGTCACCCGGCACGTGGCCACGAGCTGTCATACCCAATAAATTATCTAGAGCGATTTCGAAAGGAAAACGCAGAACTTTAATGTACCAAAGCTCATCTTAAATAATTGCTCGACCTAGCTAAGAGGAAATAACCATTCCACCCATCATTCATTAGGAAAACATATATAAGTAAATCACAATTTCCGCGACGTCAACACAATAGAAAGAAAGTCCCTAAACGGCACGCAGGTTCAGGCATTGGCACCACAAACCGCTACAGAAAACTATTCTAAAGATAGCCCAGACGATCCTAATTTTGAATTTCCGGTAGAAGGCAACTGCAATTCACTTCCAGCAGTGCGTTCACCGGTCGGTAGAGGTCATTACAGCGAGTGATAGTAAATAATAAAATGAACTGCACCAGTTTATCAAGAATAAGCCATTTACTCAAGGTGAACTCTTACTTAAAACTTCGGACTTAACTTGATGCAGCAGGAAAGCAGCACGTTACAAGCCTTGCGCCATACCGGGACGCATTTATTCATTGAAAAAGCACCGTAGTAGGACCATTTTTTTCAACTTAAGGGTTTTGCTTACAACTAAAGCATTTTCATCACGGAGCTGCATTACAATGTTACGCATTACGATCTCAGGTCGATATTCTCAACCTGGCTAAATAGCGATACATCTGAAGAGGAACATCAATGGGCAGTCATAATTCATAAATATAATAAGTTGCCACGTTTTTTTCTTTCTTCTAATCGGCGCGAAACCTTCACCTCAGCTTAGAAGAAACCGAGGGTGAATAATATCAAATGAAAAAAAATCAAAATTGAAATTGAGTGAATTTGCAAGTATTGATGCAAGCTAGAACTAGTCGTCTTCAAAGCGTGCAAATAGGTCCTAGCTCTAATGCCGGAGAGTAGGGTGGGTTTATTTATAAGGCGCCACGGGCTTGTAGACGGCACAGGCACGAAATACCCCAAAGCTGA
Source organism: Pissodes strobi (assembly GCA_016904865.1). NCBI lineage: Eukaryota > Metazoa > Arthropoda > Insecta > Coleoptera > Curculionidae > Pissodes > Pissodes strobi. The sequence continues at coordinate 312,779 of MU182476.1, read as the reverse complement.
CATATGGTACTCGTATTAGCCTAAGCCTCGCAACTACCAAAAGAAAATTATTTAAATAAATACAATGCCGCTCTACAAACTAATTATGTTTATAGTTAAAACCAGGTACACCAATACTAAATGATGCCTTGGGCAGTCAATTAAAATTAAATCAGAAGATTGAGCGTTTTCTTCGTTAATCAATTATTAACCAAACTCTATCTGACCATAAAGGCACCCTTCTTCGAGGCTAGAAAACTAGATCAGGAACAAGACATAACAACGCCAAATCTACTGAAAGAAAGCGAGAGCTCCCTAATAAAGGTACCTAAATAAATCGATACTCAAGAAAAATATCACGTAGCTCGTCGCGAATTTCATGGAAATATACCTGATTTATTCTATAAAACTTTGAGCTTGTCTCGGCTAGTTAAAAATGTTAAAAGTATTGACTGACAAGAATAAAGCAAATTGAATCTTAGATTTTGATTTTTTTGTCCGAGCAAAGAGAATGATCCTAATTTTCGAGTATCAAATAAGTTAAATTTCAGATTCCGACCTACTAATCAGAGCAAAGAAAATTATCTTAGTTAGAGAGAGAAAAACAATAGTTAAAGCTTAGATCTTGAGCGAAGAAAATTACAGTTTGGTGTATCTTCGTCAAGGAGATAGATTTAAGTTATCTCTCGGGTTTATTAACTAGAGTGAAGAAAATTACGGTTAGGCGTATATATTTAAAGATAGAAAGAGAAAAGGGCAAGAAAAAATACTAATAATAAAGGTAAGGTAGCTCACATTCAGTTGATGGTTCATCAGGGTTTTCCGGGAGGAAAAAAAAACAATACACTTCTTCTGATGAAGAAGGACTCTAACGGTGTCCGGAGCAAATCACAATCCAGGGACTAGATTGGCGTAGCCAAATGACTGAGCTGCAAGGGCTCGCAAATGAACCTGCCGGTCGAAGTACCCCGATGGTAGAACCAAATACAAAATATTCAAGGTTCTGCATGTAACTCATGACCAAAGGACATTTAAACTCAGACAATTAAAAAATATATCAAGCGAACAGGTGAATAAAAAAATAAATTACCTGTAAAGGATTGCTATTCGACTAGATCGTTGGAATGCTCAGGTATGTCGTGGACGGACAAGAAGGCTTCTGTAAAGAATTAAGACGCAATTAAAATCCACTCACGGCGTCCCAAAATGGCGGCATTCGTAGTAGAGACAAGAAAAACAAATTAACTTACCTACCTAAAGCAGCATTAAATCCCAGTTACGGGGCGAGTTCCAGGCACTAACGAACAAAACTAACCAACATAAGCAACATAGTATTAAGAGAGAGACTGAAGAAGTGGTTTGAGGCAAGTAGGTTAATATTGAAAGTGGGTAAATCCAACATTGTTTTGTTTGAAAGTAAATATGTTTTTGTGAGTACTATGCCTTTTCAATATCCTTTAGATACAATTTGTGAAACTAAAATATTGGGTCTCATTGTAGACTCTAAATTGACTTTCAGCACTCATTTAAGAAACCTTAACCTAAAGTTAAATTCTGTATGTTACACTATTAGATGTTTGAGAGAGATAATTTCCATAAAAATTCTAAAGTGTATCTATTATGGCTACTTCCATTCCAAAATGGCCTATGCTGTACAGTTCTGGCGTGGTCAAGGCATAAGCATTTGGATATTTAGGGCTCAAAAAAGATGTATCCGAATAATCCACAGGCTTGCTTCACGGGCATCACGCAGAGATTGTTTTAAGGATAGCAAAATTATGACCTTGCCGGAGTGTTATATTTACAAAATTCTATTGGACACTCATAAGTGTGCTGCTTATGTAATGTAGATGCATTTGTTTATTGCTGTTGTTCTTTATGTAACTGATAAATGATTGTGTGTTTGTAGTGTTATTTGATTTTTGTATTTGTAATTTTATCTCTGTCAATTTTACTGTACCTGATTTTAATATATATTTTTAGTGACGTGTCTAATGCAAATATTGTAAAATGGACAATAAGCGATTTTTGAATTGAATTGAATAGTATTTCTAGCCATATTTATAGACTGACTTAACTATACATACATAGTAAAGCTTTTATACTACTGTTTCAGATAAATGTAAGTCCACATATGAGATATTCTAGGTACCTATTAAGTGGTAGTCGTTAATTTAATATGAATATTTATAATAATTAAGGGATTTTGAGGGCTGATGACTCAGATAAGCCTATTTTGCCCTGTTTTTAGCCAATTCCGGTGATTTTTCTCGCGATTGGAGGAAAATGTCATTTCCGGACTGAAAAACTATTTTTTCTTCAAAAAAATACGGTTGAACCATGTAATTTCACTTTCTACAGTTTACATCAAAATTGTAATATTTTCATCGGCTCTTGTAAATTTTCCAATGCGGGGATTTTTGGGGACTTTGTTTCCGGTGATAAGGCACTCTCTTAAGAACCGAAATCAGTCGTCAGATCTGAGTGTCATTACTGATTACTGTATCTGTGTCTCTGTAAGTTTAAGTTAATGGATAGATAGTGGATCCGAAAGAAACGATTCTAGGTAATTACCGAATATTTCTATTTTAAACGCAGTAACATATCATAATCATATCATAAAGCATTAATAAAAAGAATGTCAGAAAAACATGTTGAAAGTCAGCGTTTACCGCAAATAACTTCTCGTTATAGGTAAGTTCAATTAGACCGAGTAATCACCTAACTAAAGACTAATTCACGGTGCTCAAATCATGATCCGTCACATATGCCGTATAACTAATTAACTATGGTTATTCAGCTCAACGAAGCTAGGTCAGCCGGAATATCTACGAGGGTTATAGTGCGTAATTAACCTACGATCTTTCGTTATTATTATTTTGTTCTTTTTTTGCTTTGTTTTTCGAAAAAAAAAATAACTTTTAATCTTTTTCTCCTTAATTAAGGTACCATTTAGTCATTAAAATTTCCTTTTAAACGAACTTTGAATTTATTGGGCAATTTGGCGAGCCTGAGATGCTTGATTTTATTTAATCAAATTCTAAAATTCAGATAGATTCGTTGATCTAGAATAAATTTTTAATTGACTGACGCAGTAACGTTGTGGGTCGAACTAGTTCTATTATTATTCTCAGTTTTCACGATTTTTGGCTTACGTTGGATAACTGTAGATCAGATAACTGCCAGTGTTGTTACAGCCTAGTAGACTTTGCGTTATTTTTAATTGCTTTTTTCTATTGCGGCCTTTGATATTTTCTTTACTCGAACAGATTGTTTATTATCTGTATCCTACCTGTAACTTGACCGTGAAGTAAATTATCATAAGTTAAGGCCAGAGCCTGTAATTAATTGGTGGCTATAATAACGCTAGATCTAACTAGTTTTTCTATATACTGTTTTTGGATCCGTTATCAACGAAGCTTAGTTGAACTGAATAACCATAGTTAATTAGTTATACGGCATATGTGACGGATCATGATTTGAGCACCGTGAATTAGTCTTTAATTAGGTGATTACTCGGTCTAATTGAACTTACCTATAACGAGAAGTTATTTGCAGTATCGCTGGCTTTTAACATGTTTTACTGACATTCTTTTTATTAATGCTTTATGATATGATTATGATATGTTACTGCGTTTAAAATAGAAATGTTCGGTAATTACCTAGAATCGTTTCTTTCGGATCCACTATTCATCCATTAACCTAAACTTACAGACACAGATACAGTAATCAGTAATGACACTCATTCGAATAGCGGAATTGCTGCGTTGTCAGTTGCAATTGTTCTGTTATTTGTAACGTTTAATACCATGTTTCTAACCTACCTATATTATATACTTTTTTATTTAAAATTAGATTTATGTAGGATAGATTAACATTGACATTTCCTCCAAGTGAGAAAGTAATAATTATAGACCGAGAGCCAAGGGTCAAGAGGCCTCAACAAGTTTTATTAACACGCGGTATTTAATTTTTAGACCTGTGGCCCATTTGTAGTCTGTAGCAGTAGGGGCCCCATGATACCCCATAGTAAGAGGCCCCTCGGGAAATTTCCCGTTCTCTCGCCCCCCCCCCCCCATCCGCCGCTGTATCGAGCCGACTTTACTCACAAAAAGCGTTAATCTCACGGCTCATGTGCTGAACGCGCCTCAGGAAGTTTTCACTTCAAAAACAAGCAAATCGCAAGTTTCATATCACTTTGTTTTAATCACAGTTGGTAGTATATTATGAATTACGTTTTTTAAAATCATTATACGATCATTAGTTTAGATATGCCAAGTCGTAATTACCGTGTATTTTGTCAGAATCTTGATAATCTCCGAATTTAATTTGTACAGGCTGTGAACTGTGAAGTTACGTTTCACAGGAGATATAGAATCTTAATATCATAAGCATAAAAAAAATTGCTTTTATAATAAGTTGTTTATTTTAGTTGGAACAAAAGCAGATTTCGCCGCCCTTCAAACCTCGCATAGATAGCGATAGCGATTTAGCCAATTTTCCTCCCGAATTCACTGACGAACCTGTCCATCTCACACCAGATGATGCGTAAGTATATTAAAACATACTCTAACTTGATTCCGCAATTCCGACTATAAACACTAAAGGATAGTAGGGTAAGTTCGACAGGTTAACTTTTAGGAGACTATAAATTAAATTTGATGAACTTATAACGTTTAACGTATAAGTTTATTTACTATTTTTATTTTTTTATGGCAGTAACACTCTACATACTAAGGGAGGTCTTATGGCATTCAACAAGCGGTGTGAGTGCGAAGATGGTGATTGTGTAAAGACTCAACCAAGGGGTGCTATATTAGGTCCCTTTGAGTTACTACTTGAGTCAGGTTGGTTTATCCGAGGCCCAAATAATAGACATGAGTTTACTTAACTCCATGTATTGATGGTATAATGATGAGTTTTACAATATTGGTATCTATGATGTTAATTATCAATGATGATACGCAGTTACTACATTACCAAATATAAACTCTAATCAGGTCAGCGTGTATTGCCTTCGTGTGCAATAGTATGTAGTTTATAAAATATGTTATTATAATATTTAGCAATTATAATATCCTGTGGATATACAGGGTATATACTTATACCGTTACACCTCCCCCTTTTTTCAAGAAAAATAAAATATTTCAAAGAACATTTGCGAATATGTAACCTTATATAGCAACAATTTACTTTTTCTTTACGAATTATTGCCTCTAGCCTCTCATTTTTTTAATTTAATTGCCAAACTCTGACCACCGGCCTTTAGCCTAGACTGGTATTTATCTAAAGCCATTAGCGAACATTGTTTGCAATCTTAATATAAGAGACTCCTTCGTTTGTATTGTGGACCGGTCCTTTTGGAGTCTTTTATTTATACACGTGTTTACCATTTATATTAGTTTCATATTTTTTTCCTTATTTTTCCCAGATCTTCGACTATGTACCTAAGTCATACGTCGATCAAGATTTCTGGTTAGTGATCACTTTATGATATTTATTTTCATTACTGAGGTATTTACGGAGTTTGCCTTTCTTCCTATTATCTGGTTTCTCATTTCAATCAAATCCCTCAACATTTCGTCTCGCGCCAATGCTAATCGAGAATTTGTCTTGAATATATTGTCAAATTTAGGGTAAAAATAATTAATAAATCGTGTTTTGAGCATGTTCACATCGGTAAACAAAAAGATTTAAAAAATAAAACATGAAAATGAGAACTAAAGAAGCAAATGATCGAAATTGAGAACGTTTTAACCGAAAAACTAAAAAGTTTAGAAAGTGAAATTAAAATAATATGTTAGGGGGAAATAATAAAATTTTCTTGTTTGTGAGGTTGTCTGTTTAGAAAGTTTACTAACTTCTATTGATGACATAACATCTAATTTTGATATTTTTTGGTTGATCGAACCAGACATTTGCAGAGCTCTTGCGTTCAACATCATTCTTCTTATTTTTCATTTGCTTACTCTAACAGATAATTCCAACTTTCTGGAAGATCTTTACATAGTGTGAACCTACGTCCTGCCAGATAATCCATGCTGAAATAGCATGCGTTTCCCTTAATATATGAGTGTTACGTTTTTAAGTTTGTTTTCAATCCAAGCTTGTCTCACGATAAGAATATAAAGAAATTATATCTTAATTACTAAATATTTAATTTTAGAGTTCCGATTCTTATTTATATTACTAAACAATTAGCCTGATACAAATTTATATTTTTATTTGCTTTTCAATAATAGATCCATACATGTTCGCACTTAAATGCACAATTTTGCTCGATAAGAGTGTAGACCGTGTCATAATATAAAAAAGAAAATTTACTTGACATCAAAATTCAACAGTTATTTTATACTAAATTCCAATCTAAAGCGAACACACCTGTCAAAAATAAACAAATGAGATTCTGGACGTTAATGAATAAACACTGACTTCGTTATTTTAACGATACTCTCTATATATTTTCAAAAATATGGGATACCTTTTGACCTTTTACTACCAAATTTGCTTTTTTTGGGTTTTTGTTCTATTAAGAAAATTTCTTCTTTTATTTTATTATTATTTATTGTTTGAATGCATATGTGGTTGAGATAATAATCGATTACTGGTAGGTCTTTAAAATGTTTGCGTTTTAACAACCAGCAACTGTTGTTGAAGCTGGCATTAATACTTTTGATATGTCTGTATATCGTTTTTCTATCCAACCCTTTAAATTAATATTTGCCAGAATAATCTATTGTTGTAATCTAAGGCTTATTTCACCTATAAAATATGTCATACTAATTGAATAAATTAGCTACTGCAATTACTAATTGTAATAACCCCGTACAGAAATATAACGTGTACAGCGAAATTTAATGCAATAAATTACATTATTTAAACAATATTGCATAAGCTACAAGCAATTTCTTTTAATTAGCTGACTTATTATTCTTCAAATTTTGTAACTAATATTTGATAATATTTAACACTAACGCAGCGTATAAAGCGAATTTTGGAAAATATTAGAATAGCAAAACTCCTGAAATCGGAATCGAATTGTATTAAATGCTAGCTGTATATTATTTAATTACCGATAGGATGGAGTATGATTCTTTTCCATATAAATGAAATAACTTTTATGCATTGTTGATATGATAATATACTATATACTCTCTATATATTTTCAAAAGGATGGGATACCTTTGACCTTTTACTACCAAATTAGTTTTTTGTCGTTGTTCCACTAAAAAAAATTCCTCTTTGATTTCGAATGAGTACGTGATTGAGATAATAATTAAATATTGGTGTTTTAAAATTTTTTGTATTGTAACAACTCACAACTGTTGGTGAAATTAGCATTACTACTTGACATATCTGTATAACGTTTTTTCCTTTAACTCTCTATGTTACTATTTGCCACAAAAATCCATTGTTACAATCTGAGGCTTATTTCACCTATAAACTATGACATGATCATTGAATAAGCTAACCACTGTAATTATTAATTGCAATAACCCCTTACAGAAATATAACGTGTACAGTGAAATTTAATGTAATATATTACATTATTTAAACAATATTGCATAAACTACAAGCAATTTCTTTCTATTAGCTGACTTAGTATTCTTCAAAATGTTTAACTAATATTTGATAATATTTATATATATTATAATGATATGATAATGCATAAAAGTTAATTCATCTATATGGAAAAAATCATATTCCATCCTATAGGTAATTAAATAATATACCGTTAACATTCAATTCAAATCAACTCCAATTACGCCGCGTCATTTAATATTTATTATTCATGCTAGCATATACCGAATTTTGCAATCTCGACGTAATTATGCGATATTAGCAGGTACAAATTAATAACCTTTATTCATAGAATAATTACGAAATTCCGATTACTTCAATACTATATGGATACTCCTTATTTAAAAGAATTTAACTACATTTCATTTTATTACGTATTTTACAACTTAATATAATTGTATGCTGCGATATTTAAAATAATCTACGTCAATATGAATCGAGCTGTATACAATTGTAAGACATATCATATTTAATTAATTTTTTGTACTATGTTGTTGAATTAGCTTGTTTATTTTAGCATACTCCTCCATTACGTATAGCTTGTTTTATTGGCACTTATTTATACTTCTCATGACGGAAAGCTAATCATTTTTTAGATTAACTACCTATCTATATATTTGATTTTTAACCGCATTGTGTGATTTTAGAATTTAAACTATAATTTGTGCATCGACTGAAACACGAAATATCTATATATTTCCAAAAATTTTCATTAAAGTTTTTTTCAAAAGTAATCGGCTAGGCACTAACCCAACAGCGATTTGATTCGATAAAACGATGATTTTACTGCACATATTTAATTGAGTATTAAGTATGAATAATTAATATGGTTATATATTATATATTTTTGAAATAGAACGATGGTGCCTTGTTAGGAAAATATACATATGCATATAATGTGATAGTGTAAATATACTACCTTAAGTTACCTTGATATACAAAGAAAAATATATTAGCATATTTCAACATTAATCTTATAGCCTATAAATAAATATCTCTGTACACTTCTATTTTACTTTCATCATGATTATTGTTTTTCACCTTCACATTATTGGTTTCCAATATTCAATAAAATTGTCCATGCATAACTTCCATTTTTATTTTCACATCCTCTTGAATTCACCAAAAACCTAAAAAAAAATCTTCTTTTTTCTTCTCTTTCTTATAGCCATCATGCTTCCGCGTTGATAGGGCCTCTCTGGATTAGTCGCCTTGACTAGTTCATACTTTACTTTGACCACGTATCAGGGACTGGCAGGATCGCCATGTAATAACTCAACCAAGGGGTGCCATAGTGTAGCTCCTTGAGTTACTAGGTTGAGTCAGGTTCATTCATCCGAGGCCTCAATAATAGTCTTGAGCTTACTTAACTCTATGTATATTGATTGTATAATGGTTCGTCTTACAATAATGGTATCAATGATCTTAATTAAATCCAGTCACGTTACATTACCAAATATCACCCTAATCAGGTCAGCGTATTGCTATGTGTGCAACAGTATGCAGTTTAAAGAATGTGATATAATAATATTTAATAGTTACAATATCCCGCCGATATACAGGGTATCTACTTATCCATTACAATTGTATGGAAACGGAATGTATAGTGAGAATCAACCTTTAATCACACCACTATGTACATATGTATTAGTTTTCCGTAGTTATTCTAGGCGGATAATACTTGTCTTTTATTTTGCAGTCGTGTTATAGAGCGTATCGACCAATCAGAATTCGAGGGCTTTGAGTACGTCAATCCTCTCCTGATGTCCCTCGAGGATTGCGTGTGACACAGCGTTAACTGCGCATTACATCCGAGTAATCTGCCGCTTCCACCGTTACATCACTACCCGCCGCCTGTATTGCCGCCTCCACCACCACCTGAGTTAAATTTCGAAGAAAGCGAATATTTAAAAATTGATATTCGGCCCGCCTCCAAATCGAAGCTTCAAAATATATTCTGCCTACCTTTGAATTAAAGGTTGTATCTAAACAAGTTTTAAATGTATATTGTTAATAGAATATATTATATTATATATTTATGAACCATAAAAAGTGGTTCTAAATGGGTGTTTTTCACGACATCTTTTCGATGTAGATTCTACAGACTCTTAATTGGCATTAGATTGTTTAGATCTTCTGCATTTCAAGTCACTAGAACATCAAATTTCCTTGTTCCCGACCAGGAGTGAACAGTTGTCAATTTTTTTTTGCGAAACCTTTTATTTAGATGTAAAATTTCTGGCATAAAAATTCGGGGGCTCTATTTTCTTTATTTACTGGGAATAGGTGGAACATAGTGCTTATGTTCAAATTTTTAGGAAAATCCCATATATATCTTGCAGGTACCATGTTCCATCCTCTTCGAAACTGATGAAAGTTGATTGGGGAATAGAATGTTTGAGGCCAAATTTAAATTTTTGTGTGATTAAGGTCATCATATAAGTAATCCATTTGACATGGCCATGCTATATTTTGTAGATATTACGAAATATGTCGTGAAAAACCTGCGTGTACCTCGGATAAAAGTATATTTAACGTTTGTAAATAGTTTTTAGCTGCTTCTACCAATATTTGCAATGCTCAAGCGTAGAAACACTACTTTTGGTCCTCTATACACCATTTAGTAATTCCTTTCACCACACTTTTAACTGAATAAATTTAGAAATACGAATGAATATTTCGAAAAATTGTTAGCTAAAAATTGGTTTAAATTTTAATAATTAGGCAAGCCCTCTATAATCTAGTTTATTTAGTAAAGCCATTTAGTGCGTAATTCGTTAGCTATAGTCGGCTCAAATATCTCTGAGGAACGCTACAATGTCAATTATTATCAATGAAACTAATTCTATACTCAATTCTTATAGACATTTTTGTATTTTTATTAAAATATCTTTGTTCTTATTAAAATTGAAAGCCGATTGAGTAGATTTTTTTAATGCAAACCGATATTTTGTATTAATTTTTGAGATTTGTTAAACATGTTTGCCTGCGTGATAGAACAACAATTCGACAAACTTGTTTTCTTACCAATTACGCACTAAATTCATACACTTCGTATTGCGGCTATGTTAAGAAATATTTGCTTTTGTTATGCTTTTAATGCAATGTAACACATTTTTATTTCAATACAACTTGCTCAATAAATAATACTTTAGTTGCATTTAAAAGCATATAATGACATACTCTCGTCTGATTTTCGGCATGCAATACAATTTTGCCAATGCAGCTGCTGAAATATGAAGCCTCTAGGTTTAAGTTGAAAATAAGTTCTATAGAGGATTTTGTTTATTTGTTGGCGTTTTTGTGCAACATTTAAATTTAAAATTTTGTCAAATATCTTTTACAATTTGGCTAGAATATTATATTGATTAAACTTATTTTGAAATGAGATGTGTCTCCTCGAATTGACGAATTTCCTTTAAAAAAGCGTAGAGGTCCTGGCAAGCATTGGGGTCCAATGCTATCAGGGTGGGAGAATGTGACCTACTAAAACATTTAAAATACCAATTAATTACCACCTTGTCTTAATTTAAGCATAGCGTTAGGGATATCCACAAATTCTTGTTTGCATCCTGCATAACTTTTTACCCTGGTGAAGAATCTGCTGTTTCAAATACATAAATTTTCCTAAATAGGATTGGCTAACCAATCTTTAATATACGTTGTCATTATATGCTTTCCTGGCCATAAGAAAGCGTAAACAGAAACAAGTGTTTACTTGTGTATCATATTAATTTCTCATCGCATTACTTAGGTTATCCTTCTTGTTTTGTTCAGGTTGTCCTAGTCTATACGTTATACTGTTTATACTTGTAGATAGTTAAGATTCTACCAATCTAGAGACAAGGGTCATTCTGCTATTTGTATGTAAGGCAAATGGAACTTGAGGAGGTTTTAAAGAGCTCTATAATATGTTAAATTCATTAGTTCTTAATATAGAGAAGCTATTTATTTCTTAAATATAAGATTTTTTCTACCACATTTTTGTAATACTGATATTTGGTTGATTAATTTTTACTGGATATTTTTAGGGATACTGTTATATTAATTTGAAATCTATTTATCAACTTGCGTTATACTAATGTTAATTAAATTAAATGAGAATTAGGTTGAATTAAACCATAACTGAAATCGTACATTTATAGATAAATATAGAGTTAGAAATTGCGTTTTACATTTTAATGTGCCAGTATTGGAATATTTGAATAAAAAAAGCTACATATTGTTCTTCCTTAATTTCAAATTACCTAGAATTTTGTTTTCAAATGCAAGGATACTTTCTTATAGTAGTTTTCAAATAATGTACATTAAGCTACAAGGCAGTGGATGAAATTATCTTTTCATTTTCAGTATTTGATGCTTTAATATCGTATTTAACGAATCAGTGTCTCCAAATAAAATTGTTCAATAAAGCATGTTTTCAAAAACTAAATTCTGTAGGGTTTTCCTTTCGTATTTTGTCACGAATGAGCTTTGACCGAAAACATCATGCTTGCCAAACCTATTCTAGTCCTGGCTTTTGCATTGAAACGATAACACTGATATGGATTTACGTTCTAAGAGGTCAAATCGCATTATAATTATCAAAAGTCTCATGCCATATGCCCAGATAATCCACACCAGAGGCGCAACTGCCTATGTAAAAGGCCCCATACACCTGCGAACACGTTGCGCAAACGAACGTCGCACAACAGGTTGTTGTACCCAAAGTATCCCACACACTATACAATTTACTACGCAATTTTATGCAAACTTAAGTTGTGAGTTGTAGTCGTGCACCTCCGTCTGATGACGTAGCCTGTTTAGCTATTATAATTGCTGTGGCCTCTGATGTCGGCGTTAATAAAAGAAGACGGAAGCAGAGAGTCTGGATGAAAGAGTGGTTAAAGAAAAGATTTCTTTTTAGTCACGCAAATCTCCTTAAAGAACTTCAACTGAGTTCACCTTTAGATTATAAAAATTATTTACGAATGTATCTCACTACTTTTGGCGAATTATTGGCTTTGGTAACACCATATATACAAAGAGAAAACACGATATTGAGAGAGGCGATATCTCCCAAGCAGAGGTTGTTTGCTACTGTAAGATATCATGCATCTGTACTGACATTTGAGAGTTTAAAATTTGAAACAGCGACTGCTGCTCAAACACTTGGAAATATTGTCATCGATACCTGTAAAGCAATCATAAAGGTTTTGAACAAATATATAAAGGTAAGTAATTTGTTACTTTATTATTCGTTTTTAACATAAAATAACACAAATATGAACTAAAATTAACATAAATGAAATGTTGAAAAAATTAAGTAGTTGTGCCATACTCTTATTGATATTGTTGGTCACTGAGTAGGTCTCTTATTAACGTATATTGTAGTTGTGTAGTCTCATCAGTTACCTGTATTTGGCTTGGAGAGTATGAGAGTGATGGGACAGAATTTGAACTTGACGAGGATACCAAAGGGGATACGTACAGGTGGTTCATTTATAATAACTGAATGTCTATGTAAAGTTCCCAAGCGTCTATTACGCTCTTTTTGTCCTTCTAATGGGCGCAAACCTTCACTCCTGCTTAGAAGGAACTGGGAGTGAATACTCTCAAATCGAAAGAAAAATTTAAATTTTGAGAATTTAAAATTAGATATTGGCTATAGGCTAAACGGGCTGTCGCCGAGCGTATAAATTAGGCCCTAGCTCAAATGCCGGAGGGTAGGGTGCGGGTTGATTTATTTAAGGCGTCACGGGCTTTTAGAGAGCACAAGCGAGAATTACCCCAAAGTTGAAATATGGAACTCGTTTTAGCTTAAGCTTCGCGACAAAATAAGTGAATACCAAAAATTCGTTATTTATTTCTATCAGGAAAATCGATCGA
>MU182476.1:243669-274351 GCA_016904865.1 Pissodes strobi | reverse complement strand
TTATCGCAACAAATTACAGTGGTTTCATAAAACATCCTGTATAAACACTACATTTCAACTTGACAATTTGCGCATAAAAATAAGCAATATATGCCCACAGATACAGACCACATCTCCATAGATTATTTGGATTATTATTTTTTTTTTTTTACAAAAAATTTTCCTGTCCAATAAATGGATTCTTATCAATTTTATTAATACTCAATAACTGCCTTAAGAAAAAACGTCGATTTGAGCAAAACTTATTAAAATTCAACGATGCAAATCAGTTAATAGCCGCTAGCCGCTAGAGGATTGTGGATAAACAGGGCCCTTATATTGACAGTGCATCTAACAAACTGAAGTCAAAGTTTTACGAATTATAGCTCGCTCTACCACCACCAAAGGCTAATTTTCCCCAGAACGTAACATATTTCGGTACATAACAATAGAGTAAACATCGGTTTTCCACGGCAAAAGTTCGGTCGCCTTCGTTTGAACCCTGAAGCTTGCAGGGAATTTAGAGTTGGAGCAATATCATAGAGCCAGTCTGAAAGCGACTCTATTCTACTGCACGTACAAGTTTTCTGTATCTTTCATTCGTGCACACGTTCGAGCTCAATAAGTGAAGTATAGAATCCACTTTTTACACGAACTGAATATGAGTTAGCCAATTGGAATTTACTTTGTGTGCTTGCAAAAATGCATGTTCTCTATTGTTTTGATAAATGATCCAAATAACGCTTCGTGATAAGTATTGTGGGTTAAAAATATGAAACATAACAGTTATGGGATTTAAAAGGATTTTGTTGCTATGTTGTCACGTATTGGTTTTGAAGATAGTTTTTGATGTTGCTGGAAGTTCTCCATCGATAAAGAGGAGTAAGTTAGACGCATGTAATTTAATTGGCTTCTTTCGCTGCTGAAATTACAAATAATCCATATTGGCTGACAACTAAAAATATGCATTTTCTGTCGACGTTCACATATGTATTTCAAATCCTGTGCACATTTGACAGTTTATTAACATAATTAGGAGTACATTTAATAAAGAAACCATAAATATAATATCACCTTGGTTATTAATTACGCTGTACCATTTTATGACCATTTGTCGTGTAAATAAAGACATTACATTATCCACTTTCTATTTATGAAACAAAGTATCGATTATGGTCACTTTGTCATTTCATGGTGACTATGAACCCGCATAATGTACAAAGAGCGGAGGTATTTGCTGTTTAAATAAAATACAGAATAACAGGTTTGTGGTCTTCATGTGCTGAAATATGAATCCACACCACAAATATAATATTTTATTTTTTAAATTAGCCAAGTACAAACATTTTTCGTGGTTGGTTATGAGTTCACACGCTTCATACTGTTGCTCATTTATAGAGCATTTTGTAGAACATATTTTTGGGTAATTCTAAAATTAATTAACTAAATGTCCCATTTTCACATTATTCTCATCAGGTTTCTCTATGACATCTATTTTGCACTTTGATAACTATACTACCATATCATACTACATATGAGAAAAACTATTTAAATTTTCAAAACAGTTCTGCTACATCGGCTAGGCATCTATAAAAACTAAGAAATGCTTATGGATATTGGTTATTTATTCATAGGATCACGGCTGTATGTTGGAATGTAGAAATAATTAACGGGTATTCAGCTAATAAGGTTTATTAAAAGATAATTTGTTTTAAAAAATTGGTAAAATATTAGAAGATCTTATAGAACTACATAAAATGTCAAAGTCAATCTACTTTGTTTCAAAATGGTGTTAAAGGAATATTTGATATTTGATGTTAATTTACTAATAATGTCAAGGTGTATTGATATAAAATTATAGATTATTTTGTGATAATATATAAGAATAAATTGAGCTTAAATCATCAAATTCAGTTCTCTTATTCATACAATTTGTTTTATTTATTTCGACCATTTCTAAAAATAACCTCTTATTTAAATTTCTTTCTTTATGGAGATTTTTAATTTCATTAAATTTTGGTATGTGACCAGTAATAAATGCATGTTCAGATAAAGCAGAAGTGTTTTTTGAAGTCTTATGTCACTTTTATGTTCAGAAATTTTATTTTTAAGATTTTGTGATGTTTGTCATACATAGAATTGAATATATGTACTAAATTTGAGTAATTTAAATTATATATCTTTTAATTTTGAATATAAATTACCAATCGATTTAACATTTTTTAGCGCTAATTTTACAGGTTCATTTCTAAATATTTTTATTATTTTCGGAGTAAGTTATTTGATATATGGAAAAGAAGCATAAGAAACATTTGAAATATCATTATTTATGTTAACATGAATATTATTGTTTATATTATTAAATCTAACGTTAAATGACAATTTTTTAGAAAATTTAATGGATAACCATACAAGGATGTCTGTAACTTTGTGTAAATTTGTATTTATTAAAGTAGGATGCACTACGTTTATTATTCTATTTTTTTAAGCTAAAACTAAATTAAGTTTCGGAGTTTAATTTCATTACTATGATAAGATAAATAATTTAAATATCTTTTAGAGTGGACGGGCTTTAAATACTAATCGGTAATTAGAATATTATTGTCTTGTTTAATTATCATTGTATCTAAAAAAGGTATTTGATGGTTTACTTCTTTTTCAATCCTGAATCTTGGATGGTAATTATTAAAAACTAAAAGAATTTCATTTATTTTGTCACTAGGAATACAACAAATAATATCATCAACAAATTTTTTAATAAAATTGGTTGAAAAATTAAATTTTCTAAAAATTGATCTAATAAATCATCCATTACATATTGGACAACGATTGGAGAAATAGAACTACCCATTGGGGTTCCAAAAACTTGTTTATAAAATTTATTGTTAAAACAAAAATGATTAGAATTGAAGATAAAGTTTATTATTTTAATAAACATATCATTTGATATATTACAATTAAACGATCAAACGAACTTACCTGTGAAGTTCGATCGTAATTTTGGAAGTCCTCCAGTCCGAAGATATCACTTTATACACGTAGTCTCTCCTTGGGCTCGTTTTGTTCACTATGTTTAAAGAAAAACATTCCCCCCGTTCCTTTTCTGCATCCCGTAACTCTCCAGGAAAGGCTCTCATTATTTAAAGTAGGTATTCTCTTGCATTGAGGGAGGGAGAGCGTGAGACGAGGGTGGGAAAGTGATATCTTCGGACTGGAGGACTTCCAAAATTACGATCGAACTTCACAGGTAAGTTCGTTTGATCGTTTAATTTTAGTACGTCCTCCAGTCCTCGATATCACTTTATACACGTAGATGTTTAAAGAAAAAATATGCAAGATAATTTTCTACCGATTTTTATTTAATATTATTACTTTTAATTAGTTAAGGGTAAATGTTCTTATAAACAAAAAAAAATCAGAAATGTTAGGTTATGATATAATAAAATAAAATATTAACAAAAAATTGTCAAAAATATGGCAAGTAGACGAACAAACTAAGAATAAGGCTTAAAACCTAAATAAGTCATGACCCTTTTATTAACCTAAAATGGATTTAGCAAATTGGTTTTGGTCTATTATGGGGCGGTTATAAAATTTTGCGAAGGTACTTGAAGAGCTTGTCCATCCCGCTGTTTTCCGAATTACGTCTAAAGAAATACCACTTAAGAAGGCTTTCGAAGTGGAAGCGTGCCTGGTAGAGTGGGTCTTAAAAAGCGTTGTATCGATACCTGCTTTCGATAATGTTTGCTTAACCCATTTGCTAACTGTTTCTTTAGAAGCATTTGAAAAGGGTGGTCGAGTAATCAGGAAAAGGTTTTTGTGATCAAATTTTCGTGTTTTTTCAGTTTTATGAACATACAATTTTAATGTTGCCGCAGCGCAAAGCGTCGGATTCTCATTATAATACGGAATATGTAGACAAGGTTGTATTGAATTGAGACCAGAGGTTTTAATTTTGTCCGTAATTAAGATTTGAAATCCTGAGGATGATTCTATGATATTTTCTAATTTGATAAAGTGAATAGTCTGTATTCGGTGTCCTGTAATTAGGAGTAGTAGAGTCGCTAATTTGGACGCTAAGACCTGAAGACTTAAAGATTCTAGTGGATATAAAGTGCTTAAAAAATTAATTACTGGTTCTGTATCCCAGGTAAAGTTATACCGTGGGGCCGGTGGCCTTATATTGGATATGCCCTTCAAGTACCGTTTCAAGATATGATTCTCGCCAATATTGCCAGGTAAGATTAGGGATAACGCCGACCTATATGAATTACAAGATCCACACTTATATGTTCTAGTATCTAAAATATTTTGTAGGAACTGAATAACTTCGATTATTCCTGACGTAAAGACTGAATAATTATGTATTTGGCAAAATTTCCACCATAACTTGTAGGCTGAACTGTATTGTGTTAAAGTGGTTTTAGACAGCGACTGTAAAATTGTGTCAACAGCATTTTCTGGAATGTTCCTTAACCTGTATGCTTGGCTGATAATATGGCGGCAGCCAGGTTAAGGTGCTTCGACAATGGGTGTTCCTGCCTAGAAGGACACGAAAGTAATTTTGTATTAGGCTCAAATATTATATGTTCCCCTTTTCTATATTTTAAAAACAGTGGAAACCAAGGTTGGGCTGGCCACCAGGGAATTACCACAATTCCTTCGGCTCTATCATGTACAATTTTTTGAATCACTCTGAGTAGCATATTAAAAGGAGAAAATATATAGAAAAAAATGTTTTTCCAAGAAATTGTAAAGGCATCAATAGCAACTGAACCTGGATCGGGTAGCTATGATACGTAATCAGTACGTTTATGATTTGTATTAGAAGCAAATAAATCTATATCAGGTAATCCAAAGGTTGTAACTATTTTCTCGAAGGCGAAGTCAGCTAAACTCCATTCTGTTTCTGTTGGTAAAATGCGAGATTCGAAGTCAGCCTTCCAATTATTTTGTGAGCTAATGTATGATGCAACTAAAAATATATTTTTTGATTCGCATAATGTCCAGATTTCTTTTGAAAGATGTAAATTTATGTGCTGAACACTACCCATGCGGTTTATATATGCCAAGGCTGTAGTATTGTCGGTTCTGATTAAAATATTACAATTTTTATAATTGCCCGTAAAACATTTTAACCCGTAAAGAATGGCTTTCAGTTCTAGATAATTAATATGACGTTTTGTGTCTATAACGTCCCACCACCCGTGTCTGCTAGTTTCATGAGTACAAGCACCCCAGCCGATAAGTGATGCATCTGTGAAAATCTCAATGGCAAATGAATCTTGTTTGATATTATTAAACGTCGAAAAAATCGAAGATTTCCACCAAACTAGGTCTTGAATAATTTGATTTGACAAAACTATTTTTGCATCGAAATTCATGTTGTGTTTATATAATTGTTGGATTTTCTCTCTTTCAAATATTTTCGTATAAAGCCAACCATATTTTACGGCTGGACAAGCTGAAACTAATAAACCTAAAAAACTCGCCCATTCCCTAATAAAGCACTCTTTCTTGTTTAGAAACCTGTCGATCAGTTTGTTTATTTTACTTCGTTTCTCGGCTGGCAAGCTAATCGATAAATTGGAGCTGTTGAAAATGAAACCTAAGAATTTTTGTTGCATTTGCGGCTTAAAGTTGCTCTTATTGATATTTATGACGAAACCTAGAGCAATGAATAACTTTCGCACCGTATGCGTATTTTGGGAACATTCCTCAGCTGTGTTCCCAAATATTATGAAATCATCTAAATATGCTACACAGAGAATTCCTTTGTTTCTCAGAAAAGTGATAATTGGTTTTGTTAATTTTGTAAAAATAAAAGGAGCCGAAGATAGACCAAACGGTAAACAAGTAAATTCATAAATACTGTCATTAAAATTGAAACGCAAATATTTCCTGTATAAATTATGGATAGGAAGAAGATAATATGCATCTTTAAGGTCAATTGTGCACATAAACATATTTTCTTGCAAAATTCTAGAAACAGTTCTATAGTCTTCCATTTTAAAATGGGATGGTTTAATGAACACATTAAGATTTTTTAGGTTTAATATGAATCGTTTTTTACCGTTCGGTTTATCTGCTAGAAAAAATGGTGATAAAAATTGCCCTGGTTGCATGTCATGACATTTTTCAATGGCCCCCAGGTTTTTTAGGTTAGTTATTTCTGCGTTCAAGAAATTAACTTCATTAGGAGCAAACTTGCGAATTGGTAGTGGGTTTGTTTGATATGGTTGAGAAGAAAAAATTAGTTTTATGCCATTAACCCAGGATAAGGCGACTTCATTAGAAGTTATGTGTTTCCAGGCAGGTAAAAAATGTTTTAAGTGACCTGCGTGTAAAGTTACCTCTATCTCCTTTTGTTTTGGCGACGGTAATCTTTGGAGGGATTGCGATTGTAGGCTTTGTGGTTCGTCTCCCTCCTTAGACGAAACGGCCTCTGCCGGTTTTCCGACGGTGGGATAGGTCGGGTGTTTGCTGTAAAGGGTCTCCCCCCCCTTTTTTCTGAAGAAAAAGGCATCGTTTTTGTATATGGTTTTTGTGTAAAAAGGCATTTTCCCGCGTTTTCGATGGCTTGTGCTGATTTAACAGCCTCACCAAAATCTGATCCAAAAATTAATTTCCCAGGTATTGTTTTTTCCGCAACCTCTATGACTTGTCTGGACAAAGTCTGCATAATTAGGGTACGGCGTATCGTTGTAATATTATAAAAAGTGTCCACAAGTATTTTGCTGGATTCCCAAAAAGGTCCTAGGAGTTGTCCCTTTATATCGGATGGAATACCTTTTCCAAGGGCGACGTTTAGGTTAGTTTGGGTTAGCACTGGTGCTAGAAACAATCACGGAACGACGACGCGACGGGTTCCCGCGATGCACGACGTGAACCATTGAGCACTAGAAGATGAATGAGAGCCTTTCCTGGAGAGTTACGGGATGCAGAAAGGGAACGGGGGGAATGTTTTTCTTTAAACATAGTGAACAAAACGAGCCCAAGGAGAGACTACGTGTATAAAGTGATATCGAGGACTGGAGGACGTACTAAAATTTACAGATATACCGATCCAATGTTTATTGATACCATTGATTACTAAATTGATTGGAATGTTAGTAAAGAGTGATTTAACGTCTAGACTGATTAGTGTATGATTTTCAGGTATTAATTTGTTATTAATAAATTTGGTAAATTCAAAAGAATCTTTAATATAATACCTATTAGATTTATTGCGAGGGGTAAACCGCAGTGGATATGTAGTGTACAAACAAGTAGAAATTAGTGGAAATGTGTGGAATTTAGGTGGAAATTAGTGGAAATATGTGGAATTTAGGTGGAAATTAGTGGAATTTAGGTCGAAATTAATGGACATTATGTGGAAATACGTGGAAATTATTGGAAGCATATGGATCATTTAAAAAGTAGATTTCTTAAATTTGTGACTACCTACATCGAGGGGCCAACCGCTGATGGTATTTTGGTGTACACTGGCTTGGTATTTTTTGAATTATTTCGGTATTTTTTGGTAATATTTGGTATTATCTGGTAATATTTGGCATTATCTGGTAATATTTGGTATTATATGATAATATTTGGTATTATCTAGTAATATTTGGTATTATATGGTATTTTGTCGGTTATTATTGGTATTTTGAGTGGTATTTTATGGTATTTCTTGTACAATTATCTAATATGAGCATGCGCAATAACTATGCATAATTCACAAGGCACATGTCGCAACATGTCGCAATGTTGCAACTCCCTGTTCGATGTGCTAAACGGTGTTGCCAAATGCCCGATAATTATCGGAATCTATCATAATTTTTGCTTGATCCTGATAATCGATAATTGTCCACTATCCAATGCTCAATCAACCATAATTTTTAAATACAAGAAGCTATATCGGAAAAAAATTCCAATGGTAATAATAATAATAATGAGCTCTTTATTTCCAACAGGCAAACGCCCAATTACAGGAAATTCACATACGAATTAATTAATTAATTCACAATTCACAAAAAATATTCTTATACAAAGAAAAATAATAAAATATAAAATAAATAATAGTTATAATTAAAATAAACTAGCAAATTAAACTAAGACTAAATATAAGGAATGTAGAGGAACCTTGAGAGGAACGAAACCGATCAAGAACTTTACGAATAACGCAAAGTAAGTTAGGGAAACTAAAAAAACAAAATAAGCCAAACTATGAAGTGACAAAGAAGAAAGAAATGAAAACAAGGGAAATACAGATGAACAATGAAGATGAAGAATGCGGAGATACAGTTCAGGTGGGAAAACCGAAGCGAAACCAGATGCCTCACGCAGATATTTCAGGACCTTAGACAAGTTGCTGGTATGTATATGAGAGGCGTTTGATACAAGATTGAAATTTTTGCGCATGTTGTGAATGGGGCACTGGTATAGAATATTAGATCTCGCCAAGGATCTCGCCAATCTCAGACTGAACGCTTGTTGTTGTTTAGCTGCTAAACGCTGTACATGAAATGCTATACTTTCCAAAAGAAAGGTACATTTGATCACATCATGAAGAAGCGTATAAAGGAATGGCAGCGAATTGTATCTACGTGCAGACCGCGACAGTTTTCTGAATCTAGACAACAAAAGGTTATGATCAAACCCTCGGTCTGGGTAAATACCGTCCTCTTTGAACATAAGATACGTAAGAAATCGCATCTGCACAGCCTCCAACGAATCAATGTGGCTATCATACCACGCGGACACCATACAAGTGACCCATAATCCAGCCTTGGTCTAACGAAGGAGTAATAAAGCAGTTTGATAACAAAGATGTTGGTAAAATTTGTGCAGGATAATCTCGAATATTTTGGAGAAGTTACATGGAGATTGGACGATAATTCTCAATAACTATTGGATCGCCATTCTTATGCATGGGACAGACTATTGCAACCTTCCAGGTTTCAGGAAACATGCCCAGTTCCAGGATCAGATTGAAGATATGGTACAGGGGCTCGCACAAAACAATGGAACAGTCTCTAACAATGAAGTGGGATGCCGCCTGGGCCAGAGGTGATTTTGTTTTAAAGTTATTTGCTTGTTACAACTATATCATCAGTAGTTATTGGCGGAACGTCGATGCTATCGGAATACTGAATTAACGGATCAATCTTTGCTGGCTGGTGGGAATATTTCTACACACTTTGAAAATAGTTGGAAAACGCCGACACATTGGGGTCCGTGGTAAGAGTGATTAGTGTCTTTCATAGTGGCTGGAATGCGGGATTGCGCTATCTTGCTTTGAACAAAAGACTAGAAGTTTGATGGATCAGAAGTTATGATTGTTTCAGCATGTCGGATATATTCCCTGTATATTGTCGGGGCTGGATTTAATTAAGCTGCGCAAAGATTTGTATCTGACGAGATAAAATGGAGATTTATGGGTTTTAGGCCTTTTCTCTTTTGAATACATTGTCAATGAGTTCCACCTCCTCATAAACACTCTGACATGAGTTACCGACATCTGTGCCATTGAGAACAGGCGACCAGTCAGTGTTCGACATTAGCTCATAATAGCTATGAAATTGACTTTTCTGAAATTGTTAAGGGGTAGATCATCATTGTTTACAGGAAAGTTGGCTATGTGAGGGAGGACCGCTTGAAAATTGATCAGTAAGGATGGATGATACGGATCTTCATTAACAAGTGGTACGTCGTCTTTTTGCAGGAATGTTTTAAAGTTGGCAAAAACTAGATCCCAACAGCGGTGGCTAATGTTAGGTGTAATATTATATTGGCGAAGGTTAAGTATTTCACTGAATCCAGTCAAAAGTCTGTGTTTAGCATTGGGAGGAATATTGGAGTATCCCAGAATTATTACATTTTCGCTCAACATTATATCTATTGACGAAAGAGCCTCCAGGAAAATTTCTACCTGAATATCGTTAGTAGAAGGAGGTATGTAAACAATAAACATATATCCTTCGCAAACATTCGAAGGATCCAGTTGTTCAGAAGCAAATTTGTCGGAGAACAGTAGACCACATATGATTCGGGGAAGAGTTCAGTGTTTAAAATATCGGGTTGGAGCCCTGATTCTGTAACAGCAACGATATCGTAGGTACAAGCAGCAACGGCACTATAAAAATCGTTTGCTTTGCTAGGGAGGCCGCGTACATTCTGGTAACAGCATGTGACGTCATTGGGAGAAGTACAGAAGGAACTACTACCAAAGGTCAATATTTTATAAAAGTAGGTGGCAACTAAAAGAATTAGGAATTAATAGTTTAGGTATCTCTCGTAGTATCTGTTTAGGAAATCTAATAATAACTAACGTGTACGTATTTGCTTATATTAACGTTTACATGTTTTGTTTAGAATATTAGTACAATTTTTAACCAAAAAATACCGTTATGAAAATAACAGGACAATAAACAATAAAAATGTTATCCACTTTCGATTATTAAGCTGAATTTCTAATTTTTTATTATGATAGTGACACACATACTAAAGGGAGATCCTATGGCGCTCGACGAGCGGTGTGTGTGCGAAGGTGTTGATTGACAAGGTTCTTGAATCGTTGTAGGTTGTAAATATTTAAAGGTCATCGATTCTAATTTCACGCTCTAAATTCAATTTGTTTAAAATCGCATTGTTTAGCAACGCAAATTTTATTTCCCATCAAGTCGGACCAAACAACTTCAAGCGACGCAGTGCACTACGAGGGCATTTCACAAATTAATATACCCAATCGTACTCGAAACGCTGAAAGGCGGCAGCGATTTTTTGTATCTTATCTTTATCTCCAGAATCCACCATTTAAATTGTTACCATCAGTCCTGGGACACCCTGTATGTATATGACAAAGGAATAAAACCTCTTTTTCTAAATTGTGCTACGTTTTGACATTTATTTATCTACCCTATAAATAATAATATCTAATTAAGCTAATTTAACGTTTCAACTGGAATAACTCGATAACTTTTTGATTGACTCAAAAGGTCGGTAAATTGAAAAATAAAGAAGTTTGATTCATTAGTCCAACACCCGCTATATTATTTTATAGTTATTTTATAGGTATAAGTTATACGTACATACATGTTGCGTTTTACGCTATTTTTATAAATAAATATTGTCTGGCAAATGTGTTTGTTTGAACCTCGGATTTACTTTTCACCAGATATTATTTGTTAATGTAAATCATCATATAAATAATGAAAAAGTGGAAATAAAGTGGAAATTAGTGGAAATGAATGGAAATATGTGGAATTTATATGGAAATAAGTGGAATTTATATGGAAATACGTGGAAATGTGTGGAATTCATGTGGAAATATGTGGAAATATTATGAAAAATGGAAATATGGTGTACAAATTTTCAGATTCGGTTTACCCCTCGAAATCATCCATTACATATTGGGCAATGATTGGAGAAATAGAACTACCCATTGGGGTTCCAAAAACTTGTTTATAAAACTTATAAAAAAAATGATTAAAATGGAAGATAAGGTTTATTATTTTAATAAACATATCATTTGATATATTACAATTTACAGATATACCGATCCAATGTTTATTGATACTATTGATTACTAAATTGATTGGTATGTTAGTAAAGAGTGATATAACGTCTAGACTGATTAATGTATGATTTTCAGGTATTAATTTGTTATTAATAAATTTTGAAAATTCAAGAGAATCTTTAATATAATAGCTATTAGATTTATTGTATGAAGTTGTCAAAATATTGAATATGAAATCTGTTAATTTTGTATAGGTTCTTTTATACAAGAATCAATTGGTCTTAAAGCTAGAGTAGGTTTATGAATTTTAGGTAATCCACAAAATTTTGGACATATTGAATTGTAATTCTTTAGTTTTTTTTTTATTTAATTTCGTCAATCATATTTGCCTTAAATATAATGTATTTAGATTATTAGAATTATTTTCTATTGATTTTGTTGGGTTCCTGTTTTTTTTATGGCAGTGGCACACACACTAAAGGTAGATCCTATGGCGCTCGACGAGCGGTGTGTGTGCGAAGATGTTGATTGACACGATTCTTGAATATTTGTAGGTTGTAATTAGTGGGAAACAGATGTCCTGGAAGTGAGTTCCACAGTGATACAGTGCGCCAGACAAAGGAGTTCTGGTAAAGCGATGTTCTAGGTGTCGATCCTGCCATAATGATGTCAGGGCCCGCTGTATTGGCCCTCTTAGTAAACGTTGCTGCTTGGGTTTTTGCTGCATTGAACTGGACCAAATTTCGGTCGCCCCAAGTTTGAACTTTCTCCAGGTCTTGATTAATTGCTGTAATCTGCTCCTGTCTGCGGTGATGAGTCTCAGTCGCTGGTAAGGGTTTCTCTGATCTAAAGTGAGAGACAAGGGTACTGTCATCTGCAAAACTGTAAACAGGATTATTCGTTTCGATCAGCAGATCATTAATATAGATGAGGAACAGAGTTGGTGAAAGTATTGCGTCCTGAGGCACGCCCGCGTTGATGGTGAATGTGTCCGAGATGTGTCTATCGACCGCAACATGTAGGGATCGGTTCTTAAGGAAACTGGCCAGCCAGCTGCAGAGAGAGGCGGGCAGTCCCAAGGACGGCAGTTTATTGAGCAGTCCGTCATGCCAAACTCTGTCGAATGCCTTTGAAATATCCAACGCAATCGCTCGAGACTCTCCGTAGTTTTCAATTGCCCTACTCCATATATGAGTGACATAGGCCAATATATCTCCTGTCGGTCTCTCTTTGCGAAAGCCGTATTGATTATCGCTGATTATTCTGTTGCTCTCGAGGTACTTCAGTAGTTGCTGGTTGACTACACGTTTCATGACTGGAGATTATTGGAAGCAAGACAATCGGGCGATAGTTTGAGGGCGTGGTTTTCTTGCCTTTTTTTGGAACAGGTTGCACTCGAGCAACTTTCCAAGAGGATGGGTAAATCCCTTTTCTGTAAGAAAGAGAAAAAAGCCTGGAAAAAACAGGTGTTAGTTCGTTGGCGCAGTTTTTTAGCACGATGGCAGGTATTCCGTCCGGTCCTGATGCCTTTTGCATATCTAGTTCTTTAAGGATTTTGCGAATATCACGATGAGAAAACTTGACTTCTGCCATGGTGGTGTTGATGTTCGGTATAGTGGGGAGAGTCTTGCTTTGGGGCACGTCTAAGGTAGAGTGCGATGAAAACATTTTGGCGAGCATGTTTGCTTTTTCTTTGGCTGTAGTCGCCGTGATGCCACGTTCGTCCGTCAAAGGTGGGAGAGACGTTTCTGTAAAGTTGTTACTTACTGCCTTTGCTACCGACCAGAAATTCCTGGAGCCACTGGGGCATTGCAAAAGTTTATTCCTGATCCTTTGATTGTGTTTGTCCTTAGTTTCGTCGATCACACGCTTGCACTCGTTTCTCGCTTCGATAAAATAATTGCGATTTTCAGCGGTCTGATTTTGCTGCCAGTACTTATAGGCTTGCTGTTTCCTTCCTACAGCTCTTTCGCATCTTTTGTCGAACCAGGGCTTTCCTTTTGATGGTAACTAAAGAATACAAAATGTTATCTTCAAGTAGATCATTGGCTAAAGATATGTATTGTTGTTTATCAAGTTAAAAGTCAAAGTCAAAATAAGCTTTATTTTTAAAAGATAATACATCTTGTCAAAAAAGCATAATTTACTACAATATCTTCCTTACAGTTACAGTATCATACACAGTTAAACATTAAAAAATATAAAAAATAAATAAATACCAATAATAAGGTATAATGTCAAAAGTTAAGAAATGAAGGTAGCCAACAAACAAAAATTGGAAAACGAACAAATCTTATACTACGGAACATGAAAATAGTTGAGTAAAATTAAAAAACAAGAGAAATAAATATTTAAAATACCAAGTTCAATAAGATACAAAAAAGTATAGTAAGCCTTATCAATCAAAAACCTCTTAATCTCTCTTCTGAAGGGTTTTAAAGAAGTGAGGTTTTTTAAATAAGAGGGAAGATGGTTATAAACTTTAATGATGTTATAAATGATTGATTTTTTAACTAGTGCTGTCTGAGGAATTGATAACGGCAAGTCCGAAACATTCCGAGTATAGTAGTGAACACTACATGCATTCATTTGTTGACGATTTTTATAAATCCGAGTGACAGTTTCCAAAATAAATAAACTGTACAGAGTTAAATTTTTTTCTTTTTCAAAGAGCGGCCTGCAATGTTCCCTGTTGTTTGCGGCGCAAATTAATCTTATAGCACGATTTTGAAGGACAAAAACAGAATCCAATATGTTTTGGTTGGACGTCCCCCAAAAACAGATCCCATACCTTAAACGAGACTCAATCAGAGCAAAGTAAACTGATCTGGCCAAAGAATGTCCCAATTCATTGGCCACCATTCGTACTGCAAAGCAACCAGATGAAACTTTATTTGAGAGAGCTGAAATATGCGATTTAAAGCTTAGATCAGAGTCGATGATTACTCCAAGAAACTTGGTTTCAGGGCGGAATTCAATAGATATGCTAGATAATTCTAGATCATCCCTAAACGATACCACAGTTGTTTTAGAGAGATTTAACAAGAGAAGATTCGAGTCACACCACAATTTAATCATTTCAAGATCAGTCAAGATAGCCCTCGGATAGCCCTTTTTTAGATGAAGAGGTTAGCACAGTGCCATAGAATAATGGTATCATCGGCGAAGAGCGTAAATTTACCAGAGATTTTCAATAAAACAAGGTCGTTGATAAATATCAGGAATTAATCAATCAATATTGTTACATTCCATTTATCAGATTTAGTAACTAAAAAATTTGGATGTTCTTTTATAAATTTTTTGTTTTATAAAAGAGATTTTTAATAAAATGATCTACATGTTTATTGGAGTGTAAATAATTAGTAATGATATTTGCAAGTTTAGCTCTAAACAAGTTCTCTTTATTAATATTAAATCCATAAATAATATTTTCAATGTCTGATAGTAATTTAGGGATTGAAATATCTTTTATATTTGGAGGAACACAAAATTTAAAAACTAATGCTTAAACGTTTTTATATCATCTAGAATGTGAATATTAGTAAGATTTTTAATCCATGTATCTAGATTTAATTTTATTACTGATTTAATTTTTTAATTTGTTAATTTTATCAATATTGTTTCTTTTAATTTGACCAAATATTCTTGTATATCTAATATGTTCATTATTTTTGAACGTAGTCCAAATCTCATTTGTAAAATTATTTCAAGTTTCTAAAGACAGGTTATTATTAGATTTGTCAATGTCAATTAAGTTGTCATGTGAAATTTTGTTTTCTTAATTTAAAATTTTACGAATAACAGTTTCTGAAATTATTAGGTTAATTAAAGCCCTTACCATTATTATTTTGAAGTAGATTTAAAACATTCATGTAGATCTTTTATCAATAATCTCTTTTATAAAAGAATTTTTTTTTTAAAAGAACATCTAAATATTTTGGTTACTAAATCTGATAAAGGCGATGTAACAGTATTAATTGATAAACAATAATACATATCTTCGCCAATGATCTACTTGAAGATAAATTTTTTTTATTCTTTAGTTAACAAGGACCCAACAAAATCAATAAAAAATAATTCTAATAATCTAGTTACAACTATATTTAAGGCAAATATGATTGACGAAATTACATAAAAAAACTAGAGAATTACAATTCAATATGTCCAAAATTTTATGGATTACATAAAGATCATAAACCTACTCTAGCTTTAAGATCAATTGTTTCTTGTATAGAAGCACCTAATAAAAATTACCAGATTTCATATCTAATATTTTGACAATTTCATACAATAAATCTAATAGCTATTATATTAACGATTCTTTTAAATTTTCAAAATTTATTAATAACAAATTAATACCTGAAAATCATACATTAATCAGTCTAGACGTTAAATCACTTTTTAACAACATACCAACCAATTTAATAATCAATAGTATCAATAAATATTTGATCAGTATATCTGTAAATTGTAATATAACAAATGATATGTTTATTAAAATAATAAACTTTATCTTCAATTCTAATAATTTTTGTTTTAATAATAAATTTTATAAAAAAGTTTTTGAAACCCCAATGGGTAGTTCTATTTCTCCAATCATTGCCCAATATGTAATGGATGATTTATTAGATCAATGTTTGGAAAATTTAACTTTTCAACCAAATTTTATTAAAAAAATTGTTAATGATATTATTTGTTGTCTTCCTAGTGATAAAATAAATGAAATTGTTTTAGTGTTTAATAATCACCACCCAAGGTTACAATTCACGATTGAAAAAGAAGTAAACAATCAAATACCTTTTTAGATACAATGATAATTAAACAAAACAATAATATTCTAATTACCGATTGGTATTTAAAACCTGTTCACTCTAAAAGATATTTAAATTATTTTTCTTATCATAGTAATAAAATGAAAATTAATTTAGTTTTAGCTTTATAAAATAGAATAATAAACCTAGGGCATCCTACTTTAATAAATACAAATTTACACAAACTTAAAGACATCCTTGTAGATAATGGTTCTCCATTAAATTTTCTAAAAAAATTGCTTTTTAACATTAGAATTAATAACATCAACAATACTATTCATGATAACATAAGTTATGATATTTCAAATGTTTATTATGGTTCTTTTCCATATATCAAACAACTTATTCCGAAAATAATAAAGAAATTTAGAAATGAACCTGTACAATTAGCTCTAAAAAATGTTTAATCGATTGGTAATTTATATCCAAAATTAAAAGATAGAACTATTGCTTTAAATTATCCAAATTTAGTATAATAAATTCCATGTAATAATTGTGATAAAAAATATATTGGACACACATCACAAAACCACATCACTGGACCTAAAAGTAACATAAGACTTTAAACAAGTACTTCTGCTTTATCTAACCTTGCATATATTACTGGTCGCATACCAAATTTTAATGAAATTAAAATTCTCCATAAAGAAAGAAATTTAAATAAAAGGTCATTTTTAGAAATGGTCGAAATAAATAAAACAAATTCTATGAATAAGAGAACTGAAATTGATGATTTAAGCTCAATTTATTCTTATAATTTATTAACACTAAATAATCGATAATTTTATACCAATACGCCTTGCCATTATTATCAAATTAACATCAAATATCAGGTATTCTTTTAACACCTCGGAAGTTATTTATTTTGAAACAAAGTAGGTTGACTTTGACATTTTATGTGGTTCTATAAGATCTTCTAATATTTTACCAATTTTTAACAATATTTTTAAAATGTTATAACTGCCAAAATGGAGTTCAACTAGTTTTGATTGTAAGTTGCCACAAAATTGTTATATATTGTACATACATTAGTATATAAAATAATATTTAGCCCTGACGAAGTATACGATATACTGACCGAAAGCTTGGACGCAAAACAAATCACTTTTTAATAAACTTTATTGGCTGAATACCCGTTAACTATTTCTAAGTTATTGGTTATTGTTGACATTTATTTGAATAGTTAGAGAGAATATTGAGTTAAAAATAGTTGCATGTTTGTTTGATTGTTCCTTTATTTTTTAATCATTTCCCAAACAGTGCTTTTACAAGTCAAGATTCCTTAAAACTACTAGTAAAACATAAAATTGTAAAAATTTACTTAAAATTGTCACCAGGGTTTCTACAAATAACACATTTAACACAATTCTCATTTTTCGGTTATAACTTATTCATTTACAAAAATACATTTAATTTAAAACTCTGAACTTTGGGGATTAGAACAATTGGGAAGATAAAATCAATTTAACTTAATTAGGACTTTGTATTTAAAATTAAGCATTTGTACTCTATGTTAAAGTTACTATTTAGGTATTCCTCAATTGAGTAAAATGAATTATTTAATAGATAGTTCTTCATTTTACCGATAAATACCTTTTCACCAAGACTGGGGACTCCCACTAGAATTGGATTAAAAAAATTAATTCCGTCCCATCTAGATCTCTCCACTCTGTGGTAGCTGGGAACTATGTGTTAGGAAGTTTCATTGGTTTTGTTTTACGTGGGCCATGCAGCTCAATATAAAGACGCAGGGCAATGTTAGTATTTTCAGTTTTTTAAAGCTGTGCCACACTCTTTTTCTCTGTTTAATAGCAGAGAGTAAGGTTATAGTTGATATAAAATATGAGCAATAACACAAAATCAAACAGAAATTAGTTATATGAGAAGAGACAGTTGAGGAGAATGTGCAAATACTGCTGCTCAGTGAGATGGGGTTCGGTTAAGAGCGCCAGCAGCTCTCTACCAGTTGAC
This sequence comes from Pissodes strobi, assembly GCA_016904865.1. Classification (NCBI taxonomy): domain Eukaryota; kingdom Metazoa; phylum Arthropoda; class Insecta; order Coleoptera; family Curculionidae; genus Pissodes; species Pissodes strobi. The sequence continues at coordinate 256,090 of MU182476.1, read as the reverse complement.
CTGCTAACTGCCTTTGATGTCCTAGGTACCACTCCTCAATAGCTAAACAAATTTGTTGTGAGGTATTAGACAACAAAAAAAAACTAAAATTTTAAAACAATGTTCACGTTTATTGATTATGTTGTTAATTAGTGTAATAGGATCAGGTGTCCTGCTATTGAAGTTCATAGGCTAGGTTATTACAACAATTATTATACCACAATAAATCTATAAAATTTAATCAGGGAAAAAAATCTACAGCAACTTACTAATTATCAAAAACTGAGATCAGTTTTCCAACCCAATACTGAATTATATTACAGTTGTCCAGTATTCAATATTCAATTAAGTATTTCAATCAAAATGAAGACTCAAGTTAATTAAGGAATAAATTGAGTAAAATCAAATAACAAATTAATAAATGAAGTGAATTAGTGTAAAATAAATTGAATGAAGGTAATTAACAGAGTAATTAGTGAAGTAAATCAACAACTGTAAGCCAAATGAGAGATTAGTTTAATGATATTAATTAGCAAATTAATCAACGAAGTAAATTGCCAACCATTATTCAAATAATATAAAAAATGAAATTATGTAGAAATAATTAACGGGTATTCAGCCAATAAGGTTTATTAAAAGATGATTTGTTTTGCGTCCAAGCTTTCGGTCAGTATATCGTCACCTGCGTCAGGGCTAAAAATTATTTTTTCTTCAAACGTCAGTAAATCCGTCATTACTCGACTGTGTAGGCGGCGGTGAAGTTTCGTTTTTCCTCCGTCGGAGCTTTACTTTTCACTTTTCCGCCGGCGGAGGTAAAAGTGTTGTCATAGCAACATAGATACAATACAAACAGACAACAAAATAAGCGTCAACAACTGAAGATTTATTAAACTACAATTTGTATTTATCACTCAATTTGTGACTGCATTTCTAAAAATCACTAATTTAGGAACAAATTGGTTATTATTTAATCGAACTTACTCAATAACTGCTTATCAATACGAAATTAAAACGTAATCTTAAAAAAATTATTATTGTTGACAGTGTCCACTGACAGCTTTATGTTACATAAGGTTTGTTCTAGCATGAAATCTCAAACGGTTTTAAACCTCCGGAGTTTGCGCATAGCAATAAAAGCGACGCTTATATCGCTATGCGCAAACTCCGGAGGTTTCAAACCGTTTGAGATTTCATGCTAGAACAAACCTATTATATTCACCGACACCGGTCTAAGCAAGGCCACCTACGACCGTGGTCTAAGCCGCCTTGCGAACTCATTTATCTTTAATAATAATTAGATATTATTACCATTAAAAAGAGATGTTTTTGCATTAATTTGTCGACATTTGAAGAAAAACAGCATATTTTATTTGGAGGAAAAGTTACTTTTCCTCCATATAAAATAATATACTATTATCTACTAATGTACAATATAGAACAATTTTGCGACAACTTACAATCAAAACTAGTTAAATTCAATTTTGGCAGTTTAACGTTTTAAAAAATTGGTAAAATATTAGAATATCTTATAGAACTATATAAAATGTCAAAGTCAATCTACTTTGTTTCAAAATAAATAATTTACGAGGTGTTAAAGAAATATTTTATATTTGATGTTAATTTAGTAATAATGGCAGGTGTATTGGTATAAAATTATCGATTATTTAGTGATAATATAGAAGAATCAATTGAGCTTAAATCATCAATTTCAGTTCTCTTACTCATAGAATTTGTTTTATTTATTTCGACCATTTCTAAAAATAACCTTTTATTTAAATTTGTTTCTTTATGGAGAATTTTAATTTTATTAAAGTTTGGTATGTGACCAGTAATATATGCATGTTCAGATAAAGCAGAAGTGTTTTTTTGAAGTCTTATGTCACTTTTATGTCCAGAAGTTTTATTTTTTAGACTTTGTGATGTTTGTCCAATATACTTTTTATCACAATTATTACATGTAATTGAATATACTAAATTTAAGTAATTTAAAGCAATAGATTTATCTTTTATTTTTGAATATAAATTACCAATCGATTTAACATTTTTCAACTATAATTTTACAGGTTCATTTCTAAAAAAATTATTATTTTCGAAGTACTTTGATATATGGAAAAGAAGCATAATAAACATTTGAAATATCATTATTTATGTTATCATGAATATTATTGTTGAGGTTATTAATTCTAAAAAGCAGTTTTTTTAGAAAATTTAATGGATAACCTATATCTACAAGGATGTCTTTAAGTTTGTGTAAATTGTGTAGGATGCACTAGGTTGATTATTTTTTTAAAGCTAAAACTAAATTAATTTTCATTTTATTACTATGATAAGAAAAATAATTTAAATATTTTTAGAGTGGACAGGTTTTAAATACCAATCGGTAATTAGAATATTATTGTTTTGTTTAATTATCATTGTATCTTAAAAAGGTATTTGATTGTTTATTTTTTTTTCAATCGTGAATTGTAATTTTGGGTGGTAATTATTTAAAACTAAAAGAATTTCATTTATTTTGTTACTAGGAATACAACAAATAATATCATTAACAAATTTCTTAATAAAATTTGGTTGAAAAGTTAAATTTTCTAATCATTGATCTAAATCATCCATTAGATATTGGGCAATGATTGGAAAAATAGAACTACCCATTGGGGTTCCAAAAGATTGTTTATAAAATTTATTATTAAAACAAAAATGATTAGAAATGACGATATAAACATATTATTTGATATATTACAATTTACAGATATACTGATCCAATGTTTATTGATACTATTTATTACTAAATTGATTGATATGTTGGTATTTTTACTCTTGGTATAACGTGGGATGCAAAAGTACTCAAAAATCGTTAAAATAACGATAAAAACGTTACGAAACGAATTGATTTATCCGCTATTGTCCAGATATTTGACCCTCTCGGTTTAGTAGGAACAGCAATAATCACCGCAAAGTTAATAATTCAATAAGTGTGGCAACAAAAATTAGGTTGGGATCAGGAGATTCCTTCTCAAATAAAACAACGCTGGTTAGAGTTTGAATCAGAATTTTTAAAACAACTAACAATAAGTAGACAGGTTTTATTATCAAATACGATATCGATAACCTTATACGGCTTTAGCGATAGTTTGGAAAAGACATACGGTGCATATGTCTATCTATGTTCGATTGATAAGCATGGAAATAAAAAAAGGCGCGGAGTCTGTTAGTACTCGAGACACTTGCAACACGATTTCCTTATTAATGTTAAAGGGTAAAGATTTTAATTAAAACAAACCTAACACCAGTGAGTCGTGTTTACAATACCCGGCTCCGGGAGTGGAGTTCAAGAGCGCTACCAGTTTTTACCAGCTAAACTGGAAAAGCTCCGCTGGTGTTGTACGGGGTTGTTAGGTATGGTTAACAAACATCAACACAATCTTAACTTAACAAGAAAACACAATCCAAATTTAAGGATCAATCTATTGATTGGCTTCTAGGTTTTTTTTTTAAATTCAAACACCAACAATCTTACAGTGAAATTTAAAGGCAATTTAAAGGCAAAGGAATGTCAAAAATACTATTAAATAATTCATAATAATGGTACAATATGATGATTATACTGAGATCAATTGTGTTGTTAACTCGGTACTGTATGCCTTACACCTAAACCCTCTAAAGTCTACAATCCATAATGATCACTTTGGTTTACCTAAGATTATTACGTAAATGTATGCGTCAGCTAGTAGCTGCACCAATTAAATGTGTAGCACTAATAATATCAATTGATCAGAGGCCACAATAATTATATCAATCGACCAGACAAATGAATAAAATTAATGAAAGCTATCTTAAAGCTTGGCCGTCAATGCTTGATTTATATTTAAATATTCAGAACGATTATATCAATCGGCAAGAAAAATAAGCTAGATTACATTAAAACATAGTTAACGTTAGATCCCATTGAAGGTGGGCTGCTAAAAAGGCGTAAAATTCAGCAGTGGAGGTAAAAAGAAGTACCTGGTGGAGGCGCCGGGTACCTGTAGCAAAGACCAGGTACTGGCCTCTAGGTGATAAAACTGGCAATGGCTCTCGATAGCCCCGATGGTAAAACTGGTAGTGGGGTAGCCCGGTGGTAAATCCCTGTAATAACCCAATACTAGTTAGGTCAAGCCCCTCACTTCAATGAAGAAATTATAGCCCTCCCCTGGCATATAAATATTTTTTTATAAAACAAATCCACCAAATATTATTATTTTATTTATTTACGGACAGGCCATTTTACAATATTAATTATATTTATATGGCTGGAAAAGGATAATTTACTATCCAGATAAATTCCTAGATCCCTTATTTCATCTTTGGAGCTAATTTTGATGTTTTTAATTTTATAATCATGAATTATTGGATTCTTAGTTTTAGAAAAAGTTACCTTATAACACTTAATTGCATTAAGTTCCATCTTATTTGTACTACACCAGTTGCAAAAGACATTGATATAATCTTGAAAAAGATCAGTCTCATCAACTGAACAAAAAGGGAAAAAGAATTTTATATCATCTGCAAACTCAAGCAAATTGCATGATAGTAGATCAAAAACCAAGTCCATCAGAAATATACAAAAAAGTATAGGTCCACAGTGCGATCCCTGAGGAACACCTGACGGGACATGAAACTCCTCAGAAGTCACAACATTGACCCTAACTGCCTGAAATCTCCCCTCTAACATTGACCAAACAAAACCCAAAAAAGGATTCTGAAAGCCCAGTAACATTAACTTATGAATCAGTAAGCCGTGGTTGACTCAGTCAAAGGCCTTAGAAAAATCTGTATAGACCGAGTCAACCTGCAGTCCCTTCTCCAATTTCTCAGTAATAAACTGAACATAAAGAGCAAGATTTACATCAGTCGACCTCCTTTTCACAAACCCAAACTGTTCTGGATTTATTGTGTTCTTGAATATGGAGGAGAGTTTTTGACCAATAAGGCAGTCCAGCAACTTGGGAATTTCGAACTGAGTACAAACTGCACGATAATTTGATATATCCTCTCTCATGCCAGGTTTGAAAATGGATTTTAAAAAAGATCCATTCCAAAAATCAGGAAATTTTCCTTCATTCAGTGAAGTATTAAATAGATTTAGGATAGGAAATGATAATGAATAAACATACTTTTTGAGAAAAAACAGAGGTATGCCATCTGGGCCTGTCCCAATCTTGGGAGGGCACTTATTAATCAACTGAAAGACATCAGATAGTGTGAACTGCATGCCAACAATATCAACCCTTCTCGGATAATCAATGTGTGGTAGAAAAATAATCAACAAAAAGATTTGCTATATTGGTGTTATCTTCACATTCAACTTCATTGTACTTGAGAATCTTGATGGTAAACTATAGAAATTTTGTTTCCTACTATTTATGTAACCCCAAAAATGTTTTGGGTTTTCACAAAGATTATTCTCAATTTTGTTCATGTAGTTCTTATAACAAATGTTATGCACATCTATCTAGCTGAAAAAAATATTATAATTTTCAACAATAGGGTTTTCTTTATAATTCTTATGTGCAATCTTTTTTTGAACAACCAACTGCCTCAACTCTGCACTGAACCATTTAGGAAAGTTTGATGTTTTGTATCTTTTGAGAGGAACAAACAAATTAATTGCTTCATATACAATGCAATAGAAATAATGTATCATTTCATCAATACTTTCAAGCTGCAACTGTGTCCTCCAATCAGCACCAGCCAAAAAGTCATTGATGGCAGTATAGTTTCCATTTTTAAAATCCAAAAAATACTCTTCATACTTAGCAAAATGCACATCATTACTACTAGATACTAATTGAAAGGAAATTGCGGAATGATTTTCACCATGTTCAAAAATTCTGTCAATTGCCTCAAGAACACAAAGGTCATGTATATTTGTAAATACCAAATCTAACAGAGCACCTCTAATATTTTTTACTGGATTCCTTTAAATGAAATTAAAAAAGCTAAAATAATTTGCTATTAGACCCGCTGAACTCTCCAATGGACAGTGAACAGTTAAGCCCATCTTCTCATCATTATACCAGATGACATTTGGTAAATTATAATCTCCAACGAGAATTACTGAAGAATCAGGATACATATTATACACAATTTCTACCAATTCACAATGTGCCAAGTAACATTGATGTGGAGACGGACTTGGAATGTAAATACAACCTAATACAATAAAATAAAATAAAATAAAAAATAAATATTATTAATGGATTTTCAGTAACCATCAGCAAATAAACGAAATACAAAAGATACAAACAACTTGAATATGAATAGAAATAGGTATGAGTCACCCTTAAATAATATAAACTTCCCCATATGATCAGAACTAAAGTCAAAAAAAATCAGATATGATAAAAGAAAATAGGTAAAATATCTCATGGAATGCAATGCAAATGGTGGTCAATGTATAAAAAAGGCTAACACAGATAAGGCAATTAATATATTAAATTAGAGAAAAAAACTCTAGCAATAATTACCTCTCTCATGATGGAGGGTTGCTGGAGGATTAACTACCTCGGTTTTGTAAGATGAGGTCGGAAGGCTTCTAGAAATAATGAAAAATAACCTTTATCGTCATGGCGACCATGTGTTTCTCAGGCAATAAAAAAATTCATTCCAAAAAAGCTTACCTAGTGTAGTACGAATATCCCAATAACTTGGTAGTGTCAAGCACTAATTAGGGACCCACTCACAGATCCCCTAGAAGGGTAGTATTAACACAATACAAAAAGTTGAGTCCACTATGACTGCACTAATAGTCAAAACGCTTCCTCTATTACCGATGGATATTTCTAGAAGAACGAGGCATCGATTTCAGTCAATTGCTTTCCACGAAATTAGACAAAAAAGTATCGCATTAGGAAAAAATGGTAGGGCCGAGAAATGCCTAACGATTTGATACGAGGAATAATTCTAGGATAATAAACGACTTAGTTTTCGTTTTTTATAGTTGTAAAACGACGGCGGAAACCACAGTTAATTAGCTAAAATAAAATTTTTTAATTAACACTAGGAAATATTCCTATACGAATAATAAACCTTCATCCAAATCGAAAGCAACAATTATGGAAAATAGCCCATTACTACTATTCAGAGCTACCAACCGAATATTACAAAAGTTGCAGCATGCCGCCTAAAAAGATAAATATGAGGTTTTCAATCAAATCAGTGGTCCCAAAAAGTTATGAAGTATTCAAATTGAAAGTAGAATATGAATTTGACGGGTCTAATGATGATAAACAGTAGGTTTTATTAACCCAATTCTTAAAAATACAGAGCGGCAAGCAAACATAATTAATGTAATATAAATAAGCAAAGTTAGACTAATAACATAATATCTTATTTTAGTGGTTTAATCAAACCTCAGCGAGCCACAGATTATCAACTAAAATAAATATAATCACAAAGTGCCTGAGGGCAACATAAGAGAAAGGGATGATCAAAATAGCTACTTAAGGCCACAACAGTGTTATAAAAGCTAGTACATATATGTCATTAACATGTATGTAGAATAAAATTAATTTGCATTAATAAATGCTGCAACCCTAAGCTTATTGACAACAAATCGAATAATGAATTTAAAATTAATTAACCGAACAGGTTAATACTCAATAATTCTTACCGCAAAATATAGCGTCTTTTGTTGCTAAATGCAGCATATAAAGTGAAAACTTTTACAGAATTAGACTGTTACATACTGATGTGTAAACATATCCTATATCGACATGCACAAATATTTGATCAACACTCGTAAAATCGCTGCACATGGTTATGATGTCACAGCCGCTTGCACATTTCCGTCCCATTTGCCGAGATTTACCCTCATGCCGCCGCGTAAGATATTTACACCTCAACAAGACTATTAGCGGCTATATCAAAAGTAGCACCAATCAAAAAACAAACCTTACCTCGACTCGAATTATTGACTGCACATTTGTTATCCGAACTCGTCCATAAGATTAAAAATATTCTCGACATAAAGATCTCACACTGTACATATTTTACCGATTCAACCATAGTTTTGGCTTGGCTAAAAATTGAGCCATCTAAACTAAAAACCTTGTAGCTAATCGCATTTGTAAAATAATGGAATTATCAAACGTTAAACAATGGAGTCACGTAAAAACTTGTGATAATGCTGCAGAGGGTTAAATCCAAGAGAGTTACTCAAAAACGATATGTGGTTCCTCGATTTTTTAAGAAATCAAGTTCAAGTTTGTAACAATTTTGAAGAATTAAAATTTGATATCTAATACGATTACTTTAAACATTGCAAATAAATCCAACGCAGAATTAGAAGGTGCAGAAAATCTAAAAGAAACCGAAAAGAAATTATTTTTTTTATCAAAAAATACACTTATTTGTATAAATTATTGCAAATAACAGGTTGTATATGTAGCTTTACAAATCAACAGTTCAATCCAAAGTTTTAACAGTTGAAAAATTAGACGAAGCTCTTTTAGTTCTAATTCAGTTGGCACAACAAGAATTATAAGCAAGAAATTCTAGATCCAAAAAAATCCAAACGCGTAAGCAATACTAAAGTAAAATTCTAAATTTAAGCCCTTTTTTAGATTCTAATGACGTTTTCAGAACAATCGGACGATTAACACATTCGAACATAAATTTTAATCAAAAACACCACCATTATTTTACCTTATATACATCATTTACCCGATTTAATCATTTTCAATATGCATTTAAAACACTTGCACGCAGGAGCTTAAACTTTGCTTTCAATAATACGATTGAAATTCTGACCTCTTCACGGCAAAAGCACAGTAAAACGAAGATTAGAAACTTGTTTTGTGTGTTTTCGCGCAAACTCAAAATCTGTTAAATTTAATGGGGCCATTACCAAGCTCACGTTAACCCTAGCAGACCCTTCTCGAATTGTGGTGTCTGCTATGCAGGTCCAATTTATGTTAAGGATGGTACGCTGCTTAGAAGTAAGCTAGTTAAAACTTATATTTGCATTTTCGTATGTTACGCTACTCGAGCGGTCCATATAGAGTTAGTTCCGGACTTGGCAACCAATGGGTTTTTAAACGCTCTTAGCGGTTTTGATCACGACGCCGCAAAATGTGTGATATTGTCTCTGATAACGGATTGAATTTTATTGGTGCGAACAACTGTTTTCGCTAATTAGATAACTTAACTATAGGCAAGGCTCATAACAATACAGTTTCAACTTTTTTGCTGGCGACAAAATAAGATCTATAAAATACCATGTGAATGCAATAAATTTTATGTAGGTGAAACCTATAGACCATTATCAAAACGTATAAAAGAACAACAAACTTATATTAAAAATACACAATACCACAGATCACATATTTGTCAACATGCATTTGATAACAATCACAGAATACAATGGAACGCTTCAAGTATTTTAGCAAAGGAACCATCTAAAAAACGTAAAATAAAAGAAAGTGCTTTAATTTTATTAAATGCTTCAACCTCTGTTAGTTTCAATAACACCTGGTTACCTTTGCTAAAAACTGAAGTTGATAAGGGACACTTAAAAATGAACCAAACCTTTCAACAAAAATTATTAAATTCTTGCTAAGCGAATAACACCAAATTATAGATATATAAACCTTCAAAAACAAATTAATTATTTGCCTAATAACACCTCAATATCACACTAAAGTCCAGTAACAGTAACCAGTAATTAAATGATATTGTAATCTACTAAAATGCATAAGCTACTAAAGAAATATCACCCTGTCCTAAGTTTGAACTTGAACTTGGAGATTGTTATATAAACATTATAGGCTAACTATAAACAACCTTAAGCAAGCAATGGTCATCACTTTTTTATTATATAAATATGCTACCGATCCTTTAGTTCGGCAGGCTTTGGTCTCACCTAAAACCAGCTCCCAGGTTAGCTAGACGGCCGCCTTCGAGTTCTATCCGCTCCTAAGGTTAGCTAGACAGCTGCCTTTAGGTTCTACTCCTTTATTCCTGGCCCAAACCTAGTACCGGTTAGCCACTTGACGGCTGGTGCGTCTAGGAGTTTCACAACCACAGTAGTAAAGTCAATTCAAGGAAGTTCTGAGAAAGACAAGTGTCTAAGTAGAGTCAGTTAAATGGTTTAGTGAAATATTCTAGTGCTCTTAAATAAAACTCAACTCTTAAGAAAAACTATAATTATAAGACAGTAATTAAAAACCTATAAACAATTACAAACCGTACCTCAAGTCGAGAAAACATGCGCGCTTTAGTAATTGGGTATAATAGAATCGCATTACATTTTTTGATCAATAATCGTGAACATTTTGTCATAAAAGTTGTTCAGGCTACGTCTAGACGCGGGATTCCTCCAAGAATTCATCGATCTCAGAATACAAGTCGCCATCTAGCGGCAGATACCAAAAGCAACAAGTTTAAGGAATCCAAGTACCGTCATTTACGGGCAGCCAACGTTACCGAAGTCAGAGTACAGCTACGTGCTGCATCTATGGTACTTAAGGATCCTTTACAGGCGTAGCCGACTATATCAAAATCGGCCTCTTCTCTTGGTCGATCCATCTCGTATTAAAATATGTCTTCGTGATGCAATCAATTTCTCGCGCAAGAACTCTCGTGGTGTAGAGGTTTAGATCGTGGGTCTCACCTGGAAAACACGGGTTCGAACTCCGTTGCTTTTTTATTATTTTTTTAAAGATTATATTTCTAAACAGCTTTTTTTCTTGACTTTGGGTATGTCTTGGGTTAGATTGGGTTAGCACCTGGTTAGTTTCCTTTTCTTGAGCCCCCGTAGCGAGCGAAGCGAGCGGAGGGCCATGCGGATCGACCAATAGGAGAGGCCGATTTTGATCTAGTCGGCTACGCCTGTAAAGGACCTTATAATGCGCATCTATGGAGGGTCGCCGAAGTTCGGTCAAGTACCGCCATCTACGGCGCGGAAGACATAGGCGCCATCTAGAGGTTTATGTTCATACCTGGAACAAAGAAAAAAAGAAGTTAGCTACGTTGTGGGACCTGCTATTTTGGCGAAGGTAGAAAAAATAGGTCCATATGGAACAAAAATCAAATTGGAGCAATACAACAGATTGGTAGAGGAGAAACTAAAGGACACCATGGAGCAAGAATTAGAAACTAGTGAAGAGGACGAGGATATATATGGAGCAAGTACTCAAGTAAAATAAGAAACTAAAGAGAAACAAAGAAGAAACAAGCAAACAAAAAAAATAGGTGGAATAAAGGCCTGAATGTAAATAAAAGTTCTATATAGTGAAACATAAATAAGCATAATATAGACCCAAAGTGTTAATAAGACAAGTATATTATAGATAAAAACACTTAAGAGGTAAGGAACTGTAATAGACAATACACATAGTATAGTGCATAGAAGGAGTTATGAAGAAAACTGAAGCTAAAATAAGTCGTGTTAAGTGAATATTATTAAGAAGATTAGTAAACTATGAACTATGTATGCAAAATAAATAGGTGGAGATAAGGTGAGGATATTCATAGTAAAGCAAAAGTAAATAATAATAATAATAATGTAGGAATTGATTATTTATTGTTTTCATATACTTACTTCTGAATTTCTATTTCGCATTTGACTCTGAACGCTGCGCCTACGTTCACGTCAATATACCAGTGTCGAAAATGGCAGTAACAAACGGATTACCAGGGATTGGAAGGGGAAGACGTTTGAAGAGAGTAAAGACGTAAAGACGTAAAGACGGAGATCATCACAAAGACGCGTGTTTGCATCTCAAAAGCCGTTTAAGATTGTAAGACGTGGGTATACTTACCTGGAAGACGAGAAGACGATAGCCGAAGTTGTAATATCGGTTTAAATAGCCAGTACTGTTGTTGTTGACTGTAATGGTGAAGTGACATACCTGGTAGGTGTCAAGTGTCAGATTGGTATTCTTTTTTAACATTTACCGGACTTAGAGTAGTATCCTTTCACTCAATATCCAATAAAGCCCACTGATTGATGAAGTACATTATTTCTCTAACCAAGAAGAAACCCTAGACAACATAAAAATCCTACAATAATAATAATAATATTTATTCAATCTTAAGACCAGGCACAAAGTACAATTTGGTATAGATTACGTCAACAAAGCTTTTTTAGCTTAAATACATAAGGTCCATAGTTCAAATGTAGTACAATTCAACTACTCAAAAAATATTCTATAGAATAGAAGGTTTTAAATAGTTAAGAACTTCCTTTTTGAATTTACAAAAATTATTAATGTCCTGTAAATAACTGAGCAGCTTATTATACAACTTTATTCCAAAGTAACTAGGACTGCTTTCAAATAAAGCAAGACTATGTGCAGATATGCGCTCACCATTTTGGCTCTTGTATTGTAGTTATGACCAAAATTATTTCTATCCAAGTCACCTATATTGGTTTTTACAAAAAACACAATTTCCAAAATAAACA
>MU182476.1:194159-228796 GCA_016904865.1 Pissodes strobi | reverse complement strand
TTTCCCGGTTTAGTGTCTAATTAATAGTTGAAATCAACTACCCACACGAATCACTAGAACTTAATTGCAAGATTAATTATTAAAATTAAAGATAAAAACAACAATTCCCCATTGCATCAATTCTAACTTCGGTAATAAAATAAATTCCATGAAATTAGTGGTTTTTGGCACTAGTAACTATCTATAGCTGTAAACAGTAGATGCCTTTAATAAAGCAACATAATAATCAATCGCTAAATTTTACACTCGCTGCTAATCCGCCTCAGAAAGATCAAATAAATGAAGCTACTAGTGAATAAATAATAAACATAAAATCCCAAAAGCCTTAATCAATCTCTAATTACTATGACGTCATACCGACTAATTAAGGTACTAAATCGAGTCCGAAATTAAAGAAAACGATTAATTGAATGAAGCGCGAAGCCCGGCGAGTAAATACAAATGATTAAGCCATCCGAATACAAAGCCTATAAGCCTTAATTAATCTCTAATCAAATTGACGTCACGCCGATTAATTAAGCTAATTAAATCGAGTCCGATATGAATGAAAACGGTTGATTTATTAATTATTAAATAATGAACTAGGCCATCCGAATAATAAAAAACTATCAACCTTAATTAATCTCTAATTAAGATGACGTCACGCCGATCAATTAATATATTAAATCGAGTCCAATACGAATGAAAAGCGAAATACGAAAATGCAATTAATAAAGACAAGAGAAACGCAAAACATCTGCAATTAATAAAGAAAACTTACCTCTTAACAAGAGGGCAGGACTACGCGACACAAAACGCCAAGCACCACAATGGCTACCGGCACTAGACAAAGCCAATTCCAAAATCCTCCCCTGACAAGTTATTCCTGCATCTACGGCACTAAAACTAACGAAAACAAATCGAAATGGCCGATACGGAAATTTCCACGTTGTTTGTCGATGAGATCCAACCAAGATGTCTCGGCTTAAACCAGATTTAAATATCGATAACTCAACGGGAAGCTTCTGAAAAAGTGCCGTCTCTCAACGAGAACGAAGGTGTCGTCGCGCGCCTGCAAAATGAAATCAGCACGCAGGACATTTCTCGGCGCACCAATAAATCGGATCCCTCAATATCACGGGAGAAAGATATAAAATCGAATTTAATAACGGAATTAAATTTCGTACTACGAGCGGAAGCAGGAATAGTACCAGGGGCATCCTAAAAATTCACACTAACAACAGGATACCATCAGTGACCAAAACGGAATGTCACAACTGAGAAAGAATTTCTCTTTCAACCCAATAATACATTACTTTTATAGTACAGTTTTTCTCATTATTCTCGGTTAGTTTTACAGACAGAGCCTGATATATTCGGAATCAGCAATCCGATAAAAATAATCATTTTAGAAATCAAAAGCTAATACATTCTGACAGCTATTTCATGAAAAACTCTACTACAACTTTTGTATTTACTATATTTCTATTTTTCTTAAAATAAAACACCTCGTCAAAGAAGAAATCCCTATCCTAACTTATTATTTAGCTAGAATTGAGCAGAATACGTTTTATATAAAACCTGTAGGATTAACATGTTAGCAAAGTTACATTTATTAAAATGCCAATATCCGTTAAAGGGCCCCATTCAAGTTGAGATCGGTATCGGCACGTGTATCGCGACAAACGACGATACATGTATTGAGATTTGTTTCCATTGTATTCTGTTCCTACACGAGTTATGTTGGCACCTTTACCTTAACACTTAGATACTTTGTTTACTTTACCCTTAGATATAAATACGCTCCAGATACTTCGTATGGCACTCTTACTTTCGATTTTGACTAGTTAAGTTGTCACTCTATCATTCAGGTTTTGAAACATTGTATTTCGGAAAACTATTGAATATATTTTATTGTTTTAAATTTAATTAAATATAATTAAAAACTAAAGTTTAAGTTTGAAACATATAATTGGCGCAGTCTTAGTAGATCTTACAAGACCAGTGTAAAGTATATTTGGAAGCTGCATTGTGCTCGATTCCTGAAGCTACAGTCCTGGCCGTTGGTGTTAACTATTTGTTTAAGAGAAACCACGTGTACCCACAACTGTAATTGGAGGAAAAAACTTGAGTAAGATATTTTCCTTTCCTATCCCACTTTTGTAAAATTGGTGATCGAGAAGGGCATTAGACAGGGAGACTCGATAAGTCCCCTTCTTTTTAATATCGTCATGGACGAAATAATCAAAAAGGTACGCAAGCTGAGAGGCTACAGAATGGGCGACAGGGAGATTAAAATATTAGGCTACGCTGACGACGCAGTCCTGATGGCAGAGAGTGAAGATGATGTGCAAAAACTATTACCAGTATTTAACCGAACAGCAAAATCACTTAATATGAACATATCTATAGCTAAAACAAAATGCATGACAAGATCAAAGACCCCTTTAAGATGCAAACTGGCTGTCGATGGAAAAATCATCCACCAAGAAATGAAATTTAAGTACGTCGGCGTGGAGATATCCGGATATGGGGACATTGAGACCGAAGTGCGCGAGCAGACTAGCAAAGCGACTAGAATAGCAGCATGTCTTAACACAATCTGGCAAAATAAACATATGGGAATAGAAACGAAGTCCAGAATCTATAAGACTATAATCAGACCTATTAAACACAGCTGAAACAGCAAAAACCAGGCGGATGTTGGATTGCCGGAAAAACGCTGCTGAATAGAGAGCGACACAAGAATATTAGGAGAACGTGCGGGACGGAGAGATGTAAATCACTGGCTACTGGGTAGTAAAAATTAATGGAACCAACACATCAGCCGGATGGATGACACAAGAATCGTAAAAATAGCACGCGACAAATCACCCTTAGGTCGCAGAAGCATAGTGTAACGGGCTACGATTACCTACGATGACCTATAAGAGATTCATTTTTCTGGACGAAATCGCGATGGATCTAAATAAGAGAAAAACATAGGACGACCATAGATTGACATATTTCTGGAGGGAAAATAATCAAACATCATATTATTTATTAAAATAGACTACAAAAATTATATAAACATCACAATAGTACTAATATTGGAAAAGCATGGAACCCAATCCATTAAACTAGGTATTCTAAAGCAAATATTTAATATTTATGTCTTTATATATCAAATGCACAAGCCTTCTTGTGAATGGTTAACATTACACACACGATATATCGTTCCAGCTGGAATCACAAAGCTTCGTTGTATATTGGTATTTTCCCCTGGGTTTTGTCTTATTATGTTGCCTTTCTAAAGGGAAAAAGGACCCCTTCTTCTAATCATTTGGCTTATTTTCATTCGTTCGATTCTGTGATGCAGCTTGACGTCCACCCTCTGGTTCCACTTAATTATGGCTTTTAATCGCTGATTCGAGGTATTTTGGCATCTGGAATGCATTCAGCCTTTCTTGGAGAGCGTGTCTAAAAGAAAACAATAGTGATAGATTGTTTACAGATTAGCCGAGTAATTGGAGTTTGGACTGTACGCCGAGTTATATTTTAAGGTTATCTAGGAAGATCTAACACTGAAATTAGAACTTACTTTTTGTACATTTGTTGGTCATTCTGTGGTAATTTTCTCGCTGATTTATACTTTATAATATATTGTTTTGCTTAGGTGATTACGAAATATTTTCATTTTGGGAATGAAACATTGACGTTTGTTAGAAGTATGTCATGTCACTTCGGATTTGGACCATAGACTCATAGACGACCGGTGGAAGCCGCCTCGGATCCGTCCGTCGATATCGACTCGAGAACCATTCTATTTCGCGTTGCATTTACTGTAGGATTTAGCTGTCATATGCTTGAATTTGCTGATTATATTGGATGGTATCAATGTTTAGCACTCTAGGCTTGCATATTGACGCAGTATTCCACCGATTATCCATTATTAAAGTTCAATAATATTTCAGCTCGGAGTAGATTCTACCCTACGCCAAGGAAATTGTTCTATGTTTCATATAGTCTGTGGGGATAATTTTGGCGGTATAAGTGACAGCTTTCTGGTCGACACGGTTGCCAAGTTAATGCCTTATTTGGCATAATGCTATTAGTAGCGCGTGTTGATTGTAATATTAGACTGCCGCATAACGCGTGGGTTATATGTTCCCACTAATCATTTAAAAGTAGGTTCGAACTGATTCAAATTATTTCGATAGTAAGTCACTTTATCGCTTGATTTGGCAAATCCGGTAGTATGGCATCATAACTTTCTAGTACTTTGTCACAAATAGGGACGCTGCTGGCAACATAGTATGTTGAGCCGGCGCGATGTTGATTCTGCTTGCTTCGTCATCTTCGGAGCAAGCAAATTTAGTCTTTATGTGATCTTGAAGGAACCAGTAGGTTTCAGTGCCTAGCTCTCGAAATTGAGAATTTTCGTTGAGATACTGATATATAGTTTGAAATATACAGTGCCCTAGTTAGGGGATTATTCAACGAACCCCTTGAGCAGGATTGTGGTCGTCGATGGTTTTTCGTCTGATGGATGATTGTAGACGAAGGGAGATTTGTAGATTCGACCACCTGCACCCACGTTTGGGGATTTGACTTTCAAGAGCTGCCACACGCTTGAACTCCGTTTAACATCTAAAGGTATGTTGTTTGAGTAATTTTGATACAGCTATTGTTTTGATCTGTTATTTGTTGAGGTTCCGTACCTGTTTCCTTCATATTTTGGCTTGATCGCCGTTCTAATTTGCCCTATTTGTTTCAGGGGTTTTTGGATATTCTATCTTTTGAATTTTTATTCCTGGATTTTTGGATATTATTTTTGGATTTTCGGTTTTTATGGGCCTTCCATTGACCGGTTTCCTTCCTGGGTTTCCAGACTGCATACTGAGACTCCTCCGAACTACACGTGGTTTCGGAGTAACCATCAAGTTAACTGCGTGACTCGCTGTCTGATCAACGCTTACGGAGTGTGTCTTCTCGGCCTTGACGCTCCAGTGATTTGACGAACACCTGGATCTTGGATGAACTCACTGTTGGCTTGAAACGTATCAGATAAGTCTTAATTTAGGATATTATGTAGTGTATTTTGGGACTTTTATTTTATTTAATTTTATTATTGTGTTTTATTTGATTGGTGATTTAGGGCTACTTAAATTAAAGTTTCGGTGAATTTGTTTAATGAAGGTGATTAAGGGTTTAATATAGCTACCTTCGAGTTATTTGGGAGTAACGGATTATTGTCAATAGTTAGCCTAGGTATACTGGATTATCCAGCTAATCCGGATAGTATTGGCGTGTTATTAATTACATTCAGCGTAGTCTCGATTGCGTGTTTTACTTCTTTCCAGCGTAGTCTTGATTGCTTGTTTTATATTTTCCAGCGTTGTCTGATATAAATATTTTTGGAACTGTTCGTATAGCAACATAGCATATTGATGCGTACTCATGTAGGTTTATCTTTGGTACCGATACTCATTAATAGGTCGATATTGTACTTACATTAATGAATATTTTATTTACATGAATCTCTAGTACATTTGAACTAGCACGTTAACTTCTCGCTTATTGATAAGAGTTATTTAAAGTGTAGAAGTAAGAAGTTATCATATTTTTGCTCCGTATAGGTTGATAGCACCAATCAAGTGCATGTAAACGACACGTGATCACGTCATCGTATTTATAGGGCACTGTAGATATAACATAAAGTACTAATTAACTTTAAACCGTTACTTTTATTATTCCATCTTTAACATATAATATAATTCAAAAGTATAGTAACCAATACGGAATATAGTGTATATTCCGTTATTTTTGTTTAATTGCGGTGGTATTATTTTTTTTTATTTGTTTCTCGTTCCAAGTTTTCTCAATAGGTTACAGCGGGGAGGAGAGCAATTCATGGTTATTGGTCGAATCTCACTGAAGATCCAACTTCAGGGCATGGCGATAAGTTAACCGCGTGGCGCTCAGGCATTATAACTCACCACGACCCTTCTCCACTGTCTAAAAGCTGGGGGCCGCCATTGTTCCTGCACTAAAGGCTGTACCACCGATTGTGAGCTTGAAGAATTTGTGAACTTGGAGATTATTGTGAACTTGTAGATTTGTGTAAATTAGATTTGTTTTTTTTTTGGGAACTGAGCGTTACAACAGGCAGACCTAGAAAAAGATAGAGCGACAATTTGACACCGGAACAGGCATGGTAACGAAGTTAGAACAGCCGGCTTCGCCTAAAATACAGAAGGAAGAAGAAGAAGAAGATAAATTTTCGGTTTAAAAGAAATAAGGCAATCGTATTTTACGTAAAATCTAGAAAAAAATTAAAAAAATAATAATAATAGCACCACTCTGACTATATATATATTGGCTCATATATTAGAGCAAGCGATGGATTTTTCTATAAACTATAAAGTAACATTAATTATACGGAAAACCTAAGTAGGTTCAGTTCGCAAGAGAAAAGCTGAAATAATTCGTGGCATAACCCCAAAAAAAAAAGAAATTGGGTCGAGTTCGGCACAATAAGATAATTGTACAAAATCATTAAATACAGTAAAAGACAGCGATAATACTGAAGAAAAGGTGACAAATGTGATTTTACAAAATTGTACCAATACGCGTTTTGTACCATATTGACAAAAGAGTAAGAGACATTGATCATAATGAAGAAAAGGTATAAATAATTGTAATTTAATAAATTGTAGTAAATCTGATACAGTATAATACTTGCACCATATTGATAAAAAGGTAAAAGAAGGTTATCCTGAGAAAGAAGAAGCAAACAAACTTATTTTTATGAGTCAACAACAAAATTGTACCAAACAAACTTGCAGTAAATAAAAAGTCTAAATGATCATTCAAAAATATTATCAATAAGAAAATGCTATTATTATTATTTTTTTCATTATTATTACTTTAAAACCCATTTAAAGAAAGCCCTCAGCCATAGGCTACTTTTATGATAAAGAAGTTGTATTTCACAACATAAATTAGCTCAAAACACTCGGACGATAAAATTTTCCGGCTCCGGCAAAAGGTGCCCAAGGATGAAGAAGGTTGAGCCAGAACCTGCATTTCCCATCTACTTATGATTTTCCACAACATCTCTTCCCCCTTTGTTTCAATAACTCAAGGGACAAAAGAAATTAAGCGAAATAATAATAAAGAAAGAAAATATGATATAAACTATAATAATTATCACATTCTGGTGGCTTTCCGTAGCGAATTAATACTAATGTTAAACAAAAACTGCATTACCTAATAATCAAAAACCGAATTTCCCGGACTAGTGTCTAATTAATAACCTATATTATAACTACATCAAGCATTAGAAGTTAAGTTTACGTCCTAACTATCAAATGAAAATAACTAAACAATCCAAATGTAAACCTATCACCCTTAGTTATTCCCTAATTAGAATGACGTCATGCCGATTAATTTAGCCACTAAATCAAGTCCGATATGAGTAAAAAAAGAATACGCAAAAGTAATGAATTAAGGCTACTAGAAGCGCAAAACATCAGCAGTTGATAACATGCTTACCTCCTAACATGAGGGTACACTAACTTCGCACACTAAACGACACGACGGCGACCATAATGGCTTCCAGGACTGGAAAATCAAACCCCCAAAAACCTCGCTTAACGAGTTATTTCCGCATCTACAGCACTAAAACTAACAAAACTAAGTCGAGATGACTGACACGAAAATGTATTTGGTGATTATCAGTGAAATCACCTCAGGATGCGTGAAATCAACTCAGATTTATAACCAATAACCCCCTAGAAATGCTGACTTGAAAGTAACCTTCCTTTCCGAAAAAACACCATGGAACCGCGCACACTCGCAGAGCCATAACAGGAGCAGGATCCAATGAAAATGGATCCCTTGACAGAGGTTATGGCGAATGGGCAGGAAAAATTTATAATCGAATTAAATATCGGATTTAAATATCGAACTGCAACCGGGGACCAGAATCATACCCGGGGCGTCCCTAAAATTTTCTAACTCAACAGGCTACAATTAGTGATAAAAACGGACTCTCACACCGTTAGCTACAGAGTTATAAAAGTGGATATGCCGACATATTTAAACAAGAAATTATCGCTAATAAGCCAAATATACGGAACACGGAACATGTTAATTTTTGTTATTTCCTAAGAGAGAACTACAGCTTTTCAGGCTGCATCCAAAACTCTTTTTAGAGCAGTGAGCTTATACGTATTTGGCCACCAAAACCACCACAAACAACTAGAAGAAAACTCACTGGAATTCATAAGCCAAAACTAGTCAGAGCTCAGGCCTATGCGCTAATCGAAGATGATAGTATACAACATCTAGATGTACCATGTTCATATGGAAAAAACAACCATTGCTCTCTCTGAAATTCAAAACCTCCATTTTTACATCTACCATAAAAAAATGGAGAACGCGAATAAAGAAAATACCAAGGCAACCAAATTAATAAATAAAAGACATACCAATTGCCTTCTACCGCCTGGAAATCCTAAAGCGTGATATTTTGAACTGGACGCATCACAAATTAAAGATATTGCTGATCCTGAAAACAATAATCAGAAGCGGCATACAGAATAAAATTGCGCAGAAATAGATCCCATGATCAAAATAAAGAAGACCAGGCTACGAATAAAGGAACTGCCCCGAAGTGTTTTGCTGGGACAAACCGGTAACCACCAAAGCAGGACGACTCCGGCAATACATGGCATGGAATGATTAAATGAACCCCACTGTAATGCGCTGTTATTACCTTATGGTCAACAAAACTTAAGGCAATAGCATCGGGATATCGCTCAGAACTACATAACAGTCTATGTATAAAATATCCCAATATTGCTGAAGTTGTCTCAGAGTAAAGCTTGATAGATGAAAAGCATGTACCACTACAGAACAATAGCCTAACGGCACACGAAATACAGAAAATCGTAGGAGTCGCAAAGGGACTAAAAGATAAGGAAGGAACAATCATAATACATACAAACGGGCAAGAACAATCACGCTTCACACAAACAGATTAGCACGAACAATCACTGTCATCACGGACAGTACAACAAGACTACGTGGAAGAACAACATCAAACAACCAACTACAAAACATATTCGAAATCAAGCAATAAATAAAATGGAAAATGGAAACAAGTTTAACAATCTGGATAGATATCAATTCAACTATGAGAAAAATACTTCCACTTTAAGGATAACTTAAGGATGAACCGAGAAATTATTGTCGTATATACATAGACACCACAAGCTGTAACGAAAATAGTTCCCCAAAAGTAGGGCGCCACTTTTTAACGAATTGAACAGTTGGGCATCACTTTGTAATGAAAGCCTAGTTCACTCGCCAATTTGTAAGGATAAATTTAGTTGGACACTAATTTGTAGCCAAAATTAATTTATTTAATTTAATGACGTTTTTTCTGAGGGGGTGAGTTGTCTTTTTTATTAACTGATTTTTTTTTTTAATTATTTTGGGCGCCAGAGTTCCTAAAGACAATGCGAACTGAATATAAATACTTAAAGATCAATAACTATAAAGATAAAAATATCAGAAATTTGCCCTTATAATTCGTGTCTCACAGACCTCAATCTTGCGATAAATTAAACAATGGAATTCAAATGACAATATATTAATTTGACAATTAAATTACAAATATGAGAATATGTGATGATATCATGTAAAATGAGGATTATCAATACAATTAAATTACAAAAAATATAGTTGATGAAATTATTTGAAATGTAAGTTTTGAATAAATTAACTAGCAATGAGAATTTTTACTAATGTAAAGATTAAAAAAATTTATGAATGAGTATAACAGTGGTCTTTACAATTGATTAATCTTATGATTGGCTAATACTTAGCTTGTCCAACTATCCTGTAACCATGCGATCGTATTGGGACTTCTACAGGAACCGCTTCTGCCTGTTTCCCAGTTATGTTCATGGGTTAATCCAGGACTTAAAGGTTAACCTAGTGTCAGCTCCCTCTACAGGTCTGCTACAGCGACGTGGACGAACACCTGCTACTTGCCAAGCACGATATTTTTTTTAGCCAACGTTGAATACATGCAAAAAAATAAAAACCTAGTTTTAGACCAATCTATATCGCTAATTAAAAAATTATTCAGGGAAATATCCTGTGGACCTCAGTTAGACTATTACACAGGAGGAAGTAATCAACAATTTGAAAATTTACTAGTTAAAGCAGGTATAATCAGAAACTTAAATTACAATTATTTTAAGTTGAGCAAAAATTATAAATAACCATTGTTAAGCAAAAATCATAAATAATTACTGTTACTCAAGATATTCTTTTTCTTTATTTTAAGATATGAAATTCAAAACAAAATGATGACTGAAAATTAAAATTCAAAAGAAAATGATAGAACTACGTTCCAAACAGTGGCTCTCCAAATCTAAATAAAAGATAACTTGAATTTAATGATAAATAGAAAAATAGAGGTACAACCTCTATAAATGAGTTATAACTCCAAATAAGTAATTTCTATTACTTTCTTATATATGGCCCTTGGCACATAAACTATTATTAAGGCGCAATTACGTCTCAATCAATTAAAGATAAAGCTAAGGCAATCACTATCTCGGATTGAGACAGAAATTTAGATAAAAGATAAGAAAAAAAAAACAAGTAAATTTACACATGTGAGCTTAACCTCTCATAAATGCAAATTAATGTCGATACATCAGTGTTGAGACGCGACAGGGTGAGTGCTTGATGTTACAAATAAACTGAAATTTTAATGAAATAACCTGAAAAGAACAAATATTAAACCTGTAATACTATGAGGGAAAATTCGAAGAAATTCTACAGAAAATTCAATTTACTACCTTTACAGGAATATATAGAACTTACTCCAAGAATTCCCCAAATAATACTGTTCAATTTGAATGGAAATACGTAAAATAATGTGCGTGACCGCTAAACGATGAAATAATTACGTTCTCTATAAATTTGGACTAAACCACTTTCAAATTACATGAATTTGACTAATGAGAGACCCAATTACCCACCAACAAATCGATATCTTAACCCAACGGTCACTATAAAAATTAAGATTATTGAAGCTGTAAGCTAATTGAAAGTGTACTATAAAAATGCTAAATTCTTTCTTTAGCCAAATACGATTAAGCGAATCACAAACAATTATTAATTATGTATTTAAAAATGAAAAAATTAGTGAAATTTATTCCAAGATGAATAAAATATTCCAAAATTAAATATCAGCACTTACCCAGTCAAGCGTCGCCACAAAGATAAAACGACCTTGCTTTCAAAATTCAAGACGTTCAACCTATTATGCTTCTCGATGTTTAATTGGATAATTTATATCATGTGACTACTACTACAAGTCATGCAGCGTCAAATCAAAGAAATACACAATATATATTAAATATAGTAATCTATAGTAAAATAAATTCATAAATTCTAGGTATTAAATAGCGTACTACGCTCTCCAATTACCAACTGCATGAGATAAGCCCATTCCCGAATAGATGTCACTACTCAATATAGTAATCTACAGTGAAACAAATCCACAAATTGTAGGTATAAACCAGGGTACCTGTGCTTCTTAAATAATTAGTTGCGCGAAAAATACCCATTCGCGAATAGATGTCACTGGCGATTCATATCCCAAACATCGAAAATCATTCGTAATTAAACTGAAATTAGTGGAGCGGAATAAACTTATATTCCGTTACAAAGCATACTAGAAGACCTTCACACGGTGATATGTGGCAGTTTCAGCAACTAATATGTAACATAAAACTTTAGAACACATAAAACAATAAACACACCTAGATGACAAAGGAGAATTGAAAAATATAATAAAGCTGAAAGAAGTGTATAAATAGAAACAAATCAAAGACAATATTAAAATATATTGAAAATATAACACAAAATAAATAACAAACAATTAAAGAAAGTTTGAACATTCTCAAACAAAAATTAACTGTATACTCAGCAGCTCATGTGTTACGAGTAAAACTAGGGCTGAACCACGTTTTTGGGTGAAACGACAAATGTGTCAGAAGACTGTCAGAACGTGGTTCAGCCCTCATTTTTTAAATAGAATTATGTGGACCCTTTTTTAGAAATGTAACTTGTAACTTGTGAAATTGTGATGTGACCATTGTCTATAGGTGTTGTTTTGTTTCTCTTCGTAGATGTGTTCTTTGGTTCCACTGACAAGTAACACTGATGATGGCTTAGGCCCAAAGCGCTCTGTTACACAAATTTTTGAGCTGCCTTTGTTTTTATTAACGCTTTTTACCTCTTCAAATCAAAAAGTTTTTTATTGGTCAAAATATGGTCGGTAACGCTGTACACAGAATTATGCTTATCTCTGTCTGCAAATTATTAGAACATCGGATTTATTGAACTCCACTGAATTTGCTTTAGTTTCAGTTTTGGGAGAAAATGTAAGAAAACTAAATTTTGGATGTAGTTACGAAATCATAAGTTTTCTCATATAGAATATGAAGATTTTCCGAGTTTCTCTGTGGTATACGTTTTAAATCTCTAATATTTACACTAAGATTTAGATACTCATGATACCAACAGTTTCTGGAACATTAAGACATCTAAAATACAAGCAAAATAGTTATTCAGCCCGGATTCCTGAAAATAGATATAATTATGTAACAGATTCCTTATGACAGGGAACCTCTTTTTCATGATATTTTTAATTTGTAGTTATAAAAGAAATACTAAATTTTAATTAATTATCAATTGATAGATTGTATTGGATATTGGCTGCAAAGGTAAAATAATTTATTTTTTTGAGAAATGGTAATATCAAAACTTATAGCTTATAGTGAATTTTTTTTAAACGAATATTAGAAATTATGGAATCTACTGTTCAATAAAACTATAGCAAACGTTTTTGACATATTGATATATCTCTAATAAAATAAAGAGGACAAATATAAATTGAGAAATGTGTGTATTTGCTATGGTGAGAAAGCGATTTTAAAAATCACATATATTATTTTTATCCTATTAAAATTTGCCCACTTGATCAGAAATTAATGAGTTATTTTACAATGACCATGTGATCTAGTATCAATTTGAGTGTAAGAATGCCTAATCTGTTCCCAGCTTAAACTATGAATTTTTCTGCAGTCTTTATTTACTCTTTTATCTATCTGAATTTAAATTGTTTTAGGCTGGATGGGCATAGCATGAATAAACAAACCCGTCAATATCAATGTACATCATATAATATGTTAATATTGCAGGATGTAGCCAGTTTATAACAATTATTATAAACGTATTGCGAATAATAGTGTTGGATAAGTATATGTCCACTCAGATCGACATTTAAGCATTATTTTAAAGTAGATATTTAAACACTTTCTATATGAGCATAAGAATTAACTCATGGTTAATTGGGAGAGTTGCAAAGTGGATTATGACGACTTCTTACAAAATAAAATTGTTTTATTAAGTGTTGGTCACTTTAAACCCAATTATTGCTTTATTTATAAAAATCTTATTTCTATCCGAGTCTATCCACCACCGAGTAGCGACATTACGGGTTTCAATTTTCATGGCGCCTGCGCGAAATAGATTGTTTAACTGTCATATGACGAAGCAAAGGATGTTTCATTTATAGTCAGGCGGTTGATGTATTTGTTGCGATCATGGGTCAAGTTTCGTTTAGCGTAAATCCGTTAGGAAAAGAATAAATTAATTTTTTGATATTATTGTATCTCTCTCAACTCAGGACAATGAAAATTTTTCGCCGCAAATACATCATTGTCATTTTCAGAAAAAATAAATTAAAAGTTTAGAAGAGCGAAAATGTATTTGAGAAAAAAAATCTTAGCTTAGAGTGCCTCTCTATCTCTCTAAACCAAATTAACCAGAGTAAAAAGACTCTTCACTATTCCCAACTAACCAAAACTAACCCAAACCAACCACAACAGCTCTTCGAAACTAATCAATAGAAACCAACACTCACCCAAACTAACCAAAACCAACTCAGACTAATCAACATTAACCCAACATTAACCCAAACTAACCAACACTAACCCTAATTAACCAGAGTAAAGAGACAAGCGCACGTAGCGCGCTTGTCTTTTCAGTAACTAACCTAACACAACTACAGCTAATCTAACCTAACCAAAACTAACCAACACTAACTAAAAGCAACTCAAACATATCAAGATTAACCCAGAGTAACCAAAACTAACCCCAATTACCCGGGGTGAAGAGACAAGCGCAACAAGACAAGCGCGCTACGCTATCTAATACAGAACCAAAATTAACCCAAACTAACAAAACACATGGAGCTAATATGTCAATTTAAATAATTTGTATAATATTTTCCATATAAAGAATTTCCGCAAAAAAAATTGTGCATGTTTAGAGAGCAAATTACTAGCCAAATAGAGTTATTATGTAATTTTCATCTCCATAACAGAATTTCCGATATTCAAAACTACAAAAAAAATTAAAATTTTCCATTAATTAAACATTTTCGGAATAACACCATTTTATTAAATGAGGAGCTGACATGCAAAAACCGATAAAACCACTTTTTGTGTTTTTCGAGTTGAGCATGGATTTCCACTAATTTCGACATACTCTATCGATTTTTAAAGCAAGATGCGAAGAAAAGCCACTAAATTCCCATGAAAAATAGAAAAAAATAATTCCATTCATGCAAAACCCGATAAATCAATTTTTGAAGTGAAAACTTCTCTAGGCGCGTTTTACAATTTTTTTTGTGGGGATTGAATGAGACCGACCCGTCACGCGTCATGCTCGGATATGTAACGTAAGGCTCCTTATACTGGCATGTTCCCGTATAGATAGAGGGCCGAAATTTTCAGAGGATGTAGCCGGGGTAAGGAGAAGATCCTGGACGAAAACGGGACCCCGTACCCCCCCCCCCCCCCGTTTGGCCAGGAGAGGGGAGAGAAGGATAAACTTAAATCATTCATGCCGGGAGAACGGAAAGAGGTACGGGGTCGCAATTTTTATGGTAGGTGCGCCCCTGGGGGGGTCATACGGGGGGGAACGGGGGGCTCTAATTTAAGGGGGGGGTTTTGGGGGGAACACCGTTTTTCGTCCGTATCTCTGCAACGAAGGCTCGGATCGAAATTCTGACAAACGATGACCCCGCCTGTTGAAGTTTTTACTTCTGTCGTACGGTCTTAAGCACACACCAAATTTTTTTTCTTTAAGTTTTAATATTACTTTTACTTATATTAATATTCTTTCAATTACACTTTTAAAAGGAGTTTGATGTCAATACGTTTCTTAAAATATTAGTTTAGTTTTATTGTCAAAATAATTAAAAAAAATATTATAGGTTCAAATTAAATGTTTTTTAATAACTTTTGAGTAATGTTCTCATTTTTTATTGCTACACCCCCAGAAGCTTTCGTTATTTTTATTTATAATTTAGAAATCATTTTTAATAATGTATGTGAGAAAATTTTCATAGGGGATCAGATTTCAAATACACTATTACATTTATTTGAAGATATGAAATTTGATCCTCCTTGTGAAAATTTTCCCAAACTATTTCTGTTAAAATTATTTATTAGATGTAAGATATTTTACACATTAAAATTTAGAAATAAAGATTTGAAATTTAATAAATCAAAAACAAAAATACGTAAATTAAGAAACTTGATGCACGTATTATTGCCGATATTTTATTAACGTTAAACCAATAATTGAAAGATTTTGATAAGGCGTTGTAGGTACCACAGGAAGTGACAATAGACACTTAATATTCCGCAATTAAAACTGTATAAATACCTTTAAAATTACACCTAGTCGCTATCTTAAGAATTAGAACTAGGTATCAATTTTATGTCAAAATGTATTTTTTAGCCCTACCAGGCTGTATCCGGATGCGTTGCAATGCTGTGCAAAGAAGGACATATAGTTTGTATTTTATTTATTTCATAGAAGCGCTTTTTTATATACACAATATTTTTTCTTGTAAGGTCTGGTGTGTATACAAATAGTCTGATGGCTGTTCGACGCATGAGCAAGAGACAGATAGACACATAGACAGTCATTCATTTTAATATTTATATATATAATACATATATCATTTTTTCTTAGTTTGGATTGGTCGTCCAATCAACTTTCGGTTATATTAGTTTCACTTAGTCTCAACTTATTTTACTTATT
The DNA here is from genome assembly GCA_016904865.1 of Pissodes strobi. Lineage (NCBI taxonomy): Eukaryota > Metazoa > Arthropoda > Insecta > Coleoptera > Curculionidae > Pissodes > Pissodes strobi. Next base: position 212,626 of record MU182476.1, on the reverse strand, counting down.
TGAACTGGTTCCGATACCTTATAATCAATTTTAATAGGTTTGGTTAGTTTGGGTTAGTCGTCTATTCAACTTTCGGTTAGTTTCACATAGTCTTAACTTATTTTACTTATTTCAGCCGGTTCGGATACGTTATAATCAATTTTAATAGAATTGGTTAGTTTGGGTTAGTCGTCCAATCAACTTTCGGCTGGTTTCACTTATTCTCAACTTATTTCAATCATTTGATACGTTTGCCACACTCTTTATATTATAACACAAATTGAATCATACCCGATGATACGATTTTTTTTCGTAACGCGGAACGAATATTAGAAAACCATGTGACGCGGCCTTCAAAAATCACTCTCACGAAACCAAAGAAGTATTCACTTCAAAAATAATTTATATTGCAATACTATTTCTGTTAATTTGTTTGAAATAATCCCATACGTATTAGACAAAGCCCCCTTACTTCAATGAAAAAAAAACTATACCCCCTTGCATAAATATATCTTGTGTACAAAACAAATTCACCCTAAAAAATTATCAATGGATTTCCAATGACCATCAGAAAATAAAAGATACAGACAACTTGAATATAAAAAAGATAGGTATGAATCACCCCTAAAAGAAAATATAAACTTCCCCATATAATCAAAATTAAAGTTACATTAAAATAAAAATTCAGATTTGATAAAATGAAGTAGATAAGATAACACATGGGACGCAAAGCAAGTGGTGGACTATGCACAAAAAGAGGTTAACACAGATAAAGCAATTAAATCTTTAATTTAGACAAAAAACTGTAGCAATAATTACCTCGTTAGTGTGTGACGATTACTGGAGACTCGACGGTTTCGGTCTTATACGACGAACTTGGAAAGCCTCCAAAAATAAGGGAAAAGACAAGCAATAGAGAAAAATATTAATTCCAGAGAAAATGCGTATTAAATCACAATTCTAAATGGTGGGTCTCTATGACTGCATTAACAGCAAATCTTCTTTTCGCCTCGAAAGGTGTTCTTAGAAGGACTCTCTATTCGTTTCCGTCAATTTGCCTCTCTCTTTCCACGAGATTAAAACTACGTCAGATCAGCAAGTAATGATGGGCTGAAACATGCCGAGTGATTCGATACAAGGACTAATTCTAAGATAATAAACGACTGAGTTCTCGTTTATTATGAGGGTAAAACGGCGGCAGCCACAACTAACAGACTGAAATTAAATGGTTCAAAAAATACTAGAGAATATTCCCCAACAAAACGATAAACTTTCAAAAATTTAAATCGACAGCTGCAATTATAAGAAATATCACATTCCTATTACTCGGAACCAACAACCGAATATTACAAAAAGTGCAGCATGCCGGGTGGAAAGATAAATATCTGAAACCAGCCAGTCAGCGGTACCAAAAGTTATGAAATATCAGCCGGAGATCGAATTAAACGAATCAGGAATCCCAAAAGTTATGAAATATTCAAACCGAAAATAAAATATGAATTTGACAAATCTAATGAGACTTTACAGTAGGCTTTATTAACAGAATTCTTAAAAATACATTTTGCTGGCTGTTCTACGGTAATGTAATATAAATCAAGCTAAATCATCCTAGTAATATAATATCCTATATTAGTGACTTGATCAAACCTAAGCGAACTGTAGTTTGCTTATCAACTAAAATAAATATAGTCACAAAGTGCCTGAGGGCTACATAAGAGAAAGGAATGATCAAAATAGTTACGCAAGGTCACAACAGTGTTATAAAAGCTCATACAAATATATCGTTAACATATATTTAGAATAAAATTAATTAACATTAATAAATGCGGCAAAAGCTTATTGACAGGAAATAGAATCAATAAATTCAGAATTAATTGACCGAAGAGTAAATATTGACCATTTTTCAACAATTCTTACCGCAAAATACAGCGTTTTTTCGCTAAATGCAGCGTATAAAATAAAATTTTAAAATATTTGGACACGGATCAAATCGGAATGTTATACCTTATCGAGAAACAGTAGAGATGGTTATCCAAGCGATATACCTTCCTATAATGACTTCTAAAAACAAAAAGAATTTCCACCCGTAACAGTCTCTCTGACTGAGCTTCCGTGAGCTAAAACTACTAATATACATTAAATAATAATTTTATCTTAGAGGGTACAATAATTGAAGAACAAAATAAGTGCATATTCCCAGATAAAAACGGTGTAATTGCAATACAGTTAAACCAAAATGTGCGTAACAACACAGTAAGTACGAATTTTTTTTTATGGCAGTGGCACACACACTAAAGGGAGATCCTATGGCGCTCGACGAACGGTGTGGGTGCGAGGCGAAGATGTTGATTGACAAGAAGTGAAAGCTCAATTTTTCAAAAATCTCTGCCTCATGATCAATTTCGAGTTGGCGGTCAGCCACGGAGCGGGACACTTCGAGATGCGGACCGTTTTATAAGAAGCAAACCTGTCAAAAAGTGCAATACCCTGTAAATACCAAAAATCACTTTCATTTACAAAACCGACACCTCCATGTAAATAAATTTTTGTTTTTTATTATTATTTTTTGTAACAACTATTCTTTCTACGGAGAGAGCTATGTGAATCATACAAAAATTAAGAAAAACATATTTTTTAAAATTTGAAACTTAAATTATATATCTTTTAACAAGAATGACCCACTCTATAAATTGTATAAAATTTTATTTTATATTCAACATTCCATGCTACCTAACCTTAAATTCAATTATCCTTTTAAAAGTCACATAAGTTTATGAATAAATATTTAATTAAACTGATTGCGATTGTCCCGAATCAAGCAATTGTAAATACATACAATTTTCCTTTACTTTCTGATTGTATGTTTTCCGTAGTAGATTCAATCAGCATAATTGTCCTCTTCATAAATTATGACAAAGCGGATCACGAATTGGTATGCGGCGACTTTAGTTATGTTTTAGATTAAATTTACATACAAGATGGTTCAAAAGATATTTTGACATCAAAATAATGCAATTCAGCTAAGCTTACTTATCTAGTCTACCATATAAATGATATGCAAATCAAAAATGTATTTTATTGTACAAGAGGGCGTTATGTGCGGTATAATTTTTGGTTTTAATGTGCTCTAACTATTTCGTGTGAAGACTAATGCGATTTTAAGTGATTAAAATGACAATGTTTCCAAATATAAGTTGCCACAAATTATTCAACATCCTTTATAGCCTATGAAAGTAGATAAAAATAATTTTGGAGAATTTTGAGCGTTTTCAGTATAATTTTTTTATTTGTCGGGATAACAAACCTATTATTTTAGATAAATTCAACTTGAGATCTATAGTTGCGGTTTTTCTGAACTGTTTCATCACAGAATACAGGGAAAACGAATTTATATTCTTATATATATTCCTAAATTACTGAATTCCTTAATTTCTATACATATCTGATATCACACTACAGGTCTAAGTTTATTTATTTTGAGAATATTGGTATACGTGGACATCGTTATTTTCACCACTTTGATTACCTGTAGAGTCTAGGCGGCTTAATTTAGAACACAGTAGAATGAGTGCACTTTCCTAACTTAGTTTTCAATAATCTATTATTTGGCACCAATTTCCAGTTTCTCTGTATGTACATTTGTACACTGAACTACCTTGAAAATCGTATAAAATCCAAGTCAATATGGATTTGGTTGCAATGTACCATAACTTAGTTACTGTAATTTGACCGCTACAAGCAAACCAGGTTATTCAATTTTATGATTTTAAGGCTTAGGTTTTATAAAATTATAAGTTCAGTTATCATTAAAGCGATTCAAGAAAAAATTAAATAATTTCAAACAATGTGTACAAATTAAGAAAGAATGATTATTGCAGCCAGAAATATATTTAGTACGAGAATGCATCTTGATAAATAAAAAATTTAAGCGAGCTTTTAACGTGGAACAATATAAAAGCACATCGTGGTTGTACAGGTACACCTGCAAATGAATACTACTCTTTTGTTAGCCTTATTGAACTTTTTAATCGAACGATAATTTAGCTAAAATATAAAATTAACACGAAAGTGCCTGCAGCACTTTTTGTCAGTAGATGCAGTTGTCTTCACCTATAAGTATGAACACCCTGTAACATTTTAAATTTCTTATATTTAAAATTAACTTAAATTTGGTTTATATTTTGCATATTCGATATGTATTTTCGTTGCCAAATAATATATTCCCGGATATTTGATCGAATTAATGCCTTAATTGATTGTTGTCATAATTTGAGGTTGATATAGAGGTTGGTTCAGCTGTAGACAGAGTTTCTTCACAGTCAAAGGATACAAGGAAGTTTTCAATTTCCCTGTTCTGGTGAGATAATTCTAAATTATGGCTCTGATTATTTACTTTTTTCATATTTTCATTGGACAGTATAGTGCTTTGTACTTCAGAAGTACCTTCTTCTTCTTGATGTTCAAGACGCTCAAATAATTTGTCGTAGTCGTCTTCTTCATCGTCTTCCCAAGGATTCTGATCTTCATTGAAATGTTGGTTTTCATTGGGGTTCCGGTCTTCATCGAAAGATTCGTCTTCTTCATTAGGATTCAGGTCTTCATTGCAATGTTCGTTTTCATCATTAGGATTCTGGTCTTCATCGAAAGATTCGTCCGACTCAGTATCTAAACAGTAGTTTTCAAAACTTAACGGTTCTTTTTCTGAAAGCGGACGCAGATCATCAATATTTTTTTTTTTTTTTTATGGCAGTGGCACACACACTAAAGGTAGGTCCTATGGCGCTCGACGAGCGGTGTGTGTGCGAAGATGTTGATTGACACGGTTCTTGAATATTTGTAGGTTGTAATTAGTGGGAAACAGATGTCCTGGAAGTGAGTTCCACAGTGATGTAGTGCGCCAGACAAAGGAGTTCTGGTAAAGCGATGTTCTAGGTGTTTCTAGTTGTACGACGAACTGGTGCGCTCCTGCCGTCTGTCGGGACCGCCTGACAGGAGTTGCCAGGGGCGGGATTATGTGGGCCAAATCCTGGAAACATCTGCCGTGAAAGTATCTGTAAAACAGAGACATCTCGGCCACATGTCTGCGATGTTCCAGACTATCCAGATTTCGGGTCAACTCCGGATCGCCGACGAGACGCACAGCCCTCTTTTGAATGGAATCCAGCAGCTTTAGGGTATGCTTTGGTGCGGCACCCCAGATATGTGAGCAATATTCTAAGCACGGTCTTATTTGCGCTTTGTACAGCAAGAGCAACTGCTGCGGTGTATAGAGTTTTTTGTTGCGAAATAGCGCACCAAGCTTCTGGGAGGCGGATTTTGCGGTGTTAGCAACATGGTCATGCCATGACATATTGCTGTTGACCGAGACACCCAGCAGCCCGATTGACGAGGATGAAGGAATGGTCGATCCTGCCATAATGATGTCAGGGCCCGCTGTATTGGCCCTCTTAGTAAACGTTGCTGCTTGGGTCTTTGCTGCATTGAACTGGACCAAATTTCGGTCGCCCCAGGTTTGAACTTTCTCCAGGTCTTGATTAATTGCTGTAATCTGCTCCTGTCTGCGGTGATGAGTCTCAGTCGCTGGTAAGGGTTTTTCTGATCTAAAGTGGGAGACAAGGGTACTGTCATCTGCAAAACTGTAAACAGGATTATTCGTTTCGATCAGCAGGTCATTAATATAGATGAGGAACAGAGTTGGTGAAAGTATTGCGCCCTGAGACACGCCCGCGTTGATGGTGAATGTGTCCGAGATGTGTCCATCGACTGCAACATGTAGGGATCGGTTCTTAAGGAAACTGGCCAGCCAGTTGCAGAGAGAGGCGGACAGTCCCAAGGACGGCAGTTTGTTGAGCAGTCCGTCATGTCAAACTCTGTCGAATGCCTTTGAAATATCCAACGCAATCGCTCGAGACTCTCCGTAGTTTTCAATTGCTCTACTCCATATATGAGTGACATATGCCAATATATCTCCTGTCGATCTCTCTTTGCGAAAGCCGTATTGATTATCGCTGATTATTCTGTTGCTCTCGAGGTATTTGAGTAGTTGCTGGTTGACTACACGTTCCATGACTTTGGAGATTATTGGAAGCAAGGCAATCGGGCGATAGTTTGAGGGCGTGGTTTTCTTGCCTTTTTTTGGAACAGGTTGCACTCGAGCGACTTTCCAAGAGGATGGGTAAATCCCTTTTCTGTAAGAAAGAGAAAAAAGCCTGAAAAAAACAGGTGTTAGTTCGTTGGCGCAGTTCTTTAGCACGATGGCAGGTATTCCGTCCGGTCCTGATGCCTTTTGCGTATCTAGTTCTTTAAGGATTTTGCGAATATCACGATGAGAAAACTTGACTTCTGCCATGGTGGTGTTGATGTTCGGTATAGTGGGGAGAGTCTTGCTTTGGGGCACGTCTAAGGTAGAGTGCGATGAAAACATTTTGGCGAGCATGTTTGCTTTTTCTTTGGCTGTAATCGCCGTGATGCCACGTTCGTCCGTCAAAGGTGGGAGAGACGTTTTTGTAAAGTTGTTACTTACTGCCTTTGCTACCGACCAGAAATTCCTGGAGCCACTGGGGCATTGCAAAAGTTTATTCCTGATCCTTTGATTGTGTTTGTCCTTAGTTTCGTCGATCACACGCTTGCACTCGTTTCTCGCTTCGATAAAATAATTGCGATTTTCAGCGGTCTGATTTTGCTGCCAGTACTTATAGGCTTGCTGTTTCCTTCCTACAGCTCTTTCGCATCTTTTGTCGAACCAGGGCTTTCCTTTTGATGGTAACTTGATGGAATTTGGGATGTATGCTTCCATTCCTGAGGAGATTACTTGCATGATCTCTTCGCAGCAGTCTGACGGGTCGTCAGTGGCAAAGCAGACGTCGAGCCAAGGAAAATCTAGGTAAAACTGCCTCAGATCGTCCCAGTTTGCAGAATTGTAATGCCAGATTTTGCGAGGCAATGGTGGATCCTTCTGTATGAGTGGCAATTCACAAACCGTTGTAATAAGTTTGTGGTCGGAGGTACCTAATGGCGGACCAACTGTAACCTTGTACTGGTCAGGATTGGTGGTCAGAAAAAGATCCAGGAGGGCGGCGAATTCGCTCCTCTTTGAGATTCGAGTTGGTTCGTCTACAAGTTGGGTAAGCCCGCAGCTGATGGCAAATGCTTCAGCCTCTCTACCTTCGTTGTCGGTCTTGTTGTGATGTTTGAGCCAGTTGGTGTTGTGGGCATTGAAGTCTCCCAGAACGATTATTTCTGAACTGGGGTGATCGACCTGTATTGAGTCAAAGGTGATAGCTAGTGTTGAGAAAAAGCTTTGGTAGGCTCTATTGCTTGGAGGGCGATAGAGACAACATATAAACTTGGTTAATCCCTTGGCGGTGAACTTGAGCCACATGACGTCAAGGTTGTTCGGTTCGAGTGTTTCCTCGCGGTGACATGAAAGGTCGCTTCGGACAAAAAGGCATATTCCGAACTTATATCTAAATCGGGTATGTAAGTCGTAACCAGGATAGAGGTAGTTCACTGTTGTTGTTGTAGAACATACTTGTGTTTCTGTAAGGGCTAATATGTGTGGTCTATTTGCTTGTAGATGTTGGTGTACCGAATTTATGTTTGTATTTAGGCCTCTTATGTTGCAGAAATCTATTCTAAATTGGTTCGGTATCTTTGCTGTCTATAAAATGCGGAATGAAGGGCTCCCAGGGCCACCCAGCGCCCGGAGATCCGAATGGCCGGGGAGTTTACCTCCGGAATATTTTGATCCTGGAAGCACCATCATGTCCATATACTCCTACTGTGAAACCCGGGATCACCAGCGCGGGAGCGGAACGTGATTTGGGAAAACCACTTAGCGCTCCCCAATTCTGGTGGGGTGTTCTTTCACCGGACGATGCGAGTAGGCTTATGCATCTACCACCTAGGGCCGCTTCCACTCGAAGCATCGGCCTCAGACTCATTCCTTTGGCGGTCCCTAGTCTGACAGGGGTAAAATATGCATTTTAATCTCCGCATCGCCTCTTTTTATTATGTACACACTATCAGTTAGTTTTGTAACTATTTCATAAGGACCTTCCCATGACAAGCCAAATACTTCATCTCTGAAACATCTCTGAATTGCCCTGTCACCCGCTTTAAAAGTTTGGGGTTGTTTCATGGCTTCGGTATATTTTTTCTGATATTCTTTCTGCTTTCTTCTAATTTTTTCTAGCCGTTGTTCTCTGATATGACCATGGTTGAGTATGGGCACTTTGAAATGTGGATGATTACGGTCTCCTGGAGTCGGGAGAGAGTAGCCAAGAAGACTCTCTGCTGGGGATTGCCCGGTTGTAGCATTTGTTCTATTCCTTAAACACAAAAGAACGCGGGGCACATATTTGTCCCAGTGCTCGATATTTTTGTTAGCTAAAAATGCTTTTAAAGTTTTTTCAATTCTTGATTTCTACGTTCGACTGGGTTTGCTCTTTGATGATATATTGCAGACGTAAAATGATTTATTTTGTGAAGATTACAATATTTTTGAAAAACACTTGAACAAAATTGTGACCCGTTGTCTGAAATTATTTCTACGGGGTACCCTACCCTAGGACAAACCTTTGCGTCCAGAAATTTGGTAATTTCGTTTGCTGTAGCCGAATGAACCACTTTTGCCTCAAGCCATCGAGTAAAAAATATCTTCCACGACAATTATAAAACGATTTCCAGTGACAGATTGAGGATAAGGACCAAGAACATCGATACCGAAAATTTCAACCGGATTATTTGAAATATGAGCCCTTAACGCTGCGTGTGTTTGCAAATTCCGAACTTTAACAAGCTTACATATCAAGCAATTTTTTACATACTTCGAAATATCTTTTCTGATTTCCGGCCGTAATAAACTCTTGAAATTGCGTTAAAAGTTTCATCTCTTCCAGGGTGACCACTAAAAAGAGAATCGTGATAAGAATAAAGAACGCGGTCAGTGACATTATATGACAGGATCAACTGATTTCCGTCACGCTTGAACAAAAGGGCATTTTTTACAATATAAAAATTAAAAAACTGTTGTTCAGAATCAGATTCCGTTCCGTTTTGTTCTATATATTTCCAGATACTTATATCTTGCTGTATTCTTTGTGAATTTATTTGAGCTTTAGAAAATTCTTGGTAAAGAGAACCGTCAATAATTGAAGAAATCAGTTTTACTTCAAGAACGTCTGAGTCTGTACTATTGTTAATATTTGAATTATTTGATTGAGTTATGTTGACATATGAGGTTTCATTATCTGAAGGAAATAATCTAGTCAAATCTGTCACCTCTTCAGAAATCGTCTCATTCCTCGAATTTCTGGAAAGAAAGTCAGGTAATTCGTTTAATTTTCCTGGACAATGTTCGATATCAAATGAAAATTCGGCCGAAAGCAGCGAGCAGCGTATAAGTTTTGCTCTTGCATCAGAATTTTTATTCAACCATAAAAGAGCACGATTATCTGTGATTAATTTAAATTTTCTATCTTCGAGATATATTCGGTATTTTTTTATAGCCCATACTACACAAAGGCATTCTTTTTCATTTATATGATATTTTCGCTCTGTATAATTGAGGCTGGCGCTAGCGTACGAGATGATAATGTTTCTCACCGTTAAGCCCTTCCTGAAATAACACTGCACCCATGCCGACCTCACTAGCATCAGTTTGTAAACAAAATGGTAATTCAAAATTTGGTCTGTGCAACTGCAAAGGTTGAGAAATTACGTCTTTGACTTTTTCGAATGCCAATTGCTCTATTTGACCCCATTTCCATTTAGACTTTGTTGAAAGTAAGTCCGTCAAAGGGACAGTGATTTCTGCCAAATGAGAAACATATTCCCTCAACCAGTTTACCGTTCCTAAGAAAGACTGCAACTCCTTCTTATTACGCGGCGGAGCAAAGTTATGAATTTCTTCCAAATGAAATGTTTGTGGTGTATTTATTTGACCATTAATAATATGTCCCGAGAAGTCCAAATGGTTTGTGGCAATTTTGCACTTTGACACTGAACATTGTAAGTGATATACACTTAATCTTTTTAGAATCATTCTCAAGTGCTTTTTATGTTCTGAATGATTTTTTGGAAATATAATGATATCGTCCAAATATACCACCGCAAATTTGTGCAAACATCCAGTTAAAACTTCCTGAGACATAAGCTTTTGGAAACTACTGGGAGCATTTTTCAGCCCAAACGGCATTACAGTGAATTGATAATGCTGTCCATCTGAAGTTGAAAATGCAGTCAATGGTTTTGTTTCATTTGAAAGGCCAACCTGCCAATAGCCACTGCGCAAGTCTAAAGATGTAAAAACTGTTGCAGTACTAATCTCTGTCTGACATATTCGTCTTCCGTGATATCATTTAGTCGTCTATAATCCACACAGAATCAGGGTTTTTTTCCGGCTCTCTCTATAATAACAGGTGAACTCGAATATGGAGAGACTGACAGTTCGATGATGCCTGCGGCAAGCATCTCACCGGTTTTTGCATTCATTATTTTTTTCTTGTGATTACTCATAGGATACGGTTTAACTTTTACAATTGAATTTGATTTTAAACGAATTTCATGCTGAATAGATCGAGTGATTGGACGTTTTAAAGAGTCATTAAAAAGGTATGAAAATTCTGATATAATACCATGATATTCATTTTGTAAGTCTGCATCCAAATGATTTAATAGCAATTCTAAAACTTGAGAAGACTTATTTTCAATGTTGGGACTAAAATACGTTGTACGCCTCAATTTATTTCCAAAATGAATACAATGCCTGTTCATGTCCAGGACAACTTGCTGCTCGGAAAACCATGAATAACCCAAAATACAATCATCTGGTAAATTAGGAACAACCAAGAATTCTGACTCCATTTCGACCTAGAGAATAGAGTATTTAACCTTCGTAAACCCATGAGTATCAATAACAATAGAACCACAACCAAAATTAATATTTTTTTTATGACAGGAGGCAGGGTTTTGAAAAATGTTGTAGACACTAAATTTATTGAAGCTCCTGTGTCAATAAGGGCTTTGATTTCAAAATTATTTAAAGTAATTTGAATTTTTGGGGAATTTGAATTTGAAGGAATGTTTATAGATTGCAAATCTATTATCGATGCTGGGAAGGTGCAGTTGGTCGACCCTCCCTGTTGTAGTTTTCCAAATTTGGATCTTGTGGCCTTCTCCCGTTCGTTCTAGAATAATAATTTCTTTGTGTAGGCTCTGTATACTGAATATGGTTGTCGTTATTCTGATGTACAGTTGACTGATTTCTTGGATTTTTGAAACATTGGCTGTGAAAATGCCATCCATTACAATATCTGCAGGCACTCGGCGGATTTGATAATGTTATATTGGAATTCTGCTGTGCTAGTTGAGTGGTGAATGAATGCCTTTGATTTGTTTTATTATGAGCTGATTGATTTTGTAGTCGATTCGGATTAATTAGTCTAAAGGTTAAATCTTTTTCGATAGTGGTAACTATTTGAAACAGTTGCTTAATGTTTTCAAACTTAAGTCCTCTAATTCTTGATCGGATTTCAGGTACAAATTGTTGAATTAGGATACTAATTAGCAATGCTTCTGGTGCATGTGGTAATAAGCGATAGAAAATACCTTGTTTCCTTGATATAAAAACACTGCATAATTCTGTCGAACTTTGATTTTTACCATATAACTGGGTTGTTAGTTGAGCTATAGTTGCTGTGCTATTGAATCTTTCATTGAACAGAAATTCAAACATGTTCCAAGATACTGGTATATTACGATACGCCTGGAACCATTTTGCTGCTTCATTCTTCAGAGATTGTGTGGCGACGTCCACTCTGTCTTCATTAGATATATTATTTTGGAGAAAGTATTCTTCAAGTTTTGATATAAATAGAGAAGGTTCTTCTGTTTCTAGTCCACTAAAAATTGGACGCGGTTTTAACTTGTTGTTTAAACTATTTGCTATTGTCTGTACTGCTTGAAGAAATGCAGACGCCTGCCATTCTGATGATGAATTTGGTAGCGACGAATTGCACTGGATATAATTAGCTTCCATATTGATTTCAGTCTGAACTGATTAGGTGGTTTGTAGAGTTTTCATAAAAATATTCTTGGCGAAATGGATTTGATGAAGACTGCTTATTACACGAATATTGATCTGAATTTATTCTTAAATTGCTTGGGTTGCTTAAGCTTCTTCTATCTGTTTGTGTTGAAATTTTTTCTGGCTGCCTTTTAAAATTAACTTGAAGGCTGTCACATGGCGAGGGTCGGTCTGCACTCCCATAAGCTTTTGACGAAGAATATACAGGAGTTTGAAGATTAGAATAGAATATCAAGTCATCCAATGTTTCATAGGAATCAAAAAATTCATCCCTATCACTCTCGTTGTCAGACACCCTCGTTAGTACACCTTGAATTGAGGTAAATATTTAACAGTAGTTAAAGAATGTATTGATGAATTTAATATTCCTAAAGAAAAAAAACTTACTCTAGTCTATAATGGCTGAATACCATTAAATTATGTTACCTTTTAGTTGCAAAATGGTTTTAATATCTCTAATTAAATTTGAAATGTTATCTCTAATCTAACAATTTGTAAATTAAATTTTTTTCCATTAGATTACTCTCTTATTTGACTACTTTAATCAAACTTCTATCCAAAACATAGTTTTAAAAGCCTTAGTTAAACTATAAATATCTTTGAGAAATAACCTACTGATTATGTTCATGGTGTATGGTAATTTTGCTATTCGTACTGTGCTGGGCTTCGTTACATTATCCAAAATGCCTGTGTAGCCACATTTTGGGTCACTTCACTCAATTTCAGTCTAAAGTATTAAAGGGATTATTCTCTATAAAATGATATTCTCAATTTGAGCGTTGTCAATATCTTATGTTATTAGGTATATTATATATTTTTAGTGTTATTGCAAGATTGAATTAAGGGGGTTAGTGGTTTAATAAAGCTTTATCTTGCTTACTGGTGATTGGTGGTATTGGCACAAATTTTCCTTTCGCTTAAGGAATTAAGCTCAAGTAATTAATAATTAACTGGGGATGTTGTATTGCACTGCTGCACTGGCCACAGGTACATCCAATGAATTGTGTCTAGCGTTTTAGACGTTTTTTTAGGGTTTTAATTTTATCTCTTCCAATCTTACTGGCTATTTGCTAGATTGGTGCTCATCCTTATCGCACCTTATATTATATAACCAACCACTTGGGAGAAGTATAATACAGTGGTTACTGTTGGTGTGCCTTAGATAGTTGTTGAGACCTGAGCATATGATAGCATCCGTGCTAGTTCGAGAGCCACAGGACACAGATAAGCCTAATTTAGTTTTCAAATAATCTTTAATGTCAATATACATATAGTATTTACATACGTCAAGAGAAAAGTTAGTATAAGACAAAGCATAGACCAATATTATAAAACAAAACATTGTCTGAACAACACCATAAGATAATGGTCTTTGGATTAAAATAATTTATAGGACATTTACAATTTTACACGTAGACCAAGCTAGCACACTAATATGTATTAAAATCAATTTACTTACACCATTTTAAAACTTAAATTCTTAGGAACAAGAACAGGGCGTCCGGCAGCCAGCATATACCCAACCAAAAAAAAACTGGTTTCAAGAAATTCTTTAATCAAAAATGTTGGTGTCAAGAAAATCAACCAAGCTATAAGTAACATTTGTTGTTAGTATATGTTTTACTTTTTTTTGAAATGGATTAAGGGAAAGAATTCTTATATCTAGAGGAAGCCTATTAACTAATTTTACTGCCATGAACTCTGCCCTAGTTTGACACCTTCCCAGTCTGCAGTAAGCAGTCACCTAATTATCCGTGTGCCTCGTATTATAATTACGAAAATCCCCATGAGTTTTAAATATATGTTCATTCTGTTTTACACAGAGCAGATTTTGCAAGATATATTCTTAGGGAAAAGTGAGAATGCCCCATAGCGGAAAAAACAGCTCTGCAGTCCTCCCGGTAACCAAGGCCAGCCATGATCCTCAGTGCTCTTCTCTGTAGCCCAAACACCCTGGCAGCATGTGTCGAGCCCCTCATGTCATTATATCATATATATATCATACTACTGTGGAATAGGGCATAGTATGCTACTTTTAGTGTCTCAGGAGAAACACACCACACCAGGTTTCGCAGCACAAACACACTTGCATACAGTATCAACATGATATTCCCAAGTTAGCCCTGTATCTATGTGTACCCCTAAGAATTTTGCATGTGTTACATGATTGTTATTAGTGTTTCTAAGGGAGAAAAGCACACTTTGTGTTTTATCTGCATTCAATAAAAGTCGGTTAGACAGAAACCATTCCTCTACCGTGAGCCTTGCCTCCGTCAGTTTCTCTTCTGCTTCGCCTTCAGATTCTCCAGCAACTGTGAGTGTGGTGTCATCCGCAAAAAGTACAAATCTGGAATTTTTGTTGCATTGTGGTAAGTCATTTATGAAGATTAAGAAAAAAATTGGCCCCAGTATGGATCCTTGTGGGACTCCAATCTCTAATGGAAGTGCTGCAGATGACACCCCCTCACCCTTACTAACTGTGAGCGGTCACTAAGGTATGACTGCAGCAGCCTCATACTGCTGTCACTGAAATTGTAAGACCTTAGCTTCCGCAGCAAGAGCTCGTGTGAGACGCAGTCAAATGCCTTGCTCAGGTCACAGAAGAACACGGACATGTATTTGCGATCCTCAAAGCAATTCATGATATCATCAAGAAGCTCAAGCACCCCCAAAGAGGTGCTTTTCCCCTGTCGAAACCCATATTGCCTATCTGTAAATAGTCCCTCTATTTCGAAGAATTCAACGATTTGCTGTGCCATTGCTTTCTCAAAGGTTTTCGAGATCACTGGAAGCAAAGAAATCGGTCTATAATTGGTAACAAGACCACTATCACCCTTTTTGTAGATTGGCGTAATGAGTGCTTGCTTCAGGGCTTTTGGGAATATACCCTCTCCAATACACATGTTGAAAAGTTTTGTGAAGGGAGCAATAATTAAGTTTACAATTGATTTTATTAGTGGCACTGTTAGATTATATATATATCAGAACTTTTTTTATTTTTAAGTTTGTTGATAATATCCCTCATATTTATGAAACTCATTTCTTTAAAAACAAAGTTCTCAGTATGAATATTAAGATTGCTTAGGTACTGGATGGGGTCAGTATTGGTCTGGGGCATACTCCCAATTAGCTCTTTAGGTATATTTGAGAAAAATATATTAAATTCCTCTGGAGATATGTCTATATCCACAGCATCCTTCCCCTTGCATCCCCTCTTCTTGTTTATTATACCCCACATGCAATTTACTGGATTAGCTGTGGTAACTATGGCCCTATCATTAGCAAATCTCTTTGCTTCCACAACAGCACGTTTATACTCCATTTTATGACTTTTATGTGCTTTCAAATCATTGATCCTGTTATTATAGTGCTTGCACACATCATTCATTTTCATGCCATCGTATGTGACCATTCTAATGCAATAATGAATATTGATTTTTGATAAATTGATAGCTGCATTCTTTTTGAATCATAAGTATAAGTGTAACTACGGTTTATAGATTTTATTGCTCTTATATTTGAAAGATACATTTGCTTACTAGAGCTTTTATATTTGCAAAACTTTGCTTTTAATCTAGTTTCCATAAGTTGTGATTTCTATATAGCAACTAAACTGCTGGACACTCGAACTTACACAAACAGATTTTTAGGCAAATTTCAAAGTTGAATATATTCACCAAGAAAAAAGCTTTTTGAACGCGGTTCGCGGATTTCAAAAAGCTAGTTTATTCCTGATTAAGCTGCATGGCGTAAGTTTCACATAGGACCATAGGGTTATGATGTACGGGGTGATCAATAAAGTCCTGCAAAAAATCAAAAAGTTTGTGTCTGTGCCATTTCTGCAAAACATTTAACTTAAACAATTTCGTGTACCCTCGTTTTTCTCTATTATTGACCCGATATAATGTGGAAATTTCAACGCTCAAATAAAATGCTGGAACCATAGAAAATCTACATGAAATAAGGATTGCAAATCTGCAGAAATCATCAAGATCTGTCAATCCAATGTCAAGTTATAGGATTTTAAAAATCTTGTTGCCCTAATTTGATATTTAATAGTTTATTCAAGGCTAAAGGGTCTAAAACCTAAAACTGACAAAAACGACTAGATATATTGATGTTACCTTAATAACGAACCATATTGCAAATGTCACACACACAAACTTTTTGATTTTTTTGCATGACTTTATTGATCACCCCATATATCATAATCCTTATAGCCCTATGAAGAATTTACGTCAGGCAGCTTAATCAGGAATAACCCAGCTTATCCGCAAGCCGCGTTCAAAAAACTTTTTCCTTGGTGAAGATATTGAAGTTTGAAATTTGCCTAAAAATCGGTTTGTGTAAATTCGAGTGTCCAGCTGTTTAGTTTTTATTACACGTAAAGCATGTGCAGTTGGTATATGTTATACTGACTCAGGTAAATGTCTGATATTGCGGTTAACGATTCGTGATCATGACTTAGTTGGTTTATTAGCTTTAAGTTTTTATATCATTGTGCAATTTGTATCGATATCTAACATTAGCCTATTTATTTGAATAGCTATACGACCCTTAACAACTTATCGGTTAGAGTGTGTATATTTCTCTAACCATCTAACAATTTTGCATATTAACCATCTAACAATTTTGCATATTAGTTACTACTTTACCTTATGCCTTGATACTTTGCATCGCTTATAAGCATTTCGATTTTTGCTATCATTATTTAATAATACGTACTCAATTGAATATGATCGCTCTCTACTAATATTTAATTTAGGCTGTTTGCTCGGGTTTTACCTACATTATTTTCTGTTTTTTTTTTACTTATTTTAATTTAATACCGCTTTAATTACCTTATTGCCTACACCTACCTTAACTTTTCGAGTTTTAGTTTGGGTTACCTATCATTTACTTTATTTTGAATTGTCATTAAGGCAAGCTGGCATTGTTTCATTAATGGTTAGTGCCTTACTTCACCAATTAATTTGTTAATTAATTTCATTTAATTATTTTATTTTATTTCATTAATGGTTGGCGATTTACTTCGTTGATTAATCATGTCAAAGAGGATTTAGGTGGCCGAAATTATGGCTTGTGGTGATCCTCTGTGCTCTTGTAGCGTGCGTAGCGCAGATGATGATGAAGACAGAGGACAAAAAAAATTTGGTGTGTGCTTAAGACCGCACGATAGAAGTGAACACTTCAACAAGCCGGGTCATCGTTTGTCAAAATTTCAATCCCAGCTTTCGTTGCAGAGATACAGGCAAAAAACGGTTTTCCCCCCAAAATTCCCCCTTAAATTAGGCATAAAGTGGCCCCCCATAGGGCGCACCTACCATAAAAATTTCGACCCCGTACCTCTACCGTTCTCCCGAAATTAATTATTTAATCCTTGCCAAACGGGGGGAGATACGGGGTCCCGTTTTCGTCCAAGATCTTCTTTTTACCCGGGCTACATCCCCTGAAAATTTCAGCCCTCTACCTATATGGGAACATGCCAGTAAAAGGAGCGTTACGTTACATATCCGAGCATGACGCGTGATGCGTGACGGTGTTTAGATAATAATCATAATAATTATGTTTCAAGATCAAACATCAATTTCAAACTTTAGATTGAGTGTTCTTTTTTAGTGAATACGATTTCTAGTCTACACATGCCCCCCTCCGTCTTGCATTGCTCCCCAATGCAAAAACAGTATGATTTTTTTTTCTTTAACTGGTTTTTATCTTCTACAAAACATATTTTTTCTACATTAGTAGCATTATTATTCTCTTTTTTTATATCTATCGTCAGTTCAGGACGTCTCCCGAAACGCCGCTAATTATGCTTTAAAAGTTACTAAATCCTTTACGGTTCAAAAAGAAAAGAATCACCCTCATAAATAAAGATTTGTTAGCGACTGTCAAAGAAATAATTAAAAAAAAAACTCTGTTACCGATCAAAAGCTCATTTTTGATGAGTATGTTTAAAAGAGTGGAACCCCCTTAAATATTAACGAGTGGTCATCAATATTTGAATAGTCATATCGTTCCCCACATAATTAAATCTAAGTTATATTTGAGCACTTTTCACTTTTGGTTCTGGCTTATAGCTTAGTTCGGTCCTGGATTCCAGCCAATGGTCCCTACTCAATTCAAGATCCTTGTCTTGGATGTCCATTCGGCTGCCGCCCACTGAGTTGTGGGTCGACATTGAATAGCGCTCCAAGTACATGCAAAAAATATAAACAGAACATTAGTAAACAATATTGACACGTACCTCTAAGCCTAATAAATTCCCGTATATTATTTGCTAACATTTATATGCACCTATATATATGTTTTTCAGTTGTTCTTTAAGTAATGAGGCATACTAGAAATGTCTATTTATCTTGTCATTCAATATCATTAGTTCGGCAATTATTATTAAAGA
>MU182476.1:120955-169159 GCA_016904865.1 Pissodes strobi | reverse complement strand
TGTTACTAAAAGATTCAGATTTCTTCATGTTAAAATTTATAATTCTAGTTGTAGACAGCTGCGCCAAAAAATGAAACCTATAGCATGGCATCAAGGCATGGGTTTCCAAAACCTTAATGTATTTATGGAGTTTTTTATATGCTTGAATAAGATACGGCACACTTTTATTCCTCCAATAGTTATTTTTTTGATTATCAATACAATCAGAAAGCATCCTAACCTGTCGAATTATTGGGTTCATTTCAATAGTGAGATTTTTAAGAATAAATTTTTGCGCTTGCATTGTCCTTCTAACTTCCAGTGATAATTCGCTACATTCTGCCAGGAGAACGTTAGTGGGAGTGGTTCTCATACATCCCGTTATTATCCTACATGCTTCGAATTGAAGCTTATCCAATTTCTCACTCAGAGCTTTAGAAATTGGTTGAAATATCAACGCCGCATACTCCATATGTGATCGGACAATGCCCTTGTAAATATGTAGAAGAGTCAGGGGATCCGCCCCCCACCAAACTCTAGTCACTGCTCTCATAACTTGTATACCTTTTTTTTGCCTTTACTTGTATATCAGAAATTTGTTTGTGCCACTTAAGATTGTTATTAATTGTGACACCCAAATATTTGGTTTCTTTAACCCAAGGAATCACTGAGTTTGCATACAAGATTGAGTCCAGTCTTGCCATTGAATGTCCGGGTCTAAAAAGTATACTTTTAGATTTTTCTGAAGACAAAGTGAAATTGTGATCACTTAACCAACCATGTAAGGAATGTAAAGCTTCATTCATTTGATTAATGAGATATAAGATATCCTTTCCTGTAATTAGTAACAGTAAATCATCTGCATATTGGAGAATCGATATCTGCTCTGAAAGTACATTATGTAAATCTTTTGTGTAAATATTAAATAACAGTGGACTTAGCGGAGACCCTTGAGCAAGCCCTGTATATGACAATACAGGCCCATGAATATCAAACTGTTTATCCCTAATAAATAAGTTCTTTTGAACTTTTAAAGTATATATAAGATTGCAAATCTCAGAAGAGACGCCCAATGCTACCATCTTTCTATACAGCGATTGGATGATCACTCTATCATATGCTGACGATACATCTAAGAAAATTGCCAAAGTATGTTCATTCTTGGAAAAGCCACACTGTATTCTCGTTGTTAGACAACAACCCTTTCCAAACCTAAAGCCAATTTGAGTGTCAGGAAGAATCCTTTTATGTTCAATTTCCCAATCTAAACGATTTTTTATCATAATTTCCAGAATTTTTGCAGGACATGAGGTGAGAGCTATGGGTCTGTAACTATTTGGATTATTTTTATCTTTATTTTGCTTCAACAGTGGATGAATGAGAGTAGATTTCCATTCCTCTGGAATAGTACCTCCCCTTAAACACTCATTATAAATGTATAGAAGTGATAATTTGGCTTGCAAAGGTAAGTGTTTAAGCATGGAATATGAAATTTGATCTAAACCTGTAGCCGAATCTTTCCTATTATTAAGCGCACTTTCTAGTTCGATAATGGTAAAAAGCTTTGTATTACCGCTAAGTGCTTCTAATGTAAAATTGGGATTCAGTTGGCAAGAAGATAAATTTTGTAGAATTGCCTCAGCCACCTCCACCGAGGGTAGAGTTGAGTTTCTAGGGGATGATTGAGCATTTGAAAATTTTCGTATGATTTTCCAAATCACTGCCAAAGAAGAATACCTGTTCAGAGTAGAACAAAATGTTCTAAAGCTCGAACGTTTCTTTTGATTGAAATATTTTCTAGTCTTAGTTTCCAGATATTGCTCTAAAGTTGGTGTATATTTCAGATTGTTAATAAAGGATCTTCTCCGTTTAAGTTGTTCATTGCACTCATCATCCCACCACGGGGGTGAGGGTTTACTGCTTTTTTTAAATTTCATGGGGTTTGGACAGGATTGATCAGCCGCCATATTAATTATGTTTTGAAATTCCTGGTATGTTATGTTAGAACTATCAGCAAATGATATTAACACTTTATCATAATAACTGCTCCAATCCATTTTTTAAGCGATCTTTTGACATTAGGGATTGTTGCCGGATCATACATATTCTTTTTATATTTTAGAACAATCTGAAAATGGTCACTATTGCCACAATCTGTCAAAATTTCCCATGTACATTTTGTAACCAATTCCAGACTGACCAAGGACAAATCCACAGCCGACACATTAGAGCAAGCAGATGTTAACCTAGTAGGTCCACCATCATTCATTACAAAGATATTAAGAAGGTCAAGTGAATCATTAATCATTCTTCCATTCTGATTCGAGATTGTACTACCCCATGTTGGATGATTGGCGTTAAAGTCACCAACAATTATTTTTGGTTCTGGTATAGACTTAATCAATCGAGACCACTGAGCACCATCTATATAAACAGCTGGAGGAATATAACAATTAGCTATGAATATGTTATACTCAAGAATTTTAACTACTTGAACTTGTATGTTAGGTGACAAATAGTCAGTATTAATGAGAATTTTTTGAAAATCTACATTAGCTCTAATAAAAAGAGCGATGCCACCCTTCCCATCAGGCCGGTCTTGTCTGTCAGAAATATATCTTGGAAAAACAGAAGTCAGTGTAGGATTTAACCAAGTTTCACTTAATGCAATTACATCTGGATAATGTTCTTTGATAAAAATTTGTAAGTTAGTTCTATTAGCACTCAAACTTCTGATATTCCACTGAAATATTGAAAACTCTCCACCCTGCATTACAAGCCACTTTGAGAAGAATTCCCAAATGTAGCAATATTCTTAATCAGACTCTTAGCAAATCTATCTACCACGGTTCTCTGTGCATCTGTCAATTGAAGAACATGTTCTCCGAACCCTAAAGATTCCAAAACCTGTTTTATGTTTTTATCCTTATAATTAATTTGTTCAGGAGGGGTGTCCGGTATAACTAAAGGTGAAATTGGTACATTTGGGGAAATTGGAGTAAATTGATATCTCAACAGAGTAGGAGAGAGACAAGCTTCATGCTCCTCTCTACTGTAACTGGATTGAGGTGATGATGCTCTGACCTTTTGTCGTTTGTAGGAGGTTATTTTACTAAATGAAGGCATTTGAGTACTATTGTACAGATCTCTTGCTCTTTGAATCCTGTTGTCACTCGATGGAATGAAATTACTAACACCTACTCCCTTATTGGGGCTTAACTCTGGGAACTCCCTTGTGTCTATTATACGACCAACTTTCTATTTATTGAATTTGCCTGTGTTTAGTAGATAATAGTAACTTTAGGAACCATCTGTTCAGCTTCGTAAAAAGTAATTGAATTGAGAGACATATAAAATCTAATTTGTTTTTGCCTAATGAATTCTGGGCATTTTTGATCTGTGGACAGATGACTTAGACTATCACAATGATAACAACATTGAGGAGTTGAGCATTCACCCTCATGTACCTTGGTACACCTCTGACATTTTTGTTTGCTTCTGCATTGATTTTTGACATGTCCAAAAAGTAGACAATTAAAACACTGTGTCACCCTCATGATATAAGGTTCCACCCTCATATCCAAACCAAAGATATTAATACTTGGAGGAAGAATTTTACCTTCAAAAGTAAATAAACAAGTAGCGGTTGGCACGTATTCCGTCATGTTATCACCATTATCACCACTGACTCGTCTATTGAATCTCATTATTTCCATGACTGCAACTGCGCATTCACTGTTTTGTTTGATATCATCTATAGATAATTGCTTATATATGCCTCTAACTATCCCTCTGCAGGAAACATTAACATTAGGAATAAATATTTTATAGTCCTTATCCAAAGGAAACTTATTATTCAGAAAAGAATTCGCGACTTCTGGTGAATCGAACTCAATAGTTACTCTGTTCCTCCCCTTACGAAGTGGACCTTTTTTGTGCGAAATGTCTGCGCTAAATAAATCTCTAGCTATAGCCATTGGGTGATAATTACCAATGTTATTATCATTTTTCCCTTGAACTGTTACCGTAAAAGACCCAATACTGTTAGGTTTATATTTATTTTGTTTTTTACGAATTGATTCAGTATTGTGGGGGGACCCCAGGGACCCCCCAGCTTTTTCGTCCATTAGAGACGGCCAATTGGTGAGATTATTGGCTACAAAACTGTTGTACTAATCGATTTATTCTAGTATTGACCTAAGTTAAGGAAGAGAAAGGTTTTTACTCACAAAGGATGGGTTAGTATTTGATTTTTTGTGCACCACTTTTCTCACAACCACGCTGTTTCGCAGCTAGCCGAAGAAAAAACGGAATAGAGGTTAAACATTCCTATAGAACCCTCGTTAGTACACGTTGAATTGAGGTAAATATTTAACAGTAGTTAAAGAATGTATTGATGAATTTAATGTTTAATGTTTAGGAAAAAAACTTGTATTTTCTCTTAAAATAGTCTATAATGGCTGAATACCATTAAATTATGTTATCTTCTAGTTGCAAAGTAGTTTTAATATCTCTAATTAAACTTAAAATGTTATCTCTAATCTAACAATTTGTAAATTAGATTTTTTTCCATTAGATTACTCTCTGATTTGACCACTTTAATCAAACTTCTTTCTAAAACATAGTTTTAAAAGCTTTAGTTGAACTATAAATATCTTTTAGAAATAACCTACTGATTAGTTTCATGGTTTATGGTAATTTTGCTATTCGTACTGGACTGGGCTTCGTTACATTGTTCACAATGGCTGTGTAGCCACATTTTGGGTCACTTCACTCAATTTCATTCTAAAGTATTAAAGGGGTTACTCTCTATAAAATGATATTCTCATTTTCGAGGTTGCCAATAGCTTATGTTATTAGGTATATTATATATGTTTGATATTATTGCAAGATTGAATTAAGGGGGTTGGTAGTTTAATAAAGCTTTATCTTGCTTACTGGGGATTGTGCCAATGAATTTTCATTTCGCTTAAGTAATTAAGCTCAAGTAATTAAGTAATTAATAATTAACTGGATGTTTTGTATTGAACTGCTGCGCTGGCCACAGGTACAGCCAATGAATTATGTCTAGCGTTTTAGACGTTTTATTTTTTTACGGTTTTAATTTTACCTCTTCCACTCTTACTGGCTATTTGCTAGATTGGTGCTCATCCTTATCGCACCCTATCTTACATAACCAACCACTTGGGAGACGTATACAGTGGTTACTGTTGATGTGCCATAGATAGTTGTTGAGACCTGGGCATATGTGGTACTTTGAGAGCCACACGACACAGATAAGCCTAACTTAGTTTTATTTTAATGCCATCATATGTGAGCATTATAATGTAATAATGAATATTGATTTTTGATAAATAAATAACCATTGAGTGCAAAAATTCTGTTTCGGTATTGTGGATAAAGCTCAGTTTTAGTGCATGTTGCCGAAGATTCCAAACCCCAACATAGCATATATTTAACATTTTAACTTACACAGAACTTCAATAGCAGGACACCTGATCCTTTCATACTTATTAACAACATTATCCATAAACGTGGACATTGTTTAAAATTTTAGTTTTTTTTGTTGTCTAATACCTCATTACTTACTTGCACTTACTCATAAATTTATTTAGTTATTGAGGAGTGGTACCTAGGACATGAAAGGCAGTTAGCAGTGCAACTGGTAGAGAGCTGCTGGCGCCCTTAACCGAACCCCATCCCTCACCGACCAGCAGAATTTGCACACTCTCATCAACTGCCTTTTCTCATTTCTGTTTGATTTTGATTATTATTTTATTATATTTGAATTATTTTAATATTGTTTTATATCAACTATAACCTTACTCTCTGGTATTAAACAGAGGAAGAGCGTGGCAACCCTAATGCAAACGTATGTTAATGTTCAACTGAACAAAATTTAGATAGTAAAAAATAGTGGTATAGAAGCAATTCGTCACTATAAAAAATATATATGAATCTGCTTACAGCTTAAATATATTTTTATTTTCCAGGTGATTTTAAAAAGAACCACTGCAACAAAACAGTAGACATATATGAAGATGTATCGAGTCCAGAGATGACAGAAGATAACTTCGGAAAGCCGATGACATGCTGGTACAGGTTTCGGTCTTTCCGAGGAGCCCCAAAAGACTGGATATTGAGGATAAAATTTAACAAATTTAAGGTGGGAAATTTGCTCAACGCAACTCACTGTGAAGGTGGCTATATGCAGGTGAGTTATGTAGTAAAAAGTAAATTCTCCTTAGCTCGAAATACTTATTTTTAAGAAGAAAAAGTCAAGAAATTTATTGTGGAAATTGCAAAATTATCACATTTAAAATATTGGTAGCTGATATAGATCGTTTTTAAAGTTAAAAATAACTAGTGATATAATCATCAGCATACAAGTTGTGGTGGTTAAAAAATTTACCTTTTAATCAATGCAAAAGAAGCCAAACAGAGTTTTAGACCCTTTTACGAAATAGTTTTATCTCTTTTCTTGCATGATTATAAGTAGTCCAGTGATTATAGATTGCAAATTGCAGCAAAGATAGTTCTTATGTTTATGATTTTCGCTTTTAAGGCATGATTTAGCATTAAATTTGCCATAATCCTAGGCATTTTTCAAGCCCGCTATGGACCGAAAATGCTAAGTATCAACGAAATAAAGTAAAGTACCAAAAATATGGAATTTTGGGTTTGTTTTCCAAAATAACTATTATCTACTAAACACAGGCAAATTCAATAAATAGAAAGTTGGTTTATTATTCAATGCAGAACACAGAACAATAAGATGACGATTTTTCCGATATTTCATGCTGCTATACTAAATATTACGACTAGAATTGCCTACTGTTCTAATAGTCAGAAATTTAACTCAGTTACTTGAGGCATAAAGGTAAATAAAAGAACGGCGTCCCAAAATGGCGGCAGTCGTAGTAGAGAGACAAAAAAAAGCAAAATCACTCACCCACCTAAAGCAGCATCAAATCCCAGTTATAGGGCGAGTTCCAGGCACTACCGAACAAAACTAACCAACGTAAGCAAAATAAGGCCTGAGACTCTATAAATTGGTAGGTCGGGACAATCCCATGAGATAAAACAAAAAAAAAACTTCCAACACGACCATGTCAGCGTAGAGTGATTTCCTTCATAAAACTCTCCGGAAGCAGATGCTTCCTTCCAATATTTCCGCTACACCTACGCCTGGCCAATAAGAGTATAGTCACCCGTCACGTGGCCTTGAGCTGTCATACCCAATAATTTATCTAGAGCGATTTCGCAAGGAACACGCAGAACTTTGATGTACTAAAGCCCATCTTAAATAATTGCTCTACCTAGCCAAAAGGAAATAACCATTCGACCCACCATTCATTAGGGAAACATACAAAGGTAAATCACAATTTCCGCGACGTCAACACAAAAGAAAGAAAGTCCCTAAATAGCACGCACGTTCAGGAGTTGGTACCACAAACCGCTACAGAAAACTACTCTAAAGACAACCCAGACGATCCTAATTTTGAATTTCCGGTAGAAGACAACTGCAATTCGCTTCCAGCACTGCATTCACCGGTCGATAGAGGTCATTACAGCGAGTGATACTAAATAATAAAATGAACTGCACCAGTTTGTCAAGAATAACCCCATAAGATATATCCTTACGTAACTATAGGGAACAAACATTCATTCTGGCGGGTCCGCCATTTAGTCAAGAAGAACTTTTACTTAAACCTTCAGACTTAACTTGATGCTCAGGGAAAGCCGCACGTTACATTATAAGTAAGCACATAACGGAAAAAAAACCTTCATATTTCTGTCTAGAAATCAAAGTTTTCCAAAAGCATTATGTAGAGCAGATCATTTGATGCTTGAATCTTTCGCTTCACCCAAAAGTAGGACACTTAAGTGCAAGCCGCAACACAATATTTGATAACATCGAAAAGTGCAGATATGAGGCACTCCTTATATTTATTCGTTGTTGCTGAATCCGTTGAACTTTTGGAGAGAACTTTCGCTTCCACTACCTTTCGAATGGTCTCACTTGTAGCTCTAGGCTAGGTCAGCTGAAGGGACGTCGATGTGCCTTTTTCTATATATTCGCGGACGAATCATTAACCGTTGGTGTCGCAAAATCTTGTAGGTCAGCCTTTTGTCGCTACTTCTCGAGGGTGTGTGTGTGCGCCCCCTATTCCAACAGCGACAAGGTGAAGACATACTACAGCTTTTTATCTAGTTAACATATATATTGTGCATGTACAAGGTGTCCAGTATAAGTATTCTG
Organism: Pissodes strobi; assembly: GCA_016904865.1. Lineage (NCBI taxonomy): Eukaryota > Metazoa > Arthropoda > Insecta > Coleoptera > Curculionidae > Pissodes > Pissodes strobi. Next base: position 160,917 of record MU182476.1, on the reverse strand, counting down.
TTACGCTTTTTCTCTTCTTCTAATAGGCGCAAAACCTTCACCCCAGCTTAGAAGGAACCGAGAGCGAATAATTTCAAATTAAAAGAAAAAAAATTAAAGTTGGAGAATTTAAAATTAAAACTGTATGAATTTACGAGTGTCAATACGTAGGCTAGAACGAGTTGTCTCCGGGCGTACAAATTAGGCCCTAGCTTAAATGCCAGAGGGTAGGTGTGGATTTTATTTATAAGGCGCCACGGGCTTGTAGACGGCACAAGCAAGAAATACCCCAAAGTTGAAATATGGAACTCGTTTTAGCTTAAGCTTTGCGACAAAATAAAATAAAAAGATAACCAAAAATTTGCTATTTTTTTCTGTCAAGAAAACCTATCAATAAAACAACAAAAATAAATTACAAAATTAGATCAGATTTAAATGCCGAAAATTTATCAGTATTAATAATGGAAAAATAAATACTCAAAAATTAATCAAAAATCAGAGTCAGTAATAGGCAAATACTCAAATATTAATCAGGAAATCAACGTCAGTAATAAGCAAATACTCAAATATTAATCAAGAAATTAAAGTCCTAATAAGCAAATACTCAAATATTAATCAAGAAATCAAAGTCAGTTATAAGCAAATACTCAAATATTAATCAAAAATAAATCCAGAACGTTTCAATTATTGAGCGCAAGTAATAAAAAAGATCAGATAACTACCGCTCATAGCGACCCTCTCCGCTGGAACGTTAATCAAAAGCTAATCGAATAAAACAGGTAGATAGACAAACAAAGAATCGGTTTATTACCAAAAAAATGGTTGAATATAATCGTTTTATAAAGATAAAAATACTACTGAGTTGAAATGTCAAGTAAATTAGAACGAAGAAAACTACTAATAATCGTGGTACCCCGGTACACTCGGCTGTGCCTGACAATAACGACTATAAGTAAAGAAGAAAGCGATTAATTTCACTTGGTTACTTCACGAAAAGAAGCAAATGATTTGACTAAGCAAATGCTCGAAATATTTACTGTACTGAGAATTTAAACGTCTGAGTCAATCTGTTGTTGACGTATAGCTAAAGAGAACTTATTTTCGGAAATAACACTATAAAACAGTATATATATAATTTGCGCAACCATCAAATAATCACTCTTAATAAGAAAAATTCAAGTAACGCAATTAAATAATCACTTAAATTCGCTAAAAAAACCAAATAATGATTTGTTTACACGATGTTATGCTACTAATTAATTATATATTTATAGGTGTCGGTTACAAAGCGCTGGTAACGGCTGCGTAAATATACTGACCAGTATGACTAAGCGTTATTGAAAGAATCAATCGATCAAACTTTAAAGAATAAAAATGTTTTAAATTAAACGCAAATACTCCAAGTCTAGGGTAGCTCACTTATGGCGGAGTTTGCTTCCAAATTTTAATAAAAGAAAATAAGATCTTTTAACGAATAACGCAAAGTTCACTAGGCCGCATTATCCATATAGTAACACTCTAAATACAGGTATCTAAAATTAATGACGGCGAAGAAAAATATAATTTATAAAATTATTGAATTTAGTTTATTGAAAGTTCAATAAGAGAAAACTAGTATGTTTTAGCTAAAGGAAGGAAATACCACTCTACGTGTAGTGGAAGATAACCCGGTCAAGAAAGACCAGCCGAAGACTTGACTCTAAGTTAGGCGTATAGAACACGTCAGCAGAAGTAAACCCGACGGTAGAAATACTCTATCGGTAGGAATACCCTGTCGGTAGAAGTACCCTGTCATAGAACCCTGCGAAACATTAATATATTCAAGGTTCCGCATATAACTCATAATCAATAAAAACACTCAACTCAAAGCAATTAAAATAAATTAGTGTAAAGAGAGAAAAAAAATAGGGAGAAAAAAGTCAACCTCTTTACCTGGGAAAGGGTCTGTCGGCTGGAATCACCAGGCTGCCTCAATAGATGAAAGAAAAGGCCTCTGTTAGGGAAATTAAAAGGAATTAGAGTACATCCACATGGCTCCACAAAATGGTCGACACAAAAAAAAAACAAAGAACTCACCTGACAAAAAGCAGTACTAAATCCCGTTACGGAATGAGTTTCAGGCACCAAACAACAAACTAATTAAAGGTAAGGTACAGGCAACGCTTGAAACTCAAAAAAACTGGGTCGATTGGAAAATCCTACAAAAGTCAAACTAAATCACACTTCCAACCGACCCCAAACCACTTTGAAAAGGAAACGAACGTAGAGTGACCTACACGACGCTTTCCGGAAGCAAAGGAACTTCCTCACAAAGTTCTCCCTACTACAAATTACAACCGACCAATAGAAATGTATCCACATATTACACGGTCAACATATGTCACATCCAACGTGGAATATTTTTTTGACTGACAACAACCACGCATCGCAATCAAAAATTGATAACCAATCAAAATTCAATACGTAAAATCAATAAGTCCCCCCGGTTGCGCACGAGGTTGAAGATCCCCGGCGAGATAGCTATATTCACGGTTCCATAGCTTTTAGGAGCGGAACCACTAGAAACTACCCCCTACATTCTCGGGGTCCCTACGCGCCAAGTTCAAACCGTCCAAAGTTTAAATTTGTTTAGCGACGCAAATTTTATTTTCCATTGAATCGGGCTAAAGTAACGCGCGCGATTGGGCGAAACTACGAGGGTATTTCGCAAACAAACATAATTGCACTTGAAACGCTAAAGGGCGGCAGCGATTTTTAAATATTTTCGTTCTGAAATACAATCGCGAAATCGGCCCGTGGCAATACCTATTTTATATATAAAGAAATTTCTATAATAAATATTAGAAATTGTGTTGTGTTTCATCATTTACTACAATGGTTGAATGAAACTTGTCGCAAACAGACTGAATGGCTAACAAAGTATTGACATGAGCATTCTTGGAACTACAAGAGTGCTTCAAATTGTTTACCTTTGGAATATATTGCCCTATTTTTAGGTAAGATTGTTTCACCAAATGAAAAATTTATGTTAAAGGTGAATAGAAAAAAGTATGACTAAGTAAACAAGCAGTTCTTGTAGTAAGTAATATGTATTAAAAAAAAAAGTAAAAAAAATTAAATTAAAGTATTATGTAATAATTACTTAACTTTATTTAGTGGAATTCACATAAAACTGGCAATTCTGGAAAGATTCGAATTGCCTGCAGCAAACATTGATTCTCGTTTCTGTAAAGAAAAGCCAGATCCAGAAGGTTTGTCTGCCAGCATCCTCGAAACCTCATTTTTTGAAGATATACTGTCGTCTAAATATCCTTCAGCGACCGACGTACTCTTCCATCCACCGTGGCGCTTTAATGTGGTCACACTGGCTCCAGCCTCCGCTAGAAGATTTGCCGATGTTCGACGCAGATAGTGACCAGCATACTACTTGTCAGAATCACTCAAACCCAAATATTTTGCTATAGTACACGGGATTTTTCCAAATATGTTTTTTCCCACTGGCTGTAGAGTACAGCGGCATTGTCTACAGAACATTTACGTGGTCGTAAAGACATGAAGTCCCTTATCAGCTTCAAACTCTTCATATAGTCTTCGTCAACAATGGCAGAAACGTGCTTTTTATCGGGTTTTGACTATGGTACGTTTACCACAAAAACTGATTTTCTGATTTATACGTGAGTAACTATCATTTGGTGCTTCATGAATAAATTTTACATCTTCTCTAGACAGAACTTTAGACTTTTTTTGGTTAGTATCCTTTTGACTGTTGCTTTAAATATTCACTTAACTTACCATTAAAGTCTTCCTTATCATTGAGTATTTGGACCATAAGGAACTCGGGGAAAATATTTAAGCGAGATCGTCGAAGTATCCAAGCAGCATAGTTTAATTAATATGTCCTACACAGTTTTCTGCCATCGAGTTTAGTAATTTCTCATATTTGTCGTAAGCGTCTCTCGATTTCTTCGGTAACAAGTTTTACAATTTCGTCGGGAATTTCAAAACTTTCCTGCATTTTTTAACTTTTTAAGTTTGACATCATTTTCTTAGCAACGATTTACTACCATGATTTACTGTGATAAAGTGAAAACTCAAATATGAATTGAATTCGTATTGTATTAAATATTTAAATGTTGTGAATGCAATAACGAATTAGTATGATATAAAAGTTTCTATGCACCGCGGGTATTCATAGATGCGTATGCCCTCGAGCGACTTACATGCCCTCAGGCCAGAGGCCCTCGGGTTTTTAAGATTGTTGCCCTCATGGCATAAACATCTACTAGGTACATAAATAACTGTTTTCTACCTGAACGTTCATTTACCTGTTTTACTATATTATGCAAAAGTGGGCGGGCAGTATAACATTCCTATAACGAAGTTGCGCTGTCGATCTTAAGGTGCGTACAGACCTGACGCGACGTACGCGCGATACGCACGCAACACTCCAAAATTACCTAATTAGAGTTCATATTTGATAATGTAACGTAACTGGGTATCATTCATGGCAAATAATCTACGGAGGTCCTATTCACTCAGAGGCAAAATGGCCATAAGAAGAAGAAGAAAAAGGAAGAAATTTCTCTTTCAGCTTTTTAGTACAGGTAGAGATAAGTGAAAATAGAAATGGAAGTTAAATAGGGATAATTGAAGATTAGAAAAGTAGAAACGTGAAGGTGGACAACAATAATCATGATGAAAGTAAAATAGAAGTGTACACGGCTATAAGATTAATGTTAAAAATGTGCTAAGTTAGTTTTACCATATATTTTCTTTATATAAGCATATCGGGGTAGCTTTTTAAGCATGACAATTATATTATCACAGTATCTGTATACGTATATTTTCCTAGCAAGGCACCATCGTTCTATTTCGAAATATATAATATAAAACCATATTAATTAATCACACTCAATCAAATATTTGCAGTAAAAGTATCATTTTGACGAATCAAATTGGCAAGGTTCTATTGCGGATTATTTTTGAAAAGATCATTAATGAAAATTTTGAGAAATTAGTGGACAAATCGTATTATAGTTAAACTAAAAGTCTATAGAGCGCAAATCCGCCTTGTGTCGGTTAAAAAAATCAAATATATAGATAGTCAATCTCAAAAGAATGTTTTTTTATTAGATTTTCGTGAGGGAAGAATAAATAAGTGCCAATAAAACAAGCTATACGTAATCGGGAAGTATAGTAAAATAAACAAGCTAATTCATCAACATAAAAGTAGCGAAAATTATTTAAGTATGATAAATCTTGCAATTTTATGCATTTCAAATCAAATTGACGTGGACTATTTTGAATATCGCAGCATATAGATTGCATAAGTTATAGGTTGTGTAGTATATGGCGGGTGTGAGAATAGTGGTATAAGTCAAAATTATAAGTTTTGAGAAAATCCTAGTTCGTTTTTTGAATTTTGTTATGCCAACATTTAAATAAATAAACGATTTCCAATATGATTTTTTTTTCACATAATTTTCGAATGATTTATACAGAATCTCACTGGAAGATAATAATAACCTTTTTATTTTTTCAAAAAAAAATGTACATATATCACTTTACACTATACTAAAAACAGGATACTCATTTGGTATAAGTGAAAAAATACAGTAAATTACTTAAAAACTAAGACAGTTGGAATAATAATAATATCGTAGAGGAAAGCTACACAAACACTTGATTACATTACTAATAGATATCTTCTTTTTCATTATCCCCTGTACTTTCGCAGTCGAGATCCGGTAAAGTATTTGGTATATCTTCTTTTGTTTTCAGATTTTTATAAAAATCATGACACGTTTCCGAAATGTAAGGCATAAGTTCCATCAAGTTTTTTTTCTTCTCAACATTTATGGTATTGGGTCCCTTATGCCTTATAGGACAAAGGTATCCTTACGTGTTTAGGCCATGTTTTACCTTTTCTTATGAAGTTAACATTCATAAATGGCTCATCTTTACTTAAGCTGTTTTTATACTCAAGGATTATACTTAATTATTTCATTTCCTTCCATATTACTTTTTCTCCAGAGTCATTAACTTTCCTCTGTTGCAAGATTGTTTTATACATAGAGGAAAATTCAATGAAATCTGTTGTGGACATTTTAGTAACTAGAAAAGGTTTCTTATTTCCGCACAATCTGACTAAATTGATCCAGTTTCGTGGATGCTCTATTGGACAAGGATATCGTTTTTTTTTTCTTTTCTATTATTGAGTGATCTGAATCAAACTCCACGTGAGTATGACCAGGAATAAGAAATTTGTGGTGTATGTAAAATAGATTGGGGTTGTCTTTTAAAAGCATCATATACATGGCTGGTAAAAACGAATTCTTATTTTGTCCAGCGCGTGATATTTACGAGAAATGCTTATACAAGCAGGATGCAATTTGGTTTGCACCTCGCCCAGCCACACCTTCATGCCACATAAAACATATTGCTTGATTAGTACTGCAGTTATGTAATGTTAAATTAAATGTCCATAGCTGTCTTTTATAAAATGCTATTGACGTCTGCAGGTCTGGAGGTAACCATTTTTTGTACTCATCATACATCCTTGTTAAGGTATAATAATGGGGAAGATAATGTTTTGACGAGTCCTTTCGGCAGTAGTGACTCTCGTAAGCTGGGATAGACGAAATATGTGGCCTTACTAAGTGAATGTCTTCATCAGGAGTTTTATTTCGTGGTAGTGCAAGACCTCGTAAGTCATAGTGTGGTATTCTAGAAACTGAAAAGTTTTTATTTTTTGTAACATCAGTTAGGAATCTCTTTGTCTCATCTAAAGATTTTAAAATACATTTTTGGCAAATATTAACTAGTTTACCATCTACTGGTAAGAAATACTTATGCTACACTTGCCTATTCTTGTGTATTTTGTGTTCCAATTTACGTTTTTCTGTTGTCTTCTCCTCTGTTACTATAAGTCTAGCTAAAAAATATACACGTTTATTGAATTCCCCCTGTGCCCAGTACTCTTTGAAAACCTGATGTCTCTTTTCTTTATGAATCCTTTCCTTGTACCTTAGTTGGCCACTTAAGCTCTTGACATTTCTTTTCCTTATTTTTTTTCTGTTTTTCGTAATATATGTAAGACCAACATTTCTGTTTTTCTGCCTTTCTTCATGAATTTTTCTACTTTCGTTTTTCTCCACTCTTCTTCCTCGTTTTTTCTTTACAACCTCAATATGTTTTTTAACATGTTCCGCATCACTGGGATCCTTGTCAAGATTTCGCGCTTGATCGGTTTTAGCACTTCCCTCTTCTTCACCCCTGAGTTTTTTTTTATTTCGAGTAATTCTTAACATCTTCTTTGGTATTTCAGTGTCAAAATCTGATTCGCTTTCTTCTACATAATCTGCATCAGCATCGCTGTCATCAAATGGTTCTTCCTTAATTATTCCATCCATTATAAAAGATTCCTCTTCTTGAACCTTAGCTGGCCCTCCTTGAGTAGTCAAACTTATCACTTCCTGAAATGCTCTTTCACTGACATTTTCCTGACATGCTTCTGGAATAATATCTTCTAAGGGCTGACGTTCATTGAGTTCCAAGAAAGATGCAGAACTCGAATCTGAAAATTAAAGAATGAGTAAGTTCTGAGAATTAAAGAATGAGTTAAGTTCCGCGGATTTTCCATGCTAAGAGACTAATTTACAGTGGTATCTCAAAAGATACTAATATTTAATGTAATAATATAAATAAAAGTATAACTAACAATAATTTAAATTAATGATTTGCATTGTGCAGATTTTAAATAACCTCACCACTAGATTTTAATAAAGTATAAATATTATTTCCAATGTATTATACTCACCCTCTAAGTCATTATCGCCAATAAGGAAAGTGGGTTCTTCATGAGTGCCACAATTAGCAATTTTGGAACAGTTTTCATCTGCAAAGAAATGATAATATATTGCGGGACAAAAGTAGAACTTACAACTTACCACCCATTGCTTTGGTGACACTGGCACAAGTTACTTTGTCTGCAACGACCTTGGATGAATTTGTATCTGAAATGGGAACCCACTAAATTATAGCAGTGAAGATAACATCATGCAAAAGTTTGACGTGTGTTAATAACTGTCTAAAAAATCGTGTACTTATATCTGCAACGGCCCTAGTAAAATTTGTATTTGGAATGAGAGAAAACACTCTATATTACATATTGCATGTATATAGCATATAACATATTATATAGCATGTTTAAGCACATGAAAATACGTTATATGTTACACACAATAACACTGGACATTAAATACTAAAGCATTTTGTTTCAATGTAGGAGACAAGTTAGTTTGGCCGATAATCACTTTGCATAATTTAAAAAAAGGATAAATGAGATATATTATCTATTTAAATTCATAAAGTACACTCTTAGTTATAAGGAATAATGGTTTATGTAGACATAAACACTTGTGGTTATTCCATTTTAATAGAAAAAAAAAATGATACAAGTTGACGTATGATATTTTTCTTTTTAATTTTTTATTGGAAAAAACTATATATGTCTATTCATATCAGTATTCTCAATTACCTCATTATATGAAAGACTCGTACAAACCTCTATCATAAACACAAAACATTGCTTTATGTTAAGGTTGATAAAATACAGGTGCCATTTAACTTGGAAGGTCTTATGCATTTGCACCGCTTGGTATGCTCGATGACGCGCATCATGGCGATGAGACAAAGTTACAAGACCACGTTCTATATTCTATCAACCTTAGCTTTACGTACGAATTTGTTTAAAATAAACACTTACCTTGTAAGGCTTTATCGTATATGTCATCATTTTCTTTTCTAACAGCCAGTAGTTTAAAAATTAATTTACTTCTTTGACTTGACATAACCTCCAAAGTTTATTTTTCATTCGTATCAATAGTCTAGGAGTTGTACCGATTTTATTACCACTAAATAAATTTATATGTCTAGCATCCATATAATAATGGCTAATTATTCCTCTTTAGCAGATAACAACACCTAAATAGCTAATATATGATACACACGATGCACACTACAACATTGAATATTAAATACTAATGCATTTCATTTCAATGAAGTAAACAACTCAGTTTGGCGGGAAATCACTTTGCATAGTTTTAATAGGGAAAAATGGGATATGTCAACTTAAATCCATAAAACATACATCTTGGTTATAGAGAATAACGATATTATTAGACATATACATTTGTAGGCATTTCTTTGCCATAGAGAAACATGATATATGTTGACATATACGATTTTCCTTAGGAATTTGTCTTGAGAAAAACGATATATGTCTACTTATATCAATATTCTTAATTACTTTTGTTGAATTTTTAATGGTCTGAGTGCACATGTATCACTTTCCACAAATATTAGCTATATCACTGTATAGAGAAGACTGCTATAACTACATCTGTTTCACTTTTCTCTAAAGTTATGATTTCTGTTTGAAAAACAAAATAATTATTGCCAGCACAAGAGCACTTATATCAGTTTTTACTATACGACACTTCATTCAAAATACTTATACCTTATGCCACATGAGATTATTTCCTTTTCTGATACAGATAGACTTAAATATATCACTTTTTTCTATTAAAGGTATATATATTTTGAAGTAATTTGCATATCTAACTTATTTTCGACAATTTTTGACTTATATCACTTTTCACCAATACCCGCCATATAATAAAAGGAAACGTAGTTTTACATTCTTTTAAATTATGAATATCCATATAGTATTGAAGTAAAATAATCAGAATTACTTAATTACTATTCTATAAACAAAGGTTATACTATACACACACAATGGTTATTAACTTATGTTGCGAATATGGCATAATTAAAGTCTGGGGATCCTGATCAGGTAGGCAATTACAGACCAATCTCAATACTTTGCAATTTCTCAAAAATATTTGAAATTATCTTGCACCAGTCCTTGTTTAACCACGTCAAAGGTCTTATCTCTATTGACCAGCATGGGTTTTTTAGTGGGCGGTCATGTGTTACAAATTTGTCGTGTCTATCGGCATATATCTGCGAATCTATTGACACACATACTCAAGTTGATGTTATTTACACAGACTTTCAAAAGGCGTTTGACCGTATAGATCATTATATCTTGTTGAATAAATTGAATCAGTATGGGCTCTCAGATGGGCTAATTAATTTGTTTCGCTCATATTTGCTGAATAGATGTCAGTTTGTTGAGTTTGAAGGCTTTGAATCAGAAAAATTTAATGCCACTTCAGGTGTACCTCAGGGTTCCAACCTGGGTCCCCTCTTGTTCATATTGTTCATCAATGACTTAGTTGCCTTAATCAAATGTCGTAATCTGGCTTACGCTGATGACTTAAAGCTATATCTTAGGATCAATACTTTAATGGATTGCTTGTTTCTTCAGAGTTGTTTAAATGACCTGGAAGTTTGGTGTGTTGAGAATAGGCTGGGACTGAATGCGGCTAAATGTAGTGTGGTTAGTTATTCCAGATCAGGGTCCCCTATCATCTACAACTATTTCATTGACAATACTGTTTTGAATAGACTTGACCAGATTACTGACCTTGGCATTACCTTCGACGCCGAATTTAGTTTTATACCCCATATTAGCAACATTGTAAGTTCAGCTTTGAAAAAGTTAGGGTTCATAATTAGAAATTCTGAAAGCTTTACTCTCGAAGCTACATTTAAATTACTGTTTTTTTGTTTTGTTAGGTCAAAATTAGAGTATGGCTGCACTATATGGAACCCTCTATATCAATGCCATATTGATTTAACCGAGTCTGTTCAGCGCAGATTTGCTAAGTATTTGGCTTATAGGTTGGATGGTACATATCCAGTTAGAGGGTGTAACCATCGTCTGCTCTTGGACCGTTTTAATCTAGTACCACTTCAGTTAAGAAGAAATATCTTTCTAATAAAATTTTTACATGGTATACTTAATGGTCTGATTGATAGTCCTGTGCTTCTTTCTAGCCTTTCGTTCCTGGTCCCCAGACTTAATAATAGACATCCTCAAGCCTTCTTTCTGCCTACACCTCGCTCTAATATATTGTTTAGATCGCCCCTATATGCAATGTGCTCCCTGTTTAATAAAATCTGTCATTTGAGCGATATAAATGATTCCCCTGTTTGTGCGATCGTTGGTGCAGTGATTGATCGGTATTACCAGAATTGGAATTAATATCACAAACTAGATTTATTTTCATTTGTTTTTTATTGTTTTTTATTATTATTAAGTACCTATTAGGTATTATTATATAATTTAATAATTTTATTTTTTTTTCCATGCATAACATGATTGTACTGTTTATTTATCAATTTCCTGTTATTGGGCAATACGCCTGTTGGAAATAAAGGCTTATTATTATAATTACGTCGATTGCAAATTTCGGTATATGCCAGAATATACATATAAATAATAAATGTTAACAATGACGCGGTGTACAAAGCGAATATCGGAAAATATTAGAGTAGCAACAGGAGTGTTGCTACTCTAATCCATTGAATTAATCGAATTGAATTAAATGCTAGCTGTATATTATTTAATTACCGATAGGATGGAATATGATTCTTTTCCATATAAATATAATATAACATGTATGCATTATCATAGCATTATAATATACAGGGTGATTCAGAAATACGATACGTAACTTAACTAAGAGAAAAAGTTCATATGAACATGTGTCCGGAGTAGCCCCATTTTTGATATATAGGGTGTTAGTTTTTTTTTGAAAATTGGTTTTATTATTTTTTTGAAATATCCTATTTCCGATTTTGTTGAAATTTGGTACCGTTATTCATAATGATAATATGCTTAATTAGCCCTAACTAGAAGAAATCTATTAAGTCCACTGGCGTCCCGGGGAGCACCTTAACAAATATTAATAATAAAAAAATTCCCCCAGATTTTCTCTCATTTTCATATTTTTTTCGGATTTACCAACTAATAATGCAACGTTTTTGTTCCTTGTATTGTTATCGTATCGTGCTTCGTTTTTAACAGAAAAAACTTTATTGCATGTACAACAAAAATACCTATTGTAAAGGTAATTAAAATATGAGGTAAAGGTAAGTGTCGATGTCTAATTTACCTGTATTGTCAATAACAAGTCAAAAATGAATAACTTTACTAACGCTGAAATGGCCCAGATGCATTTCATTTATGGCCTAGCAAATGGAAATGCTGAAGAAGCTCGGCGAATTTATCAAGAACCGTATCCAAAACATTAAGACACCTCCATGCAAGATTGAGTGAGACCTGCAACAGTAACCACGCCTGAGTTAAAAGAGGCTATACTTCGAGAGATAGTGCCAGGAAGATAGCACTGCAACTTGCAACAAGTGCATCAACTGTGTGGAGGGTTTTGCATTTTGATCAACTATACCCATACCATGTTCAACGTGTACAAGCTTTGCTTCCCCGTGATTTTCAGCCAAGGCTTGATTTTAGTAGGTGGTTGCTTCATAACGAACTGTTTTGGGCGGATGATAATGCTTATAAAATTAAAGAAGGTCGCTTTCAGCAACAATTTTCCGTGAATATATGGGCAGAGATCATTGGAAACAATCTTATTGGACCATACTTTTTGCCACCTCGTTTCTATCTCAACAACTTCACGATCTGTTATACGCCGTACCTCTAGAAATAAGAATTAATATGTGGTTCATGCACGATGGCGCCTCAGCTCATTTTAGCCGAGTTGCTCGTCAATACCTCGCCAACACTTTTCCAAGTCACTGGATTGGACACGCAGGTCCTCAAGGTTGGCCAGCTCGCAGTCCCGACTTAACTCATCTAGACTATTATTTATGGGGTCACCTAAAGTATCTTGTATGCAAGACGCCTGTACTAGATGAAAACGACTTAAGAAATCGAATGCTGGGATTTTTGAATGTGTAAGACAGTCAATGGTGAGACGATTGCAATCCTGCGTTTTATCAGAAGGTGGTCATTTTCAACATTTCTGTTGGATTTTTGTATCATTATTTAAAAAAATAATTTTGAAATACATAAGTATTTTTGTTGTATACATGCAATAAAGCAGTTTTCATTTTTTCTGTCGAAAACGAAGCACGATGCGATAAAAGTCCAAGGAAAAAAATATGAGAATGGGAAAAAGATCAGTGGGGTACTTTTTTTCTATTAATATTCGTTAAGATGCTCCCCGGGACGCCACTGAACTTAATAGATTTCTTCTAGTTAGGGTTAATTAAGCATATTATCATTATGAATAACGGTACCAAATTTCAACAAAATCTGTAATAGGGTATTTCAAAAAAATAATAAAATCCGATTTTTTTAAAAAACTTCAACACCCTGTTTATCAAAAGCGGCGCAATCCCGGACACATGTTCATATGAACTTTTTCTCTTAGAATATCATAAGGAATCACCACCGTAAGTTACGTACCGTATTTCTGAAACACCCATAAATATTATCAAATATTAGTTAAAAATTTTGAAGAATAATAAGTCAGCTAATTGAAAGAAATTGCTTGTAGCTTATGCAGTATTGTTTAAATAATGTAATTGCATTAAATTTCGCTGTACAAGTTATATTTCTATACGGGGTTATTACATTTAGTAATTGCAATAGTTAATTTATTCAATTATTATGACATATTTTATAGGTGAAATATGCCTTAGATTACAACAATAGATTTTTGTGGCAAATATTAATTTAAAGAGTTAATAGAGAATCAGTATACAGACATGTCAAGACTATTAATGCCAGCTTCAACAGCAGTTCTTGGTTGTTAAAACGTAACCAACTAAAAGACCTACCAATAATTGATTATTATATCAATCACATACGCATTCCAATAATAAATAATAATAAAATAAAAAAATAAATTTTCTTTTTTTCAGTAGAACAAAAAAAAACAAATTTGGTAGTAAAAGATCAAAAGGTATCCTATATTTTTGAAAATATATAGAGAGTATCATTAAAATAACGAAGTCAGTGTTCATTCACTAACGTCCAGAATCTCATTTGTTTATTTTTGACAATCGTTCGAGGTTCATAATTCGATTAAACTTTTGTGTTTCAATTTAGATATTTCTTCTCTTATGGGTTAGAGATATCAATTTACGTACAAAATAACTGTTGAATTTTGATGTCAACATATTTTTACCTTGGAATTGGTTGCCATTGGCTCCACAAATGATTAAACTTGGTTTGAAAGGCTTTGAACTGAAGTCAGTTCAAAGCCAGACAATCTGCAAGAGCTTTTTACTGTTTTATTGTATTTGCTAACCATTTTCATTTTTAGTTTTTTGCCTTTCTTGAAAACGATAGCAGACTTGCTTATCGAATCGACGATATATAGGTACTCATTTCATTAGGGTCACTAAACTTGCACTTGTGCAGTTTACATCCTGGAGCTTGGGCCGAAGAGGCTCTATACCAATTCGACAATTAACTAAATATATATCTTAGATAGAAAATGACTCGGAAAATGAGAAAATATGCAAATTAAATAGTAGATATTTATGTATAACCAATACCAAAAAAAACCGTGTTGGTCCAGCAAACAGTATATATTTAAAAAAAAGCATCGGAACTTCAAAACTAAATATTTTAGTAACTGAGAATGAATTTCTTATTAACCTTCCAGTAATCGCAGGTGATCTGACAGATCCGGCCAATATAAATGTTACTATAACTTAGGGCCACGGTTCGTTAAACGTCGGCAATTTCGAGTACCTTTCCGACAGCATCTTCTTCTTACGCAGTCAACAGCACTCGTTAGTAGTTATAGCGCGGCGAAAGTTATTACACGAGTGATCTGTGAAATACAGTGCGACTACTGAATTCTAATTTTTTTGATCTGAGAGATACGGTGCGACTAGTCTATAATGGTACAAATTTGTGTGTTTTTTAAGTTTTTCATTACTTATGCTTAGTATTTCTCTAGAAATGTATTCTTATGAGCAAGAACAAAGTCGTTTACAAAGGTTTATGGATGAAGTCACAGATGAACAACCGCTAGACGATACCGATGATGAATTTCTGCAAGAGAATGAAATGGAAGTGGCTGAAAGTCCGGAGGCTGTTACGTCTGACGAGGATATTTCTGATCAGGAAGCAGTTACAGCTGGATTGCCTTATTTTATCGGTAAGGGTGGAAACATTCAATGGTAAAAGCACGAACCTTCCCAAAACGTAAGGACACGGGCTCGAAATATAATTACATATCTCCCTGGAAATACAGCTGCCTCAAGAGGAAAAACCACCCCATTGGATTGCTGGAAGTGTATAGTAAGTGATAGCATTCTCGATATAATAGTAGAAAATACCAACAACATTATTATGGGCCAGGCGAATTTATTTTCACGTGAGAGATGCAAAATTGACAAATAAAAATGAGATAAAAGCCCTTATAGGTTTATTGTATTTAGCTGGTGAAAATAAAAGCGGAAGACAAAATATTGAAAATTTGTGGAGTTTTAATGGCACTGGTATTGAAATATTCAGGTTGGTTATGTCCCTTCAACGTTTTAGGTTTTTAATGAGATATATCTGCTTTGATGACAAAAATTCAAGGGAACAACGTGTGGCAACGGGCAAACTAGCGCCGATACGGGAAATTTTTGATTTCTTCAACAGAAATTGCAATGAATTTTATTCCATTTCTGAATATGCAACAATCGATGAAAAGTTGGAAGCGTTTAGAGGGCGTTGTGGCTTTAAGCAGTATATTCCCTCTAAACCTAACAAATATGGGATCAAAATTTTTGCCCTTGTCGACGCTAAGGTGTTTGACCCGAAAGCGTTAGAAGTGTATGTTGGTGTGCAACCAAAAGGCCCGTACAGATTGTCGAATACTGGAGCTACCATAGTAAAGATGCTTTGTGCCACCATGTCAGGAACAAGACGAAATATAACCATTGACAATTGGTTTACCAGTATTGACTTTGTCCTTGATATGCTAGAAAATCACAAACTAACCATAGTAGGTAATTCGCGGAAAAATAGGAATGGAATTCCTCCCGAATTTTTAGATGGCAAAAGTCGACCCCCATTATCAAGTATGTTTGGTTTTCATTCCTCCTGCACCCTGGTATCATACATTCCTAAGAAAGCAGGCATAAACAGCCAAGTTATTTACGAGGGAAACGTACACTCTTCCAATCATTTGTTACGCCGAAAATTTTTAGAAACATTGGCCTTTCAGCTTATTGAAGACCATATAAGGGATCGAGCAACAAACACTAATATTCCGCGAAAAATCCGTACCAGTATAAAAAATTTACTGGCCATTGAAGAACATTCGGCGGAAGCCGAAATATCGAGAAACAAAGAAAGGTGTACAGCTTGTGTTCAAAAAAGAAGACTTACGCTTTATTATTGCGTAAAATGTAAATCACATTTTTTGTGCTTAGAACATTCTCTTATAATTTGCAGACAATGCTCAAATGATTTATAAGTTTTTTAAATTTATATTTAATAAATACTATTTTTCTTACTTGATTTTTATATTACCAAATAATAGGAATTGATAATTTTTTATGGTTTATTTGTTTATTTTTATATAGTGTTTTGACATTCTAGTTTTTTGGGGTTCGTACCTTACAATTTTAAGTAACAAATAACCTGATTTGTTAATTTTTATTTCGTGTTTCGATATTCTAGTTTTGCAAGAATTTGGTACCTTATAGTTATAATGTTTTATATTTTTATAAGAAAATAAACTAATTTACACAAAACTAATTATTTTATTGCCACTAAATACCGATTTTAAATAATAATATAACGATAATATCCCTTAGGTCCCTATAGATCTGATAGATACAACGCGACTACTCATGTCAAATTTTTAAGTGCGACTACTGGAAGGTTAATAACATATTACGGTCTCGTCAGGTCTGTACGCACCTTTACGGGCACACGATCTGCGTTACAGGCTCTGGTTTAAAGGATTTGGGTTCGATTGTTGTCGGATCAAGGAAGTTTTAATGTAATTTGTGTTAATTTGGGTTACAGAGTCGTCCATCGGGAATATGGGGGGCGGTTATTGACAGGTGCCAAAAAGACAATAAACAAAAAAGACTTCAATTACCATTTATTTTTCTAAAACAACAACCCCTTAAAACTCACCCTTAAAAATTCATCCTTAAAGCTACCCTTAGTAGCGGTAAGGCCCCTTCGGCATAATGACGGCCATTTTGGACACGGAGTAGATGGAATAGGTTACGTGGTGCTCCAGAGTGAACAAAATGCATACCCTGTATAACAGTTAGCCCTTTCCGGCACGGTGGTGTTAAGACCAATCCAGCAGCCCCTGGTCATTTTCGACTGGCCACGGTGGTTCTTAAGGTGATGATGGTACCTGCATGAAAAAAGGCACTAGGTAAAGCTCACCTGGAAAAATAATACCCTGTATTACAGGTAGGAGTCTAGTAGAAGTGACTGACAGATACCTTTCAACAGCCTCCTCTGGTCATTGGCGACGATTCTTCGGTTCGATGAGGCTGTCAAAAAGACCTTATTTTCTCCCAAAATCCCGGGAGCCCTACTACTGTGTATTAATAAACTAGACATTCATTCTTAAACTGTGGCTTTATTTTATTTCAGATAGTAGATGGTAACGCTAAAACAGATGTGTCAAATAGGAAGGAACCGGGAATGTATTGCGGTGAAAGTGAACAGCCCCAAACATTTATGTCAGAGACTTCATTCGTGAAGATGTTATTTCATGTGGAAAATTTTACCGATCAGAGCTATTTTAGCTTCGATACTAGAGCTGAGCAACAACTGGTGGTATATCTGAGATACGGCCAGCATCCGGAGCTTTATCCAAATAGAAGAGGAGAAATTGTGCAAGGGTAAGGTATATTTAAGTAAATAATGACACTTGAAATGATTAGTTAACATATTTGTTGTCATGAGTAGTGCGAGACGCTGCGATTCGAATAAGCTTATATCTATATCGGTCGGTTAATTTTAATCATCAGTTGAGTTATCTAACGGTTATATCCTGAGTGTCACCTTTTGGATTAACGTGGTAAAAGCACGCATACACCGGGCAACTTGTTACAATGGAAAAATAGCAAACCAAGTGTCAATCCGCATGCTGGATACTGGTTACCGGCTGTATTTCGAAACTCTCAATACTGGCGGTACAAGAATCAATTATTTCTGTTCTCAACTTGGATATAACCTAATAATTCTTAACTAACCCGTTACTAGTGAACGCGATCCGGTCGACTTCGATCGAGCTACTAAGCCTCTTGTTGAGAATGCGAGGCAAAGCTTTCGATGCTCGGCGCTTGCAACTTTTTTGTATTTAATTTTGTAACTGCCTACGATGCCATATAAGAAAAGCTGTTTTCTGGACAAAATGGCGAAGGAAATTTAAATAAAATTGACATAGAACGACAGTAGATGGAACGTAGATATTTCTCTGGGGGAATAATCAAACATCATATTATTATATATAAACATCACACTAGTACTAGTATTGTGAAAGCATGGAACCTAATCAATTAAGCTAGGTATTTCAAAGCAAATATTTCATACTTATGTCTATGAAATGCATACGCCGTCATATGAACGGTTAACTTTACACACACGGTATATTGTTCCCAGCTGAAACCACAAAGATTAGTTGTATATTGGTATTGTCCCCTTGGTTTTGTCTTATTGTGATGCCTTTCTAAATGGGAAAAAAGGAACCTTTCCTCCAATCCCTTGGCTTATTTTCTTTATTTTCGGTTCTATAATATACCTTGACGGCCACCCTCTGGCTTCGACTTTGGTAATTATGACTCTTAATTGCTGATTCGAGATATTTTGGGCATCTAGAATGTATTACAGCCCTTCTTGGAGAGTTGTGTCTAAAAGAAAACAATAGTGATAGATTGGTTACAGATTGGCAGAGTACCTAATTGGAATGTAATGCAGGCATGAGTTGTATTGTAAGGTTATTTAGGGAGATCTAGCACTGAAATTGGAACTTACTTTTTGTACATTTGATGGTCATACTGTGGTAATTGTCTCGTTGATTTAGATTTGGTAATCCATTGTTTTACTTAGGTGATTTATCTGACTATTTTCATTTTGGGAATGATACAATGATGTTTGTTAGAAGTATGACATGTCACTTGTCGGATTGGGACCATAGAGTCATAGTCGGGTCCGTCAATCGATATCGACTCGAGAACGACTCTAAGTTGCGTTGCTTAACTGTAGGAGTTATTAATCATACGCTTGAATTTGCTGATTGTATTGGATGGTATCAATGTTTGGCACTCTAGGCTTGTATATTGACGGAGTATCCACTGATTATCCGCTATTAAAGTTCGACAAGGAAATTGGTCTATGTTTCATATAGTTCTGTGGATGTAATTTTGGCGGTAAAATTGACAGGTTTCTGGACAAGCGCGTGGTCTTCACGGCCGACACTGTTGCCAAGTTAATGTCTTATTTGGCATAAGGCTATTACTCACGTCTGCTGAATGTATTTTTGACTGCCACACAACGCGTGGTTATGTATTGCCACTTAGCATCTAAAGAGTAACTTTTAATTGATTCAAATCATTTCAATATTGAGTCACTTTATCGCTTGATTTCGCGAATTCGGTAGTATGACGTCATAACTTCCTAGTACTTTGTCACAAATAGAGACACTGACAACATGGCATTGATTCTTCTAGCGTCGTCATTTTAGGGCAAGCCAATTTAGGCCTTATGTGATCTTGAAAGAACCAGAAGGTTTCAGTGCGTGGCTCTTGAAATTGGGATTTTTCGTTGAGATACTGATATTTAGTGTGAAATATACAGTGCCCTAGTAAGGAGATTATTGAACGAAGCCCTTGAGCAGGTTTGTGGTCGTTGATGGCTTCTCGTCTGATGGATGATTGTAGATGAGGGAAGATTTGTAGACTCGACCACCTGCACCCATGTTGGGGATTTGACTTTCGAGAGCTGCCACACACTTGAACCCCGTTTAACATCTTAAGGTATGTTGTTTAAGTAATTTTGAAACAGTTATTGATTTGATCTGGTATTTGTTGAGGTTCCGTATCTGTGTCCTCCATATTTTGGCTTGATCACCGTTTTAATTTGCCCAATTTGTTTCAGGGGTTTTGTTTTTATTTTTCCTTCCCATTTTCCGGTTTTTTTACCTCCGGTAGTTGTTGCTATTGGTCTACAGATTTCCAGTGCCTTCCTGGGTTTCCATACTGCATACTGAAACTCCTCCGACTACACGTGGTTTCGGAGTAACCATCAGTTCAACTGTGTGTCTCGCTAACTGGTCCAAGCCTCAACGCTCACGAAGTGCGACTTCATGATCTTGACGCTCCAGCGATTTGACGAACACCTGGATCCTGGACAAACTCGCTGTTGGCTTGATAACGGATAAATAAGTTTTATTTTAAGATATACAGTGATTCTAAATTGTATATACATTTTTACCATTGTGGTGATTTATAGGGTTATTTTAATCAGTGTTTCGGGTGAATTTGTTTAATGAAGTTATTAACGGTTTTGCTTGATTTAACATATAGCTTACCTTCAAGTTATTTTGGGGTAACTGAGGTTAACATAAGATTATTGGCGTGTTATTAGTATTTCCCAGCGGTGTACTAGATTGCGTGTTTTAATCCTTTCTGCGTGGTATTGATATGAAGATTTTTTGAACTGCTAATTTAAATGAGTAGTAGCGATACTATTTGCTAGTGTGATTCAATTAATGCTCATAGTGTTTATAAGCTATATTTTATTATTCTTACAATTTAATTTATACTGCGGTAAATGATGAACAGTGTCGTTCTGACTGAATAACTGACTGATTGTAATAATTTTACATAACGGTATTTCACAGACTGAATCGTTAAGATTTATTTATGTACAACTGCGAGACGTATACCATGGTAGACGCGCACAAAGTTTTACCCTTCTCCACTGTCTAAAAGCTGGGAGCCGCCATTGTTACCTGCACTATTATGAATTTGGAGATTTATGTGAATTGGGATTGTATTTTTGGGTAATTGAGCGTTGCAATTTTTTTGGGTTAGTTTGTTTCTTGAGAGAGTAAGAGAGGGAGAGAGAAAGAGAGTTTCTCGTCACATTAATGTATGTCAATTTTAATCAAAAGCGTAACATTTTTCCCAATGTTAATATCATAACCTCGCACTTATTAACATTTAGCTAAAGTTCGTTCTACAAACATCATTGGTCAAGTCTGCCAAAATCGTTCTGCATTAACCTGTATTCTGTTTCTGAAAGAATGTCTCCAAATATCTTCAGGATCTCTGCTGCCAAAAGTAGCATGCTGGAAAGGTTACTTATGAAGATACAAAACATACTTGGTGCCAGGTTACTGTGCTTCACTGAAGGCAGTAAGCTCAAAGGACAGATTACTCTTATATCCCACGTACAGATGTTGATCACCCAATACCACTGAACAATCCGACACAGACGTTCTTCGATTCCAATATCAGTCAGTTTCTCCAGAAGAATTGAATAGTCGAGTAGTCATCTACTTAATGGCGAGAGTTCAAAGCCTTAGTTGTAAGCTGACTGCTGGTTGTTAAGAATATTTTCAAAGGAAAATAATCGATGCTAAGCCGTCGATATTTTTGTTTTCATCTCTGAAAATATTCAGGCAAACAATGCCGTCTCCAAAACCTTACTAAAGGCATTCAACAAGCAGATGAATCTGCAACTCTCAATATCAGCTGGTCTGCCACATGTAATTGCAGTGCTAACATAACATTTTAAAGATCAAGGTGAACAAATCCGTTGCTGGCCAGCATTATGTGATTGTTACAATTGATTCGCATTTAATCAGTATAATTATTGGTGAAATTTACATGATCTGATTTATTTTCGTTAATAAGTCTAATGCGTATTGTTCATGTTTAGGCCTTCAAGGATATTTACTTTTGCAAATTGTTGACTTCTGCCAACTGCCAGTACACAAGTGACAGCAAACGTAGCGAGTGTGGTTTATTCTGTTTCTATTGTCAGAAGTGTACCACAAGTGGTGGTGCTGTGGGCCTAGCACACTACTTTGCGGTACACCAGTTTTAACTGGTCTCAGTTCTGAGTACTGGTTTTCATATTTAATCCGGGATATTATATATGATTTTATTGGTAAGTTTTGATGTTTTGATAGAAGTTGTCTCAGTTTATGCTTTAGCTTTGACGCCAGAATTAGTCAAAAGTTAAGGCAACATTCATGGACATCGCTGAGCATACATTATTTTTTCAAAAGCTTTCTCTGGATTGTCGGTTGGTTTAAGTCTTATTTTCCTTCTGCCTCAGCCTGTAATTATCCACTCCTGAACGAAGACCTCTTTCAAAGCCTTTAATGTCCCTCTATCGTGCAGTCTAAATACAATTTCTTCTGCGATGGATATGTTATGGCCATCATTTCAAGGGTCTTCCGAGGCACTATTTGGATACTCTCTTACAATGAGGCCAGCACGTCTCCATTTCATCTGTGAGACTAGTTTTAGTACATCCAAAAGTAGCGTTAATTGAGGATATTTTGGATTATGTTTCCCAGACTTACTTCAACCATAACTTTTTGTGTCACTTGAGTTTCTTAAACAATTTAGGGGTCAGTCGAAGACATTTCCTTTGAGATTTTTCCCCAATTGAACCTTGTGTCCTAAGTATATGTACTATGTACTCTGGTACATTTTCTAAGAATTGGTTGGCGACTATGACCTCGATATTTTGAGGACTTTGCATTTTGCTGAAGTTTATTTTAAGTCCAATTATTTGCGAAGAAGGCCATTAAACACTTATTTAGTAGCACTCGCAGACTTTCGTGTAAGATCTTTCCCTCATTTTAAACGTCTCACTGATGATACGATCGTCACCAGTGCTTTTCTCGTTTTTATTGAATGAAGTGTTGGCTTCAGTTGTTCTGAATTTATTTCAGGAATATCTTCTGATCCTACATTCTGGCTCTCTTTCGTATAGCACTGTATTGTTGTGATAATTTCTTCGCCGTTGTAATATCATTAATGTTTTTAAATTTGGCTACCTTCGATCTTCCGCCAACGAGTTTGGATCAAAGAACCTTTATGTTTTTGTTATCTTCTATTGGGTTTCTCATAAGTTAGTAAAAATACAATAATTAGTTTAAACGTACATTTTTGAAATCTCCATAGGTACCATTTTTCTTCAGGAAATACCAAAAATTACGCTTAATTTATTAAAGAAAACGTACCAAATTATTAGAGAAAAACGTGCCAGGCTTAGCCTGGAATTCACGACGGGAATAGTACGGCAGAGAAACCCTCGATCTAAATTCCTAAACCGAATTATGATGTATAACCTTTATTAGCATAATAAAAATTAAATTACTGTCTCTTATGCCACAATTCGTAGTTCCACACTTGTAACAATATATTTAAAACTGAAGGGATCTTGTTAGTTAGCCAGACGCCGCTGGAAGGTACTGAGGTCCTGGATTACGAAGGCTACTAGCTATTTAGTTGCAATTTGGGCCAATATCTCTAGAATGATCATTACATTCATAACTAGGATATTCTCCCGTCCGGATAGGAAATGGTTAGTAGATTCATCAAGGCCCTTGCATACACTCTCAGTCATACTAAAATTAAAATCCTAGCACGAAGAGACTGCAAATAACACATTTTCTGTTTTCATTTAAAGCAGTGTTGTTCACAGCATAAAACGATTTCATTAAATATGTACAGGGTGATCCCCTATAATGTCGCCCCTCTTTAACTCTTTAATTTTAAGTGTCCCAAAAAAATTAAAAGTATGTTTATGTAGGTATTGAAAAATACTGTTTTTCTGTGTATAAAAAATGTTGGAAAGATGATCAGTATACAGGGAAAAACAAAAAGTTTTTTTTTCAATGGAACACCCTATATAAAAATTGGAGAAAAATTAATTTCACATTCCTATCTTAACTTTTCAAGAGCTATCTGATGGTACTAACTGACAGGCAGTACCATGGGTACTAAATCTGGTACCTCGGTAGGTACCATGAGTGCACCATCAGATAGCTTTTGGAAAGTAAAGATAGGAATGTGAAATTAATTTTACTCCTTTTTTAATGATTTTCTTGTTACCAAGGTGAAAAGAAGCCAAAGTACCGATTTTCAACTGTTTATAGCTGTGAAACTACTAACTCTAGAGGTATAACATCATACATAAAATATGCTTAGAATTTTACGTAAAATCGAAAAATAAATTCATATATAGGGTGTTTCATTGGAAAAAAATTAACTTTGTTTTTCCTGTATAGTGATCATTTTTCCAATATTTTTTATACGCAGAGAAAAAGTATTTTTCAGTGCCGTAAACCGGAGTGACTATGATCCACTTATTATCTTCAAGTCTCAACTCTTTCGAATTTAATAGTTAACCAGTTCAAAAATGGTTCATATATAGGAAGGATATATGTATATTCGATTTCATGAGTTTTTCTAAAGCAAAAAAAATTATTTCCATCCTTCTTTTTTAAATTGGGTGACCATATTCACCCCTTGCTTTGGAGCCACTAAGGCCAAGTATTTCAATTTCCTTAAAATCCATTCTAACACCTTCTCCGGGGTGACTATGGCCGCTAACCAAAAAAAATAAAGGTTCCTATAAATAATTTGTGGTAAGTAGACGATTAAAACGTAAGTACAAAGGTGAACAATCTGACGCTTGTCGAATTCTGCTTCGCAATGATAGGAAGAGTCGACATCCAAAGATCAAAAAGCGACGTCGCTATGAACGCTTGACCGCCACAAGTCAGTTATCCCTGTGGTAACTTTTCTGACCCCTCTTCTTTAGTTGGACTATGACTAACGCTGTGCTAACGATTTGTAAAAAAGTTAAAGGGGGCGACATTATAGGGGATCACCCTGTACACATGCTATGCCATCAAATATGGACTATTTATGAGAATAAAAGAAATACTTGTGCAAATTATGTTAATAAAAATATTATAAATTTCATTTTACTGACCTGTAATTACATGTAAGAACACAGAAGCAAAACGATTCACCAAAATAAACCTAAAATTGCGCCGGCTTTTGACTATCTATCCCCGTTCTCGAGCGATAAGCTTTTTCGATTTATGACTTGTTTTTGTCTTTTTCCTTCTTTACATATATATAGGGTGTCTCAAAACCGAATGTATAAGGTCTAATGAAAGAATATTTTAAAAAAGGCGGGTTACCTCATATGTAATATAAAATAAATTATATGTAAACCAAAAGGAATCCCAATAACGATCGGCAGATCTATTGATCATATCATTAAATGACATATTATCGAATTTGTCGGTCGCCGAAGTTTCGGTTCCAAACGAACAACTGGCTACCGCTCTGCCGCCAAAATGTGTTTGACAACATTACTACAGGTTGCCGGAAACCTGTAATTTTAGTTTTTATTATTTATTATTTCTCATTTTTGTTATTTAATTTCTTTATGCAATTCTTTCGTTAAAGGAGTTTGGTGCAAACTTTATTAGGTATATTTGTTTCCCTTTTGTAGAAGGGATCTGGTGGAACATTTAATCTTGGTAGTGCAAACTTATTGGTTACTGAGGTATCCTAAAGGAATAACCTTTTTTGATTAATGTAGTACAGTACAAAATCTAATTTTGAAGGGTCAGGATTAGGGCAACAACATCCATATATTGCGGGCGCAAAATTTAATGTTGGTGGCTCCAAATAATTAAGGCAGCATATATTTTTCATTAATTTTGGTTTAGGCTTTCCCAATGGGTTATAAGTTTAAGTTTACTCTTTTCTCCACATTTTCCATCGTTTTCCCAAAGACAGCATTATTCATGAGTTGAAAAAGTCTTATTCAAACTTGTTGGCAGCAGCATTTCATTTTGCTGTGTTTAGGTCAATGTAAGTTTTGAGCCAAGGAGATTGATCAAAAGAGAGAACGCGACGAATTTTTATGAGTTTAAAGCCATGATTTAAAGCTTGCTGAAAATTTTGAAAATGAATGACGTATTTCGTTTTTGGTTTGAAATTTGGAACTACTTTAATGATTTTTAATTTAGAATCTGATGGTTCGATGGATTCTGGGCAAAAGGGCAACTCGTTATGCACATAATGTAATTCTTCCGAATACTCTAAGTAGGCCTCGAAAACGTATCCGGTTTTTGAATTTATATCAATATTCATATAATCTAAATTTTGAATTTCGTCTTCCGCGTGCCATATGAACTGGCCCGTTGATAAATATTGTGACATTGCCGCGCCCTATAAATTGGTGGCATTTAAATACATAAGGTAGATTTGGAGCATCATAATGAGGCATATTCTTATTATTTGCAAAAGATTTCCTAACACTACACTGACTGACTCCTCCGCGAATCACGTGTATAAAGAAGTGTATCATATCTAGATCCATTAGGAGCTCAAGCTCTATTAATGTTATTTTTAGAGCCGCGCAAAATGATAACGAAGGAGCCGTATAAAATTGACATGGATCTAGACTATATATAGCAAGGCACACGTCTCTACAATTTTCAAAAATATCTACTAAAATTAAAACGTGCGATTTTAAGTAAATATCTGAATATTGAATAAATCCCATACAATCTGCGCACGCTCGAAATCTTCTTGTTGGATGGCTTCTTAACGAAGTTCGTTGTCGAAACCATCGATTAATGGTAGCTTGGTATAATCTAATTTTGAAAAAGATGTCACGAAAGAATATGGGAAAACACCCTTCTGCCGAATAAGCTTAAATTCTTTTTCTCACGGAAATTATTGTCTAACTTCTCAATATTGCTCCGGTTTTAAATTTTTCTTAAATTATCTAAATTTTGGGTCATAAATCGAAAACTCTCGAGGAAGCGAAATTTAAAAAAAAACCTGTTTTTGTTTACCTTCTTTGTCTTCGACATTATCCACCAAAATATGTTTGGTAAATGAAATATACCTTTCCCTATTTTGGGAAATAACATCCAATCTCTCGTTTTAGAGAGCTAATTCTTTTAGGAACAGGTGGGAATCGAAGCAGGACATGTTATGGAAAAAGATGGGAATAAAATGGGGGATTTTGAAATTTAGGTTACATATAGAGTGAGCTGCACCTCGGAATTTGCCTGTAAGATGACAATGATCTCTCTCTTTCATCTTCTCGCAAATATGACAATATCCGGCTTCACGAAACTTAGTCTCTTGTTCAAGTATCGAGTATCCAAAGGGTATAATCTGTTATTTTTTCGATGAAAATGTCCGATAAGAATGATTAGATAGACCTATCATAGTTTCTCAGCCGATTTGCTGGGAAATTCAATTCTTGCTGTATTATGACAAACTCATATGACAATTCCACACGCGGGCAGTTTAGCCAACCGGAGGATGTTATATGTATCCTGGTGTTATAAAACTGAAGGATATTACTAAAAATTACCCTAATAACTAAATAAATCAAAGATATCAAGCGTCACGTTAGCCTTGAGAATATTGGAGCTTAAACAGCCAGAAAAGCGTTACTATTTCCATGAGCAAGGCCAAAAAAATTATTTGGATCGTTTTTACCCATTATTGTCCACATTCATAATCCATTCGTTTTTAGGTCTTACTGCGAACGAATATTTAAAGATTGCCGACTTCAGACTTGTTACGTTCAATCACCAGCATATCCTGGCGTATATCCCAGAAATTTACATTGCAGATATTATCTTAATACAAGGTTGCCATTTATTAAGCTTTATATTGAAAACGAGGAATTTAACATCGACGGCCAGCGATGCGAAAATATTATGACGTGTCCTATGAGACCAATAACATCAGGTAAGATAGGTAATACAAAAATATATTTTGATTCTTTTAGTTCATATGCATTATTATGCAATACCTAATTTCATATTCGTTTTAGGTGAAGAGAGTTGTCCTTACGACTACATAAAGATCTATGATGGAAAAAATGAGCTCAGTTCTGTCATCGGGGCGTTCTGTGGAATGGGCAAGTTTCCTTATTCAATTATTGGAACGTCACAAGATCTCTTTGTTGAATTCGTAACGTCGCCTGCAGGTACGGTATTTTTTAGTCTGGAAAATTAAGCTCTTCTAATAAAAGAAATAATTCATCTGTTTTGTGTCTTATGGACTGAACATTAATACGAAAAACAGTAAGCTTGCCATCATCCAATTTTTCAGAGGGCGCTTGATCCTCTGTTCGCGTCAATCTACCTAAAAATTCCCACCTCTAATCGAAGAGCCAGTTGCAAAATAATTGCTATGACTTTCCCTAACCTTCTGAAGATGTTGAAGTCTCTCCGATGAAAAGAAAGACCTGAAGGCAGAGAGATTCGTTTCAACCTCAGCCGAACCAATGCCGTAGACGTCGGCGTCGTGGGAGCGATAATATAACTTACGCAGAGAGTCCACGTCACTAGGAGGTCCCTCCGAAGCTAGAGCTAATTTGATGCTAGTGTTGGTGTGTCCTTCAAAACACACACTGGAGGGTTGGTCATGGAGATAGGCAAGGAACAACCGAAGAGCCTTTAATATAGAGGGGTTCCTCAGTTTAGCCAGCAAATAACGACTATTAGTAGCATCAGAATCTCTTCACAGCCGCACTATAAGTGCAGTCATCGGGTCCATATCCAGCCCACAATCCCTCTTCGCACTTTTCTCCACGACAACCTCCAAATTTTTCAGTGCAAGAGACTCACAGGCAACCAAAGCTTCCCTATCAGAGCCAACCTCAACAGACCTCATCCCTCCAGGTACATGCATAGATGTTGAGTCAGAGCGTGGTGGCCGTCCAAAGTGCTTGGTACAAAATGTTGATAGAATGTGATCGAAGTACTTGCTGTAGGCGGCGATACCTTTAAGGATGTTAAAAATGAATTGGCAGTGACTATTTCAGTACCCGGCAGCCACATACTTATGTCCTTAAGCTGCTTTAGGTGGCTTTTTTCTGCATACCAACCTTGAAATCGGAGTATGAACAGTCCTTATTCTTCAATATTGGAAAGCATCGGATAAAGTCAGTAGTTCCAAGCTTTTCTTTGGCACAATGTGCCAGCTGGTTTGCTGTGTAAGGAGATGGGATCTTGGACACTACCACATAATGCCAGTCTCCTTTTATGGGGGATATGTGAGGGGTGGGAGCAATGACTTTAGGAGAAGTAATACCCACTGTGTCATGGTTATCTGTATGGTCGGTCTGAGTCGAAATAGATTTTTTTACTGTTGGTGGGTTACTCCCAACAATTATTGGCTTATCTTTGGTAGCCAACTTTTCTATCGTGAGTGCCATTTAATATACACTTTTTCGCATGTCGCGCATTTTCTTCAATAACTCTTGATTGATGAGTCGTGAATCTGAACTTTAACAGACTCATCATGATTGTCCATAAAAATAGATGACATATCCTTGATCGAACGGAATAAAGTTTCTTGTCTATTATCAAAGAAACTGGTATGGAGGCTGTGAATGTCATCTATTTTTGTTGTATGAAATTTTCCATTTAGAGTCATAGTTACTCAAGGTGTCGTAAATTTCAGAAATGATTGGAAGAATATCATTCTTATCCTTTAGACCTGTTCCCAGAGCTTCGACATTTTCCAGAGAGATATGCGATCTTTGTAGCTGTGACACTTTGTTGTGAAGATATTTTAACGTAGGAGAGTCACAAACAGTGCAGATAAATCTAATATTGTTGTACTTTTGTTGGTAGAGCATATTTCTTGTTACCTTATCTAGCCCAGTACAGGTCATACAAAAATTCCGGCGACCCTGGAAGTTTATATTTATCCTTTTGCGTAGATTGTCTGGCAGGAATCACACTTAAACTCAGCCATTTCGATATTAGTGTTCAATGATTTTAGATAAAAGTCAATGGCAGCTGAACAAAGTCAAGTTTTTCTAAACAGGAACCAATAACAAAATTGAAACTATAAATTAACCAGGAACACACGCACAGCGAAAGTCAGCACGCCGTAAGGTTGAAGTTTAATAATTTTAAATAAAGGTAAAGGTCAATAGCAGCTAAACAAGGTCAATTTTAGTCAAATAGGAATGCGTAAACTAGCACGTCGACACGATGTCGGAACAAAACAGAATATCAAAACAAATCAAAACAAAACAAACATTCAATACCGCCAGAGCCAACGAAAGAACAGAAACACGACTGTCCCGTATGACTGCTGCTTTGATACTGGATACATCACCTCTTATGTTATTATTGAATTGATGCCGGACTGCACGACTTACTTCTTCTATTGAATTATTCCTTATGCATGTTTCTACACAAAAAATCTATTGTTACACTGATTAATCCATGATGGATGGATGTTTCACTAATATCTCAAGGATTTACATTTTAACTTCTTTTATGATAAGGAAAAAATGTATTAGTTAACGGGTAATAAGGCCCTGAGATTATTGATGATATTCTTAAAGACAAAATATTTGGTTATCCCGTATATAATTTATTTAAATATCAGAATAAGCAATATGGATTTCAACAAATCAAATATTTATTAAAATGTATTTGATAGTAATCATAAAATATATAGGGTATCAAGAAAACACTCCATATTTCAGAAATTAGATCAGTGAAGGTAAATCGTCCGGTTCGAGGTTTAAGCGAAGGTTATTTATATTACCTGGTACAAGTAATATTATTGTTTTAATTGAACGAACGCGCTACCAAACGCAGACAACAAGGATGACTTAACCTTGACGACCTTGCACTGTTATTATAATAATATAAATATACAAGTTTTGAACCTACATCAATTCGATATATATAGGGGATTAGAAGACTGAGGGACAATCGGTATTTATTAGTATAAGCAGTATTATACAACATAATATAATGATAATCATAGCGAGAAGCTTAAGTAATAATTAATGTACGTAGTTAATAAGAATATAAGCTTAATAAGCTACAGAACTCAAATATTACCTGGAGTATTATTCAACTGAATAAAACAGTTCTACAAATACAATGTAAGGCTTCAAGTAGGCAATTTAGCAACCCAACCGTTATTAAAAAACGTAAAATGAAACAAAGTGCTTCAATATTTTTAAATAAAGATAAATGTATTGCTTCGGTATTAGGTAATTTGAATAGAACTTGGATACCTTTACTAAAATTTGAAGCTGGCAATAGATAGGTATTTATAGTGAATGCCTTTAAGACACCATTCATCAAAGATCAAAATTATATTTGTCCAAATATGTAAAATCTAGTTATAAATCTAGAATCCCTTGAAAACTTAACATCACAGAAATTAGTTATCTAAAACTAGCTCAATTGGGAAAACTTTCTACCATTTTGTTAGGTAACATTTTTAATTTTATTTTATTTTGAAGACAGAGGTTTGGGATCAATAAATTGAACTAGAGCCAATTTATATCCTAGAATCTAGTAAAAGGCATTATATCAACCATTATAGTCAATCTAGTTATAAAGACCTTAAATATTAATTTTTTCTCAGTAAATTTACAATGGAGCAAATGTCATGTTTTATTAAGTTCAAAATTGTAAGTTTCAACCGAAAACTAAGTGAGCGCTCTAGAGTCTAGAGAATATTCAAGAACGCTAAAAACGCATTTAGAATTTTCATTTCAGGTCCGTTGTTAAACACTGGCTTTCATTTTAATGTTGGAAACTGGCCAGGACACGTTGACACCGCAGGCAGTAGGAACGGCACGTGTGATTGGTTACTTTCATCTGAAAGTCTTAGAGCTTCTGGGGATTCAGAAGGAATATTTTTATCTGTAGCTCACTGGTATCCACCACATACAAGCTGCACTTACCTTATGCAGGGCGAGGAAGGGGAGATTGTTAGACTATATTTTCCCAGGTAAGCACTAGTAATACATTATTATGAATTGTAGTTGCAAAGTATTTAGTATTTAGTATTTATTTAACCAGAAAAGATTTACAGTAAATTATACAAAAAAAAACTGTAAAACTCTGCAGGTATTGGGACAACAAAACTTGCCTTCCAGAATTTAGGAAAGACTCCTTTTTCCAATGATTTATTGAAAATAAGGTGTAGAGGCCTAGAGAGAATAAAGGGGCAATTTTTAAGAAAAATAGGATGAATATTATCGGGACCTGGGCCCTTGTGAGGATTCAAACTAATAAGTTCGGCATATATGTCACTTATGGAAATAGAGCAACTGTGAGCATTAATATGATTTAATGACAACTCCTGATTCCGCTGCATATCACAGTCAGAATAAACCGAGGAAAAATACT
Source organism: Pissodes strobi (assembly GCA_016904865.1). Taxonomy (NCBI): domain Eukaryota; kingdom Metazoa; phylum Arthropoda; class Insecta; order Coleoptera; family Curculionidae; genus Pissodes; species Pissodes strobi. The sequence goes on along the minus strand of MU182476.1, from coordinate 128,758 downwards.
CTGCAAACAGGTCGGCAGCTCCGGGACCCATACCCGCGCTTTTACTGTCAAGAGTCAGTAAATTAGGTATCTCAGACGTGCTGCGCCTAGCCTAAAATAATTTAGGGTTGGTAGAAAGGTTACTTTCAGTGTTCCGGACAAAGATTCTATAACATTCTCGGGAAAGGACTGCACACTGAGATCTTAAGTTTGAGAAAACTTCGTAGTCGTGAGCGGAATTACTGTTTTTGTAACTTTTATGGGCAATCTTCTTCTGTATTGTTAGATCAATTAGGTCCCGACTGAACCACCTAGGAAACACTCCACTGGGCACCTTTTTGACTGGGACAAACAGATCAAAGCAACCATAAAGAATGTCATAGAATGAGTTTACCATAGAATCCACATCCAGATTATGTAACAGGTTATCCCAGTAGAAAGTGCCCAAGTAATCATTTATCAATGTGAAATCCGCAGATTTAAAATCATAGTAATAGTCTTCAACTCCAGGGCTAACAACTCTGTGACATGATTGTGGGATAGCTAGGTCAAAACAAAGGGGTGGATGATGGTTATTGATGGGAACCAGAGGATCACAATCATTAACAATAAACACTCTATGAGGACTAAATCTAGAAAAACTCTATTTGCATTATAAATAAAATTATTTTGAAAAAGATTATGGAAAGCACAAAGGTCTGAGATTGCAGCAATTTTTTGGGCGACCTGAGGTGGGACATATACATCATCGGAAGGAACACCCACTACACATATGTCCTCGTTAGACCATGTGGCCTTAGGCAGGTTGAAATCTCCAGCCACACACAGCTCAGTCTCTGGGTACTTCTCGGAGATCATGTCAAGTGTGTCACCAACCATTAAGTAATGATCAACTGTAGATTCGGGAGGCAAGTAAACACAGCCGAGGATGCACAGTACTTTTGGGGAGCCAATGGCTACATACACTTGCTCGAGAGGTGCGGTATGGCCAACAAAACTCCACCCAACCACTTCTTGCTGCTTGTTTCACTGGATCGATCTCTTCTAAAGACAGAATAGTCTCTCAGGCCAAGTTCTGCGTCTGGGATGTCATCACACAAATTGGTCTCCGTCAACATTATAACCTGGTAGTTGTGCAGAGCTGCGTTACATGTGAGAGTAGTAAGCTTTGTTCGCAGGCCACGTACATTCTGGTAGTAAATGCTAAGATTAGATAATCGGATAGGACGCTGGCCGTCAGTGTCTAGTTTTCCTGAATGTCCACAATGCGCGGAACACCCCTGATGTACCTCACCTGGATGTTCTTCTCACCTTTGGATGTACGTTCCTTAAGTTCGCTCCATACCCGTTTGTCTATTTCTTGCTGTTTGCGCGTGAGATCAAGATTTAGGTAGATATTTTTACCTCGGAGCTTACGGCGACAGCGCATCAAATCAAGTGCATCTTCATGCGAATTCAAAGAAATTTTAAGGGCGCGCGCCCCTTTAGAATTCTTTCTGCCCACTCTGGCAAACTGGACAACAGCCGGCGGATTATTTTTCAGTACCTCAAGGATAGTCGCAATATCGTTTTCATCGTTGCCGTTTTCAGGCACATTAAACAACATAACATTGCTGGATCTGCTTTGACGTTCCTGGAGCTCGTGCCACATCTCATTGTGATCAGGTGGCTCCATAAGCTGGCTGTTCATGGAAGACTGGTGTGTGTTAAGGATCTTGTCCAAGTCAGCAACTCTGGAGTTCACCACACCAACTGCCGTATCCAGTTCCTCAGCATGTGCTTTGAGGTTTTGACGGTCACGAACTGCTACTGTCAATCCGGAGATATCATGCTTCAGGTCCTCTACTTTCGCGCCCAGTTGGTCAACTCTGCCCGTGAGGTTCAAGATTTGCTTTATGCTGTTGAGACAATCCAAGCAAAAGAATGGAACTATACGTTTCTGTAGTTGCACTGCACGTATTTCAGTAATGCACAGTCCACAGCAGTTCTGGCAAATAATTTGCTGGCATTGATCACACGGGTAGCCAAACACCTCAGTTGCTTTTTTGGCCTCCTTAAAGACTACATCAGTATTGCATTTGTGGCATTTTCCACTCATGGTGGAAACGCTGATATCTACAGGTGAGACGAAGTATATAAAGGTGAAATTAACCAAAATCAAAAAATAATGATTGCTGCAGATGAAACAGCCTATAGTTTGTTTTTATGAGATGTCGTCTATAATGCAGTGTTTTTGTCAGGGTTTGTGCTCCAAATCGATAACAGCACTCAGTAGTGGAACTCAACCGTAAAAGTCAAAATAACTACTTATTCCTGTGGGGGAAGTCCAACCCTATCACTGTGCAAACATTCACAATTCTCTGTTGGGAATAACCAGCACAATGAACAACTTTACAGGGAAGATAACAACACATGTCAAACACAGGCAACTGCATGATATGGATAAAAAAATATATAATAAATAATTAATAACAAAAAATACATTCTTTTCCACACTACTTTTTTTTTGTTCCATACGACAAGATGTAGCAAAAATCCATCATCGATGACGTAGGTTACATTATCTTCATTAAGTTCAATATTGACAGGCTCCATCATATTATACAATTTTGATTTTGCGGTTTTTCTCATGCCCTCATTGTCAAATAGAGATGTTGGATATGGATTTAATTCATACTCAAAATATTTTTGCAGATAATCGTATAATACGGTACTACTTATTACGAATGCGCGCTCCCGCTTTATCATGCTATATCTCGAAAACGGTTGGTTGTACGAAAAAAATGTATATAAACAATTTTATAGAGAATACTATTTTACGTAAGTTTTATTATGGGTTCTTACGACGTCAGATGCACTGAAAGCGAGATTTTCGCGAAAAACCGATTTTCATGACCTTTGACCTTCGATATCTCGAGACGCACAAGGGTAGGCATATGAGATTTTTTTGTGCTTCATTGGAACATCAAAACGAAGGTCTCTACAAAAATTCAGCTTGTTTGGCCTCATTCCGCAGATGGCCTCTTTTTTTACCTTATTTCCCTGGAGAATCACTACAACTCCAGTAGGCCAGATATCAGGAGACATAACTTTACACCTAACATTGTTGTTGTTGAGTTTGCTGCTGACTCTGTGTTGATGCTTCTTGAGTATGCACTTGTTTTTTACTTTTGTCTTTATTCTGCAAATATTTTTGCATAATATATCTTGTAAATATATTGTTTTTTTTTTCTTTAGAGCTTCCAATCAATTAATTCTATATTATATGATTCGTGTTTGCAGACCATGTATTTTTAGTGCGAAAGTCATTTTATAAAGTATAGATTGATTTTTGATAGTTCCTCATGTTGAAGAACTATACTCTAGAGTATGCTTTGTGTTTTTAATTAAGCATTAGTTTAGGACAATATAGGAAATTAATTTTTCATTAAATTTTTGGTAGAAAAACTGGTGGTCTCACATTATAGCCGCTAGACATCAATGGAAAAAGTATTTTATATGAAACCAAATGAAGCAATTTCGATTTTCAGCTAATTATAAACCTGTTAGATGAAGTGCGATGAGGTATTGCTTTGGTACTCCAATCAATGTACTTTGATCAGCCATATCGGTACTTTTTTTAAAATTGTACTTAGAATTTAGTGGTTGTACTTGACTTGTTTATGTTTCTGCTACCCAATTGGGGCATGTTTGGAGCCATAGTCCTCCAAAACCATGTTGGCTCCAGTTGTTAAACGCTTGAAACATATGAAAGTGTTTATAAGTGAATAAAATCCTCTGCAATTATTTTTTGAACCTTCTGTTCAGTTCGGAAATTGTTTTATTCTATTTTCAAAATTAAATGCAAGAACCATTAGGTGATGTCACATATTATGAGTTTAATTCCAATATTTTTGACCGCACTCTATAATATCTTACAATTTAAATGAAAAAATCTTATGTTTCAGTTTCAGAATAAACCGCATCGAATCGCCAATTCAACCGACGGACAGTGACTGCGGCGAATCATTAACTCTTTATGATACTTCATGGGCTGATGATTCAAAAATTGTAAAAACGTTCTGTGATACATTTTCTAAAGCAATGGAAAAATATGATTTTGTTTCAACTGGTAACTCATTATTTGTAAAGTTTGAGAGCAAAACAGGAAGCTACAGTGGGTGAGTTTTACGTGTTATCGATTTTTCCTATTAAGCTTACTTTTTATTATTTCATTTAATTAATTCACAATTCTCTATACTACGTTTCCAGAGCGGGAGTTTTTTTATACAGGAGCAAAATCTATTTAAAGATGCCTCTATCTATTTAAAGACGACTACACCGCCCCGCGCCAGGCTATTATTCCATAAAATATTCTATTGTAGCAGAGAGAATGATATGCAGTATTCATCAGTAACACATTTACCGCGACCCTAGACTGAGCCCTTGACCATGCATCACCTGCCTCTCACAGAACACCTTTCATTGATAAATCTGAAAGAGACATAGTTGTGTCATCGGCAAGCACAGTATAGTCAGCATCTGGATCTCACAGAGGCAGATCATTTGTACATATTAGAAACAATCAATCAATCAATAATCATATATTTAGTTCATTTCGTTTACAATATGTCCTACTTCGCAGGTATTAAAAGAAGAATATACATAAATCTTATGTTCCAAAGCTCCGGCTCCTTTGTTGGAGCAACGCAGAGCCACACAGCCCTATGCATAAACCATCCCTTTACGAGGGGGGTCGTTGTTATGACCCTTAATCCTACGTTTCGTAACCAGCCACACGACTAATATTCTTCGGGATTCAATCCCTTCAATAGCGCTTCAGTGTTTCCGCTATACATAGCTAGTTGACGGCTTCAGATTTCAGGTGGTTAAATATTGGAATGTTAGAATTGTGGAGAAAAGTTTAATTAAAAAACTCCACTTCACGTTTCTTTGGCTTTTCTCGCTCTTGCTTTCACTCCCCATTCACTCCCTCATTCATACCTTAACTATATACATTATATACATTTCGTGGGATTTGCCATACTATGGCATCACCCTGGTGAGGGAGGAATTGCGTCAAGGAGCTGGGCATCGTAGTCCACGATTTGCTTGCAGGGTATAAGGAACACAGCACGCCATTGCGTACGTGGAATGACTAGAACTTGAGCCGGTCGGCCTGTTTTATACGAGACCTAGTGTCTAGCAGGCCCCGCCCACTGCGCGCTGTGGACGGAGTCTACTACATTACACTGTTTCAGGTGATCTTTCCTATTTCAGGCGTTACTTCTGAGCTCCTGCTACTCCTTTCTTTTTGAAGGGGCTGTAGCGTAAGAAAGGGTGGGTTTTATCCCCCGGGATAACATATATACATATTTACAATTGACTTTTCGTATTCAGGCGCTTTTCTTGTTTAGGGGTGTCTAGGCTCCAGGTAAAACAGCGTTGTCCTGCCGTGTATTGGGCCATGGGGTGGCCGGTGCTCCGGGTCGAAACGTGAATCCGCTATATGTGCCGTTTCCGGCGAGCCACGTATCCCTATGTCGTAGAACCTGCATGCTAGGCGGTCAATGTATTCGCGAACGTATTCAATGTCCGCCCAGCTATGCAGGTCCCGGATCCGGGTGTATATGCTCGCCGAAAATGCAGCTCTCAAGTGCCTATTTTGGATAATCTGGACTGACTTTAAGTGCGTTTCGGCCACGGAGCACCATACCGGCGCCCCATATAGAAGCGTCGGCCTCGTTATCGCTTTATATAAGATTATCTTATTCCTGGGGCTGAGGACTGATCTATGCTTGACCAGCATTCCCAGTTTGTTAATTAGGGTCATATTCTTACTTTTAATATACGCGATATGGCTGTGGAACCTAAGCCCCCTGTCGAGTACCATTCCTAGATACTTGATCCGATCCTTGGCCATTATGTCGGTGTCCAATATCCGCAGGGGTTGTACATCCCTTTGAGATCGTTTCCTTGTGAAAACGCCAAGTTCGATTTTCCCGGCATTCAATTTTATCTTCCACCTCTCATAATAACCAAGGATCAGCTCCATGTGCCGACTCAAGTTATCAATGGCGGACTGCGCGTGAGGGGCACTTGAGTAGAGAATGGTATCGTCCGCATAAAAAGCCGCAGACGAGTCCGGGTGGGAAGGAAAGTCGGCTATGTAGTAGCTGAAAAGCTGCGGAGATAGTACTGTTCCTTGCGGGACGCCGCATTCAATCGGCCTTAGTGAGGAGGTGTCATTGCCCACCTTCACCGAAAAGGAGCGTCCGGCAAGGTACGACCCGACGAGCGCTGCTAAGTATAGAGGGTACTCGTACTCAATGAAGAGTTTATGCAGCAGACCGTCGTGCCACACTCTGTCGAACGCTCTCTCTATATCGAGGAGAAGCAGGGCTGTGCAATGCCGTTTGTTGAAACTGTCATATATTCCTTGCACTACCCTCGCAGCAAGCATACTCGTGCTATGCCCACTGCGAAAGCCGAACTGCTCCTTAGGGAGAATGCCCAGCCTCTCGGCTGCCCCGCTAAGCCTCGACAATAAGAACTTTTCGGTGACTTTACTCAATGTACTCAAGACCGATATGGGCCTATAAGACGTTGTCAGGGACGGATCTTTCCCCGGCTTATGAAACAGCACTATTCTCGCAGTCTTCCAGGGGGACGGGAAGTACTGCAAGCGAATTATGGCATTTACGATGTGCATTAACTGTATAACGGCTTTCCTGGGAAGGTTTTTCAGGAGCAGGTAAGGGATGCCATCAATTCCCGGAGCCTTGTTTTTCGGCAGGCGGCTCAAGACTTTGGTAATCTCGCTAGGAGTTACGCTCAATTTTTGTAAAACTGACGGCGGTATCGGGTAAGCACGATTACTGAACAGATGGACTCGCTGCGTGATCTCCCTGTGCAATGGCACGGTATCAGGGGCCTGTCTGTGAATCTCTTCAAGGGAGTCCGCGAATACCTCCGCCTTCCTCTGGTCGTCCAGGATTTCATGTCCTCGATGCTTTAGCACCGGGTATTGAGGGGGAGCATTGCGGACTCGCCTTGCGAGCTTCCATAAGGACCCATCTTCCGTGCCTAGTTCGTTCACGTAGCTCATCCATTTTGCACTTCTGTGCTCTCGTATAAGCTGTTTAATCTGGTCAGTAATCGCGCTCACACGGCGCCTTTCGTTTACGTTCCTAGTTCTTTGCCACCTACGTCGCAACCGGTTCCGGAAATTAATCAGATTGAGGATTTCGCCAGGAAGAGTTTCCACGAATGGTCTTTTCCTGACTACCGGACAGATTGCGTCACGGACGCGCTGGATGTTGGACGTTAACGTGTCAACTTCAGTCTCTAGCTTCTGGACAGTATCGATCTGCCGGGGGATGACCGTGGCCTCGTTTAACCTTTCTCGGTACGCCCTCCAGTCAGTATTTGTGTACGCGACAGTTGTCACGTAGGCTTCCGGCCGCCTATCGATCCTTAGTGCCGGCAGACTTATACCGACTGGAAGGTGATCCGAGTTTAGGTCACTTATCACTTTCAGCGGATCAAGCCTAGTCATCCCTCGGGAGATCGCAATGTCCAGGTATGAGGGCCTAAAGTTTTCAGCAGAAGGGTAGTATGTTGGGGCATTCGGGCGATGATATTGGATGTCCAGATTGTTTTCAATTATGGCGTGCAGGATTCTGCCTTTATGCTCGGTTCTGTTGTCACCGAAGCTGACATGATGTGCGTTGAAGTCGCCAATTAGGAGTGACTTGCGACCCGGTAGTAGGAAAGCAAGAAAATCTCGTTCCGTTAAAGGACGGTTTGGAGGAGCGTACCCCCCCCCCCCCCCCCCCCCCCCCC
>MU182476.1:107087-120855 GCA_016904865.1 Pissodes strobi | reverse complement strand
CCCCCCCCCCCCCCCCCCCCCCCGATACACAGGCCGCCGTTCAGCTCGAGTGTTACATGTTCAATGGCAGTGTTAAGATTTACACGTCTCTTATAAGCGACCGACCTGTGTATCAAGCAGGCCACTCCCCCTGCACGTCCTCCTGGCCTATCAGCTCTCTCGATGTTGTATTCGCGAAATTTTAACTTGAATTCGTGATCTAAACGCGTTTCGTTTAAGAAAACAATCTGGGGACGGGATTTATACAGAAAATTGCGGAATTCCCCAAGCTTATGCTTGATTCCGTTGCAATTCCACGAGATAATGTTGTACATTTATACACATCAAGAAATATATACAGTGATATTGGAAGTACAATTATATGTTGTACTTTGAAAATTCGGTGGTAAAAAATCTGATTGAGCATTGCATCAGGAGTTGCTTCTCGCCGTTGCACGCCCTTAGCATTGAGACGTACTCGTCTAAGGCGACTACATTTTACGGCTTTCTTGCAGTGGGTAGACGAATGCCCGTGTGTTTGACATCGTTTACACTGCATGATAATTTTGTCATTTCTTCGGTGCTCCCAGGATACTCTGATATTCATTAGAACCCTTACCTCTTGTTGCAGTCGCTTGATTGTGATCGTGGAAGCTACCACCACCAGGTATAGGGGGTCACGCGTCTTTTTCATTAAAAAGATTGCCTTTGTTTCGATGTTGAATGTATCCGATAGCTCGTTCTTAATGTCGTTGATCGAGATGTCCCCGTCTAATCCTCTTAGTACGTAGGCTCTGGTCTTATTCTGTCGGTCCGCATATGAGTGGTACTCCAGTTCGTTATTATCGAGGGCTTTTTTGATCGTTTGCCAGTCTCTCTCTGTCTCGGTGTAAATAACGGTCGAATTCCGTGTATATTTTACATTATAGTTAATAATACTCATCGCTTTGAAATCTTCTATTAGCGTCTTGTGGCTGTTGAATTTTCCCTGAAGGACGATTGGGAGCGGCGGTGGGGGCGGCTTAACTGCCGGCGGCGCCTTTGGTTTGGGCGACACCTTCTTTTTGGTTTGCGAGCGCTCCGAGGCTTTTCTACCTGTTTTCCTCACGCTATTTGTGGTAACCGAAGCTTCACTTGATGCTTCGTCGTCTAGATCACTAAGGGCCTCGAAGGCGTTCTTCAGGGGGATGGGGGGAGGGCCACCCATATCAAGCTTTACGGCCTTGACGTTACTTTTAAATTGTAAGGCATTATAAGGCACTTTAAATAGGGTATTGTCACCCCTGGGTGACAGCAGCACAGAAGCATTACCGGGTCCTTTTTCGTACTCGCTGCTGAAACTCCCCGTAGTCTCGCTAACTTTTTGTTCGCTATTTGCGCTGGTTTTTGCGCTGTTTTTTGCCCAATCGAGTTGGAAACGTCGGCAACCTCGATTTCCATCACCTCTACTCTTTCAGGAGGGGTATCGTGTTCTACCCGTTTTCGCTTGGGCAAATTTTCCGTTCCAGTGACTATTTTGGCTTTAGCTTCGGGCTTCTTGTATGTGAAAAAGCCGTGCTTTTCTTTCAAGTGATCTGAAGCTTCATTTAGGGCCTTGTTAATCTCGCGTCCCGGTCTGCTCATTGACGTAAGTGAGCCTACCCGGTCCGCGCAATCCTTGCATTTTTCCCTATTCCCAACTAGGTGCTGTCTTACTTTCTTCACTTTAGCAATGAAGCGTTCTGGGAAGTAGTTTTCTCTAAAGTCCGTCGATTTAAAGGATAGATTACTGCTATCCCCGTCATCCGACTCGTCGATTGTCAAGGCAATAGCCGGGGCTCCGTCCCCGATTCGGCAATTAATTAAACTATTTACAGTGGAATTTAAAAATCACAGATCCGGCCCGAGATATCGGCTAGAAAAACGCGCAAATAGGCTTTTTGCCCGAGTTCGTTTATCAGCCTGCTTCTTTAGTTCGCAAGAAACGAAAACATACCAAGAAGACAATAGCGCGAGACACGATATTCGTATAGAAACACGTAGTGCTCGCTAACGGAGAACACTTTATCCGTCCTACCACAACAACGGTCGAGGCAGGAATCCCATATTAGAAACAGATAGGGGCTCAAGACTGAGTGCTGTGAAGCCACAATGTTGACCACCCTAACCTCCGACAGCACACCATCAACCTTCACCACTTTTAGGCAAGAAAGATTCAATTGTTTTAATACTTGTTTCATCAAAGTTATAAAGGGGAAGTTTCCGCAAAAAAAAACATGAGACACACAGACAAAGGATTTACTCAGATTGCAGAAGAGCACCGAATAATATTCCAGATTCTTATAGGAATCCAAAATGCGTAACCCCCATTCCAATTTATCTTAAACATTTTTGCCTTCCACTCCACTTCATATATAAGGAGCTTCTTGGAAAATAGAGCCGTTGGCACCAGGGTGTAACAGAGCAGGTACCAGTTTAATTACCCTAACGAAGCTGAAAAACCTAAGAAGAAACTAGAAAACGGTCGACGTTTCGAGGAACAAATCTGCCCCCGTAGTCAAGGACGAAAAATCTAAAATTGAAAATGGTTAGTAAATGCAATTAGAACAGTAAAAAGCTCGTGCACTTTTTCCAGTTTTGAATTGACTTTGACAAGGTGACGATATTAATGTCATATCGTTTAATTACTGTTTAGTTTAGGTTGATGTAATATTGAGTTGTTATTAGGCAAATTTTTTCAGGTGCTGTATATTTACAATGTGGTATTTTATGGTGAGAAAAAATTCAATGATTTTTGCTTTATTTCTTATATTCATGGTTAATCAGACAAAATAAAACGAATAGGTAAAAAAAATTAACATTCGTACTATTTTCAAAACAGAAAACACCCTTAGATCTAAACTAACATAAACAAAATCACTCAATGAAAATGAAACTACCAGAAAAGTTATCTATAAGATCCCATGTAAATGCAGAGGCGTAGTCAGAGTTAGTCCTTGGGGGGGATCAGAGGCTGCTCGTGTGTTTAGAAAGCCTCTATCAAACCGCCAATGACCAATCATCAGACACTCTACACCTAATTGCACATAAGTCAGTCCCTTACACCAGAAACGCTAACCTTGTATAATATTAACTTGCAATACATCGAAGATCTTTAGTTTCTTTTTTCATGCGGGGGAGATACTCCAGCCGCGAGTCGGTGCTGACCAGGCAGAATTTTACTTTTTTTACGCGGGGAAGATACTTCAGCCGCGGGTCGTCGCTGACCAGGCTAAAAGATACTTTTTTAACGCAGAGCCGTGACGCCAGCCGCGGGACCTTGTTCAGTGGCAGATTTTGAATGTGCAAGCTTCATAACCCATTCAATAAGCGATTTATTTTTGTTTATGTATAGTCGATATTACCAACACTTTCAGCAAACCAGCTAAACCTATACCTAAGTTGTCTCTAAGGCTTTCATATTCGATTCAAACCCTTTAAATATAAACTTCACATTACTTTATGTCAAACCCTACATTGTCTCCATACATAATTCATTCTTGGAATCATTTCTACATATTTTATACCTACGGAGAGTTTCACTATTATTTCTTTATTTACATGGCCTAATTGGCCTGACTGAAACCCGATACTCTTGTCTAATTTGACCTGGATGCCGTTCCCTAAATCGGTACCGCATTTATGTCATCAGAAAAGAATATTTTTTCTATTATCAACACATGATACATGTAGTAAATTAGTAATTTGATTTTATTTATTAAGCTAATTTAACCTTGTTAATGGCACATAAGTTTATAATCTTTTAATTCCCAAATAAAGGGGACATAATTATCATAGTCGTCTCGTGACACAAGTAACTTGTGTTGGTAAATTGATATTAGTTATTTACCTATTTTGCTTTACCAAACCCGATCTATAGAGCAAGGTAACTGAATACATTAAAGAAAGATGTGGCCTAGGTACTAATGAAATAATTTCTCACCTGTAATTTTGCACAGTTCACTTTGGACTAATTCAGAATCGGTTTGTTTTAACTCTACTCTCTTAGTACGTTTTCGCGTGACTTTCGGCACTTTGGCTAGGTAATTTAATGAGCCGCTATTTGACTTGAAAAGCAATGAAAAGGTTATAATCGAATAATTGACAACAGTTTCGCAGCCGCGCAAAGACGTTGCTATGTTGCCGAAGAACTCAGGTTACCTAATTCGCAGCCGTCGAAACGTTGCCAGAGGGTAACCTAACTTCATGTAATTACAACCCTTTGGTTTGTCAATAATTGACAACCGTTTCGCAGCCGTTCAAAGACGTTGCTCTATTGCCAAGAAGTTAGATTATCCAATTGCCTGCATTTATTAAATAAAATTATTTTAATTAAACAGTTGTAAAATTTGTAGGGTAGGTCTGGGCCCTTTCACAGCACACATGCTTCAGCATTATTTGTTTTTCGCAACAATTTTTCGGGGCTTTCCGCAGCACAACTTTTGTGAAAACAATTACTACAGTTTTCGAATTTAAAACGCTTTGTTACGGCATTTTTTTACAATAAAAACATTGAGCTGGAAGCAGGAGAAGCTAGTGGAGATGACGAGGATAGGGAAAATATATTTTTGTATGGAACATATATACAAGAAAAAGAAGAAACTAAGCAGAAACTAAGAGAAACCAAGAAATAACAAAGACAAGCACAAAATTTAGGTGAGAGGAAAGCCTCAATGTAAATAGTAGTAATATAAAACCTAAGTGTTCATAAAAAATTATATATACAAGGCACTTAGGAGGTTAACATATAAATAAGGAAAATAATAAGTTGTATATAGTGAAACAGAAAGCAACTCAACATAAATAAGCATAATATAAACCCGAGTGTTAATAAGACAAGTACATAGATAAAAACACTTAGGAAGTTAATGGACTGTATATAGAAAAATACACGTTACATATAGTATGGCACATAGAAGGATTTATGAAGACAAATGAAACTAGAATAAGTCGTGTTAAGTGTTAAACTATAGGAGGCTAAATATTAGGGAGAAAATTAGTAAACTGTGTATGCAAAATAAACAGTTGAAGCAGGTGTGAAGATATATATAGTAAATTGACCAGTTGCATGATTATCGTTATCGAAAAAAGCAGAAAAAACTGAGGTGTCATTGAAATTGTGTATTGAGAATATATAACTGTGTATACAAGGAAGAATTATAAAGTAAAGTGTTCACCGGCCTAAATAAGACTGCAACGACGGATTATCTAAATGAGAAAGTAGCAGCAAAGAATTTAGGATTGGAAAGCTTGAGCATATATATGAACTGAAATAGCTGACTGACGATCAAGGAAGTCTATGGAAAAATTTTGGTACCATAGAAGCTCAAGAAGGGCATAGTTCCCAGGTGAAATGTTATATAAGCAAAAAGTGTTTATGTAAAGCATGAAGAATATAGAAGAAGCATACATAGAGTGAAATAATTGAGGAAATTTATAAGCAAAAGTTGTTTATATAAAGGGAGAAGAAGATGTTTATATGATAAGGAGAAGCATACATAGATAAGGAAATTATGAAATAACTAGTCACGTAATCATAAACATAGATAAACATAGAATAAAGTGAGCATTAAGTAAGAAAAACTTAAGATATGAAAATCTAATAAAAGAAAAAATATAAATAAAATAAGGTAAATATAGGCGATATCACGAAGAGAAAAACTGTATAAAAAAAGCATTAAAAAATTGTAAATAATGTATATATAACTTTACTTTGAGAATATGCCGCATGGGCCGCCATCCAGGACCAGTCAGGACTCATTCCAGCCTACATAGGACTCAGCCAAGCAGTGCTAGAAGCATCTCCAGCAGGGGCGGCTTCTCAATAAGTGCGCCCGTGCGCGCGCACTGCCGGCGAAAGTAAACGGAAAAATAAAATCTTCCCTACATACAATTTAACATAAACTAACTATAATTTGCGAATTTACATATTTTTGAATCTCCACTGGCCGCAGAATACATTATTTATAAGAGCGAAATCGAGGTACGACGGCGACGATCAAAACGCAGAGCGTCCAACGGCGGCCTCCGTCCGTAACCACAACTAGTCTAAATCTGCCGTGCGCTAGTGTTCGGCGCTCTTGTTAAATGCATTTTCGTCATGCAAAACGGTCGGGAATGTTCGTAAAATCACGAGAAGTCAAGGCTCATCCGTGCGCTATTTAGATCCGCACTTTGTAGCTTAATTTAGTGGCAATTTGCAATTCTTGCGTATATAGTATGGTGTCACAAGCTGATTTTTTCAGGGATGAAAGTACATGATAAGATAACCCTTATTCCGGAAGTAATACAAAATTAGACTCCACAAAAGGACACTATCATCAAAAATCGAGATATTGGTACCTTCGTATAGAGTAAAAAATACTTATTTTTTGGTCCAATGCACAATAAGGTCTTTGTAGGAAGTATTTTTTGATAATTATTCATTTGTATTAGCCCATATGGCCGAAAACAAATTTAAATGTAAATAACTCGGTTTCAACCGTGCAAAAATTTAATTGAAATAGTTATTTTTAAATATAACACTCAATTAACAAAAAGGGAAGGCCTAAATGAAAAAAAAGTATTCTTTATAAAAGTTTCGCATATGTCTTGACAAGGTAACAAAGCGAATCCCATATTTTTTGCTTATAAACTAACAAAGGTATCACAATAAACAATGAGAGACGTCATGGGTTTACGCCCTAATTAAATATGTCCAGCGTCTTCGCCTTCAAGCTACGGATGATGCAACACATTATATTATTATAGGTCCTGAAAAATCCAGATTGTGTGGAAAAAGTGGGAGGTAAATCGTTTTTTAGAGCGAATATTACATACTACTATTATAAGTATTATTCTGTAATACTCCAGTCGAGCCGTGAATTTATTTTTGTTTTGTTCGGTTCGTTGACGCTTGTTAATTAGCTGCATATAAACTCGTGAGTTTAGTGTACATAATATTGTTTAGTGTTTTATATTTTTATTTATATACTATTATTCTACTGTCATGGCTAGTAGTTCGGGTGCTGACAATTGCTGTGGGGGCATAAATTCAGTTGACAATATTATTAAAAATAAAAGCTAGAGAAATACGTATTTTTTTAATGGGGATCCAATTTAAATTTTTTTTATCCGTGCAACTTCATCTAAAATAAGGGGTGGATTACTTAATACCGTACTTAAAATTTCATTCAGATTTAAGCACGTTTAGTTCTTGCATGGTGGAGTAAGATATGCAGCCATTATTTAATTTTCCTTAATGGGGATTAATTATCCTTAACTACGTCTCTATGTAATTTCGTTAAATAAAGCTAAACAACGTTTAATAATTATATATGCTATTAAACATTTATATAGATTCCAAAAATTTAGAAATAATAATTTTTTGAAAAAATCCTTGTGATCCGAAAATTATATCCAAAGTTGTCCAAAAATGGACATAATTTTGGTCAAATTTTCGAAGAAGAAATTAAATTTTTCATGCAAATCTCCGAAGTAACAAAAAAAAACTAAAGTTTAAACAGAAATTTTCATATTCATACAAATTTAGCTTGAAATAATGAATATTTTGGTCAAAAACAGACTGCATTATGTCATACTAATTTGTATTGAGTTTCAGAAGAATACATCTTAGGCTTTATTGATATTTAAAAAAATAATAATACTTTGAAGCACTGTTTCTTGAAAATGAAGCCATCTAGGATTTACCTTTATATGCATTTTCTATTAGAAATAATTCTGGCTAGGTTGAAGGACCCTAATTAATTCAATAAAAAAGCATCCAGTAAACAATTAAATAATTTTGCTACCTATATAATCGTCATCCTGTACATGATTCATTAATCTGTACTTTTGTATGAATATAAAAATTACTTTTCTTTATTGGATCTGAATAAAAAGATTGAAATAAAGAGGTTAGGGAGACCGATGCCGGTTTTAAAATTAGACCAAACATGTGCCAAGAAGAAGGATGGTCGGTCTCTCACCAGACATTTTAACCCCCGAAATCTTGTGGCGAATGGAATTTCACTTTAAAGCTAGGAAACGGCAACGTCGAAGGGCTAACCATCGACAAGAAGATGTACAATAACACTTTTTTGCCATCAAACCGATATATTTTTTAACGTTTTCGAACTTCTCTTGATTTTTTTTTGAACTTTATTGATTTGTAGTTACAATAAACTGTTTTAATGGTTTATCTTCTGGAATCGATTAGTACCTACTTATTAATTTCTTTTAGTGCGCAACAATTACCATTCAAGAGGGCGCCGAATTCATGTTTTTTAAACGATCTTAACGAGTTTTGGGTAAAAAATGGGCGTGGCACCCCCCAAACTTTCCGCCTTCGTCGGGTAAGCCTCCGGCGGCGCCTGCAGCGGGCATCCCCCTGTGCGTATGAAAAAACCTACATAAATTGCGCACTACCTATTTAAAACCTCACGAGCCGCCACTGATCTCCAGCCTTCTACGACAGATGCCTAGAAGACAAAGAAATTTAAGAAATTTTAATATACCGAAGAAAGTTCAATAGCAGTGGACAACGAGTTCAATAATCTAGTAGATTATTGAAAAATAACTAACCTTAGGGTATAATCCAGATCAAATCGAGCCAGCTCATAGTCAATTAAATGGTTAAGTGTCTAATATTGTCAATTTCTCGTGCCGATATCATATTCCAGGTCAATGTGCAAATCTGCAGGCACAAGCCGACCAAAAAATGGCACATTTCACAGTATAATTATCACCACATACTCAATATTCACGATAATTATAATTTATTGTATTGTTTAATTGTTTAGCTCATATAAGGGCAATACACGGAGAAGTAAGAAAACAAGTCGCCGCAATTTTGCCACATCCATCCGCCATAGTGAAGGAAGAAGGAAGCCACAGACCAGACAGACAGACGACTTGGCATTGCAAAACCGAAAATGACAGCACGCTAGGAGCACCATCTGTCAGGTTTCAAGTAGATAAGGCAATCTGCTATGGAACACACAGAAAGTCAATAACCAGTCGAACAGTTCGGAAAATTGCACCAAGGACAACAGCCACCAAGCAACTTGTAAGAAAATATAGCGTATCCAGTCGCCATCTATCATCCACAAAGCCAAACAGCTAGAGATTAACGTATAGTTTTCTTTTATTAAGTAAAACCTTTTATAATAGTCGTACTGTAATGTGAATATCATTATTAATATTAAATCATCAAAGTAAAACCCGATCGTATTGCAAGACTATAACATGAACAAATAATAAGATTCGTAAAGGCATATGATATGGCTAGTTGCAAAGATATTTAATTTCTATCAACAAAGTCAGCATGTTGAAGTAGGTCAGCGAGCTTAAGTCGACTAAGAGACTATAAAAAGTCAGCAATTTTTGTATAAGCCAACATTTGCTATTAATATTAGAAATATTAAGTATTATTTGCATTGAATGAACCATATAGATGTTAGTAAATACAAATGCGTGAGAATTTTTTTTTGTTAATGTCTGTCCCTGACATGAGGCATTATTATTATTTTTTTATGGAATAAAGTGGCAATATTAATTAAACAAAAATATATTAGAAAAATTGAATATGCTTGCATATATAAAAATCAATATTTTGATAAAAAATCTAGATTGTGTATATATCGACATTTTTAAATATAATATTATGGAAGTTTAATAAACTGCAATATTGGCACTATAGGTAAACTAGTAGAAGACAGAACCGTCTTTATACGTAAATAAGTTTGAAACATTTCTCTATTATGGTTATAGAAATAAGAATCAAGAAATTGTTTAATGAATATAAGGACAGGACCGTTTTTTTGAATATTATAGAATAACTAGTATATAATATGATTCTAGAAAGAAATGAGAGAAGATTATAAACTATCTTCCTAGTAAATCTAGAATTAAAATTGAAATTATTTATAAAATTATATTATGATTATGATAAAAAGGTGATAATTTAAAGATCAACTTTCATGGGGAGGACGCATCTCATATAAGCTGAATCTATTGCAATTATTCAAAGCAAACAAAATATAATTTCTATACAAATATCAATATTTTATTAAAAGTCGATAAATTATGTCTAAACGTTGATTAACCAATAGGCGTCTGTTAGCCAATCAACGGTAAAAAATAAAAATTTTAATATTGATGTGTAAAATACTAGGAGACAGGACCGTCTTGTGAATAATAGAAGCTTATTCTTTAAAAATCCAGAATTAGAGGTGTAATATTTCTAAGAAAATTTATAAAAATATGTTTCTTTTTGTTGCATTTATATACCAAGCACCAGTGTATATCCATACTAGTCTCTCCAGCAGACTCTCACATGTGATACCATCAAAAATGGTTCTATGGCATGTCAAACATTGCTAGGACATAGACTGCAGTGGAGGCTAGAGGGAGCTACAAAGGATCAGCCTGGATCCAGAAAGTAATAAAACCACTGATAGCATTTTGTATTGTATGGCTATAATATTATATTGTATTATGCTACAGGTTTTTCTCGAATTGAGGTCTTTCTTTCTTAAGCAATAGAGGTCGTGTTAATGTTCACCCTGTCCTAAGTTTGAACTTGAACTTGGAAATTGTTATATAAATATTAAAGGAAAACTATAAACAACGGAAGCGATTTTGAACCTTAAGCGTGCAATGATCAGCACTTTTTATAATATAAATACGCTACCGAGCCTTCAGTACGGTAGGCTTTTGTCTCACCTAAAACCAGCTCCTAGATTGGCCACATGTTCGCTTAAGGTTCTATCCGCTGCTAGGTTGTCCACATGGTCGCCTAAGGTTCTAATCCTTTTCTCCTGACCCAAACATAGCGTTGATTATCCACATGGGGGTTTCATAACTGCAGTAGTAAAAGTCGAATATATGATAATTTTTTCAAAGTTCTGAGAAAGATAAGTTTCTAAGTAGAGTCTGTCAAGCAGTTAAAAGTGTAGTGGAATATTCGAGTGCTCTTTCGAGCAAACCAACCTTAAATAAAACACAACACAAACTCTTAAGAAAACTATATTTATAAAGCAGTGACCAAAGACCTATAAACAATTCAAAAAATCTACCTCAAATCGAGAAAGCATGCGAGCCTTAGTAATCGGTTATAATGTAATCTTATTAGGTTTCTGACCAATAGACATTGTTAAAGTTTTATCATGAAGTCTTTGACTAATAAACGTTGCTATTGTTTTAACTGATGTGCGTTCTTTATCATCTCTTCTCACCTGACGTAGATCGATCCCGAGTCTGCGCTATACCCCTTCACGCTAAACAAAGCGTGGCGTCACGAGCAACAACTATTCGTGACAATATGGTTAACTATTATTAAATGTCTAACTAAACATCTTGATTATTTAAATTTAACAAAAACTTCTTTCTTTACTGAATTTAATTAACGTTCTTTTCCAACTAACTGCCTTTCCGTTCACACCAAATACCTTGTACTTCTCGTCTTCTTCGATTCTCTCAATTTACCTTTGCAGGGGATATAAGACTTCGAACATTTGATTCGAATCTTGCATACAGGAATAGATTTGTCTAATTACAAATTTTCATCCGCCATTTTACCTTCTTCTATCTTCTACAACAGCAACAGCAACGCTATGGCGTTTCGGTCTTCGAGAAAATGCGTTAAAATGCTCAAAAGAGTTCTTTGTCCAAGTTTTCGCTAAATATCTGTGCAAACAAATGGCCCAAAAGATCTCGGCATCAACGGAGCTACAACTTTCTAGCTGCTGTTCGAGTGAACGATTGTACTGCACTAAATTGAATTTTTCCTACCGGCAGGCGGTAAACTGAAATTTTGAGAGGGAAGAAATGTTCTTTCTGGATTATACTGATTTTGATACTAATTTGACAAAAATAATTTAATTTGAAAAATAGTAAATTTAAGGTTAGAAAAAAATGGAAAAATTATCAAAAATTGTTGCATAATTATTGCCACTTATAACAAAGAATCAGCGGATATTTTAGTGTTAATTTATTTTTTCCAGGTCTTCCCTGTACTACTGGGCTCATTATGATTTTTTTAATAACACCAAGTTAGGAGAACCCGTTCCGGGAAAAAAATGTGACGAAGTATATACATCTTGGAGAAAAGCGAAAGGATGGTTAAGATCACCACTGAATACATTGGTATATAAGCAGCAACACTCAAACGAGGATGTAACATGCCTGTATCGATTCGTCAGCGACAAAAGATTATTTGCCAGAGTAATTCTAACCATCACCTGTGTAAATTTTAAGGTGAGATATACTCCCATAGTAAATCCTATTTAGGCTACTAATATCCCTCTTATCGTTTAGAATAGATTTCAATAATCTAAAGAATTTCTCTTTTTTTGGTGTTGGCTTTGCATTAATTATCTTTATTTCGTTGAAATTAAATGCATGATTTTATGATCTTTCGTGTTGGGTGTTTTTTTGTCGTATTTGTGCCCTTTCTCTCTGTTCTCTAAGTATTGACTGGTTTGCCCAATATATACACCATCACAGTTCTCGCATGTTATCTCATAAACAACATTACTTTTTTTTTGTTTTTCGGTGTTTTTGTTTTAAGTATTGTGAAGTTATTAGACAGCAAATTGTGGGCCATATGACAGATTCCTATGTTATGCTTTTCAAAAAGTTTTTTATGGGCTTTGATAAACCGTTTATGAAAGGTAGTGAAATGTATTTTTTGTTGCTTTTTTCTTTATTTTGGGTATTATTTTGTGTGGAATTATAGTATATGTGTATTCGTTTTTTGAATATATTATTTATTAAATTAGCCGGGTAACTATTGTTTATTTTTAGCGCCTTTTTGGCTTTTTGTATTGCTTTACTTCGAAATTTTATATCGGTTAATTGAATAGCTCTGTCTGCTAGTTCGATGATTTTTTTTGGGATATCTGATGGTGTGATAAGGAGTTTAAATAGCGTGAGGACCAAGTTTATTTTGTATACCACTCTGTTTGTATCTTTTCCGTATTGTGGTGCAAAGCTACGTCCAGAAAATTGATTTTTTAAGACTGCAACACGTTTTTCCTATTGAAAGTAAAGATTTTTAATTAAAAACAAACCTAGCACCGTAGAGTCGTGTTACAAAGCCTGGCCCCGGTAGTGGGGTCGTAGAGCACCACCAGTTTTTCCCAACTAAACTGAAAAAGCTCCACTGGTGTTGTGCGGGATGGCTAGGCACGCTTAATAAATCAAAGTAAGTCAATCTTAACTTAACAAGAAAACACAATCTATAATTTAACGAATAATCTATTTGCTACTAAGTCTTTTTTTTAACACAGCAACAATACTACAGTAAAACTTTTGACTATTTAAATGCAAAAAGCAATGTCAAATGACTATTAAAGTAATTGATAAATAGAGTACAATATGGAGATTGTACGGAGACCAATTCTGTTGTTATCACTCGGTACTGTATGCCTTGCAACTAAATGCGCTAAACACTACAATCCGAAGTGATTACTTTGGTTTACCTAAGCTTATTACATATACGTATGCGTGGGCTGGTAGCTGCACCAATTATAAATGTAGCGATAATAATATGTATTGATTAAAGACCATAATAATTACAACAATCGACCAGATAAACAAGTGAATAAATGAAAAATAAAATTAATGAGAGCTATCTTAGAGCTTGTCGGTCAATGCTTGATTTATATTAAAAATTAAGAGCGATTATATCAATCGGTCAGAAAAATAAGTGAACAAATTAAATTAATCTATCTAAAAGCTCTGCCGAAAAGACTAGATTTATATTTAAATATTAAAAGAAATGATTATC
>MU182476.1:0-104087 GCA_016904865.1 Pissodes strobi | reverse complement strand
GACACTATCTTACAAAACACGCAAATCTTTCACAAACAACCTCGTGAAAAACGCGGACTTATAAATGCGGGCGGAAAAATTGCGCATTGGTTATTCGGAACCTTAGATTCCGACGACGAAACTAGATATAATAGCTACATTTCTACTCTTGCGCATAATCAAGCCAATTTGCAAGACAATGTAAATAGACAACAAACGATTCTCACTAATGTAATAAATACTTATAGTAATCAACTAATCACAATGAGTGATAATCAAAAATTAATTTTAAATAAATTATTCTTGTTTGAAAGAAAGACAATCGATTTAGCTGACGCCTTATATATATCGCTAATCTTAGACAATATATTAACTCAATTACATACAATTAGTCGTGTAATTGATAATATAGAAAATGCAATTTCATTTGCGAAAATCAATATAATGCATAACTCAATATTAAACTTCGGACAACTCTCGAATCTAATAAGAGATATTGAAAAGATGTACGGAACACTTAGAGTTCTAAAGTTCTCAGAACCAATTAATTATTACAAATATTTATCAACTCAAGTAATTATAAAAAATAATTTAGTAATTGTCGTCCCAAAACAATTTACAATGTATAAACTACATCCTATTCCAATCCAAAACCAAACTCTAATAATCCCTAAACCCTACGTATTGCTTGCGGAAGAAGATTATTGGAACCTGGAAACCAAATGTCCACAATTAGAAGACATCTTTATTTGTACCCAAGAGCTACTAACCAAAGATGGACCCTGCGTCTACGAGTTATTAACGTCTGCAACGAACTCGTGCCCCATCGCCCATGTCCACTTCACTATAACCACGATAGAACGACTAAATGGAGAAGAATTGTTAATTATTCCAACACAAACTCAAGAAACGATAATTCGATCTACCTGCCGTTCGGGCGGACCCACAAAAATCCACAAACCCAGCATTGTCCAACTGGCAGACTGTCCAGTAACTATCAACAATAAAGTATACCAGAGGGAAAGAAAATCAGAACTTCAATATGTTCTCGAGATGCCTAAAGTTACATTCGCTATGAATAGCACCGAGAAAATTCCCGAAATGAAACTACAAAAGCTAAACCACGAAGAAATACAAAATGCACAAAGAACCTTAGCAAATTTCAAATTGCAACCACTAGAGAAATTTGAAATTTCGCATACTCATTGGATTTCACCGCTTATTCTAAGCGGCATAGTCGGCCTAGCCATATGGATTCTATGGAAAATCAGAAAAATGAGATGCAAAAAAAGTGCAAATTCAGAAACAACACCCCGTGAAGGAGACCCGCAAAACTTCGAATATCTTGTTTTCCGAACTTGAGGAAGGAGGAGTTATATAATCGAAATCTCTGCATTGGCCCCCTTATTGGACCTCACGGATTGTGCTGCATTTATTGACATATTTAGACTAGAGTTTGTTATAATGCACTTTTGACATTTTTACGATAATGATATTTTTTCCTAAGATTATAAAAAGGCAAGTGTACCACTAATTCGGGCACTTGACTTTCAGCAGTAGCTGTAGTTAGAAGTCGTATTGTAAATAATTTCTTTTATTTTCAAATAAAGTTAGTTTTTAAAAAGTATTATTAAGTTTTGCGAAACTTAATTCGCGGCGTATAAAGCAAATATCGGAAAATATTAGAGTAGCAACACTCCTCAAATCGGAATCGACTTGAATTAAATGCTAGCTGTATATTATCTAATTACCGATAGGATGGAATATATATATATGATATAAATAAAATCACTTTTATGCATTATTATAGCATTATAATATACAAAATGTTTCAGAAGTACGGTACGTAACTTACGGTAATAATTCCTTGTGATATTCTAAGAGAAAAAGTTCATATGAACTTGTGTCCGGGGTTTCCCCGTTTTTGATATACAGGGTGTTAAAGTTTTTTTGAAAATTGGTTTTTATTATATTTTTGAAATATCCTATTTCCGATTTTGTTAAAATTTGGTACCGTTATTCATAATGATAATATGCTTAATTAGACCTAACTAGAAGAAATCTATTAAGTCCAGTGGCGTCCCGGGGAGCACCTTAACATATATTAATAAAAAAATTCCCCCCAGATCTTTTTCTCATTTTCATACTTTTTTCCGATTTACCAACTAATAATGCAACTTTTTTATTCCTTGTATTGTTATCGTATCGTGCTTCGTTTTTAACAGAAAAAAACTTTATTGCATGTACCACAAAAATACCTATTGTAAAGGTAATTAAAATATGAGGTAAAGGTAAGTGTCGATGTCTAATTTACCTGTATTGTCAATAACAAGTCAAAAATGAATAACTTTACTGACGCTGAAATGGCCCAGATGCATTTTCATTTATGGCCTAGCAAATGGAAATGCTGAAGAAGCTCGGCGAATTTATCGAGAACGGTATCCAAAACATTAAGACAGCTCCATGCAAGATTGAGTGAGACCTGCAGCAATAACCACGCCTGAGTTAAAAGAGGCTATACTTCGAGAGATAGAAGCGAATCCTTCAACTAGTGCCAGGAAGATAGCACTGCAACTTGAAACAAGTGCATCAACTGTGTGGAGGGTTTTGCATTTTGATCAACTATACCCATACCATGTTCAACGTCTACAAGCTTTGCTTCCCCGTGATTTTCAGCCAAGGCTTGATTTTAGTTGGTGGTTGCTTCATACAATAGCACATAACAACAATTTTTTACCTAACAATTTATTTACTGATGAGGCATCTTTTTCACGAGAGGCCATTACGAATTTTTATAACGAACATTTTTGGGCTGGGGATGAAATTAAAGAAGGTCGCTTTCAGCAACAATTTTCCGTGAATGTATGGGCAATCTTATTGGACCATACTTTTTGTCACCTCGATTGAATGGAAACTCCTATACGCAGTTTCTATCTCAACAACTTCAAGATATGTTAGACGCCGTACCTCTAGAAATAAGAATTAATATGTGGTTTATGCACGATGGCACCTCAGCTTATTTTAGCCGAGTTGCTCGTCAATACCTCGACAAAACTTTTCCAAATCACTGGATTGGACACCGTCAGGTCCTCAAGGTTGGTCAGCTTGCAGTCCTGACTTAACACATCTAGACTATTATTTATGGGGTCGCCTAAGGTCTCTTGCATACAAGACGCCTGTACTAGATAAAAACGACTTAAGAAATCGAATTAATGAAAGTTGCAATGCGATACGAAATAATGCTGGGCTTTTTGAACGTGTAAGACAATCAATGGTGAGACGATTGCAATCCTGCGTTTTATCAGAAGGTGGTCATTTTCAACATTTCTGTTGGATTTTTGTATCATTATGTAAAAAAATAATTTTGAAATACATAGGTATTTTTGTTGTATACATGCAATAAAGCGGTTTTCATTTTTTCTGTCGAAAACGAAGCACGATGCGATAACAGTCCAAGGAAAAAAAAAATGAGAATGGGGAAAAAATCAGTGGGGTACTTTTTTTCTATTAATATTCGTTAAGATGCTCCCCGGGACGCCACTGAACTTAATAAATTTCTTCTAGTTAGGGTTAATTAAGCATATTATCATTATGAATAACGGTACAAATTTCAACAAAATCAGGAATCGGGTATTTCAAAAAAATAATAAAAAATTATTTAAAAAAAAATTAACACCCTGTATATCAAAAGCCAGGCAATCCCGGACACATGTTCATATGAACTTTTTCTCTTAGAATATCATAAGGAATCACCACCGTAAGTTACGTACCGTACTTCTGCAACACCCTGTATATAAATATTATCAAATATTAGTTAAAATTTTTGAAGAATAAGTCAGCTAATTGAAAGAAATTGCTTGTAGCTTATGCAATATTGTTTAAATAATGTAATTTATTGCATTAAGTTTCGTTGTATACGTTATATTTCTGTACGGGGTTATTAAAATTAGTACTTGCAGTAGCTAATCTCTTCAATTAGTATGACATCTTATTGGTGAAATAAGCCTTAGATTACAACAATAGATTTTTGTGGCAAATATTATTTTAAAGAGTTAATAGAAAAAAGGTATACAGACATGTCAATAGTATTAATGCCAGCTTCAATAACAGTTGCTGGTTGTTAAAACGTAAAAAGTTTAAAAGACCTACCAAAAATTGATTATTATCTCAATCACATACGCATTCCAATAATAAATAATAATGAAATAAAAGAAAAATTTTTCTTTTTTTTTAGTAGAACAAAAAAAACAAATTTGGTAGAAAAAGGTCACAAGGTATATATTTTTGAATATATATAGAGTATCATTAAAATAACAAAGTCAGTGTTCATTCACTAACGTCCAGAATCTCATTTGTTAATTTTTGCCATTTGTTCGAGGTTGATAGTTCGATAAAACTTTTGTGTTTCATTTTAGATATTTCTTCTCTGAAAATGATTTGTGAAGGCATAGAATGTAGAATTTTATGTGTTGGAAAAATAATGAGATATTTGGCAAGTTAATAAATCAGTCAAAACGACAATTGGAAGACCAATTCGGGCTAGTATTAGGACACTAATAATTTTATACGTAAAATACGGCTGATATAGTTCTTTCTTTGCAATAGATAATATAATGTTGTTGTGCACATAGAAACGGGCTAGTATCACTCTTGCAGGTAGTTTTGACTTACTCATTTGGCGGCATTTGCCCAAGAAGTGCGAACGACTGTGGATTGTGTGTATTTCAGTTTTTTTCTAATTGTTTAGTTGTATAAATTTGCATCAGCCCGGGTTCAATAAAACCAAAAGAAACAATTAACTAAATATATATCTTAGATAGAAAATTACTCAGAAAATGAGAAAATATACAAATTAAATAGTAGGTATTCATGTATAACCAATATAAAAAAAAACATGTTGATCCAACAAACAGTATATATTTTAAAGAAGCATCGGAACTAAACCAAAACTAAATATTTTAGTAACTGAGAATGAATTTCTTATTAATAATATATTACGGTCTCGTCAGGTCTGTACGCACCTTTACGGGCACACGATCATTTTCAAATTATATTTAATTAGAGCCGTCGTGGTGTAGCGATCTGCGTTACAGGCTCTCGTTTAAAGGATTTGGGTTCGATTGCTGTCGGATCAAGGAAGTTTTAATGTAATTTGTGTTGGTTTGAGTTACAGAGTCGTCAATCGGAGAAATGGGGGGCGGTTATTGCCAGATGCTAAAAAGACATTAAACAAGAAAGTCTTCAATTACCATTTATTTTTCCTAACTAACCCCTTAAAACACACCCTTAAAAATTCAACCCTAAAGCTACCCTTAGTTGGTAAGGCCCCTTCGGCATAATGACGGCCATTTTGGATACGGAGTAGATGGAGTAGGTTACGTGGTGCTCCAGAGTGAACAAAATGCATACCCTGTATAACAGTTAGCCCTTTCCGGCACGGTGGCGTTAAGACCAAGTCAGCAGCCCCTGGTCATTTTCGACTGCTGACAGTGGTTCTTAAGGTGATGATGGTACCTGCATGAAAAAAGGCACTAGGTAAAGCTCACCTGTAAAAATAATACCCTGTATTACAGGTAGGAGTCTAGTAGAAGTGACTGACAGATACCTTTCAACAGCCTCCTCTGGTCATTGGCGGCGATTCTTCGGTTCGATGAGGCTGTCAAAAAGACCTTATTTTACCCCAAAATCCCGGGCTCCCTACTACTGTGTGTTAATAAACTAGACATTCATTCTTAAACTGTGGCTTTATTTATTTCAGATAGTAGATGGTAATGCTAAAACAGATGTGTCAAATAGGAAGGAACCGGGAATGTATTGCGGTGAAAGTGAACAGCCCCAAACATTTATGTCGGAGACTTCATTCGTGAAGATGTTATTTCATGTGGAAAATTTTACCGATCAGAGTTATTTTAGCTTCGATACTAGAGCTGAGCAACAACTGGTGGTATATCTAAGATACGGTCAGCATCCGGAGCTTTATCCAAATAGAAGAGGAGAAATTGTGCAAGGGTAAAGTATATTTAAGTAAATAATGACACTTGAACATATTTGTTGTCATGAGTAGTGCGAGACGCTGCGATTCGAATAAGCTTATATCTATATCGGTCGGTTAATTTTAATCATCAGTTGAGTTATCTAACGGTTATATCCTGAGTGTCACCTTTGGGATTAACGTGGTAAAAACACGCATACACCGGGCAACTTGTTACAGTGGAAAAATAGCAAACCAGCTGTCAATCCGCATGCTGGATACTGGTTGCCGACTGTCTTTCGAAACTCTCAATACTAACGGTACAGGAATCAATTATTTCTGTTCTCAACTTGGAAATAGCCTAATAGTTCTTAACTAACCAGTTAGTAGTGAACGCTATCCGGTCGACTTCGATCGAGCTACAAAGCCTCTTGTTGAGAATGCGAGGCAATGATTTCGATGCTCGCCTCTTGGAATTTTTTTTTATTTAATTTTGTAACTGCCTACGATGCCATATAACCTGTTTTCTGGACAAAATGGCGAAGGAAATCTAAATAAAATTGACGTAGAACGACAGTAGATGAAAGGTATTTCTCTGGGGGAATAATCAAACATCATATTATTATATATAAACATCACACTAGTACTAGTATTGGGAAAGCATGGAACCTAATCAATTAAGCTAGGTATTTCAAAGCAAATATTTCATACTTATGTCTATCAAATGCATACGCCTTCATATGAACGGTTAACTTTACACACACGGTATATCGTTCCCAGCTGAAACCACAAAGTTTAGTTGTATATTGTATATTGTCGCCTTGGTTTTGTCTTATTGTGCTGCCTTTCTAAATGGGAAAAAAGGAACCTTTCCTCCAATCCCTTGGCTTATTTTCTTTATTTTCGGTTCTATAATATACCTTGACGGCCACCCTTTGGCGTCGACTTTGGTAATTATGACTCTTAATTGCTGATTCGAGATATTTTGGGCATCTGGAATGTATTACACCATTTCTTGGAGAGTTGTGTCTAAAAGAAAACAATAGTGATAGATTGGTTACATATTGGCAGAGTACCTAATTGGAATGTAATGCAGGTATGAGTTATATTGTAAGCTTATTTAGGAAGATCTAGCACTAAAATTGGAACTTACTTTTTGTACATTTGATGGTCATACTGTGGTAATTGTCTCGTTGATTTAGATTTGGTAATCCATTGTTTTACTTAGGTGATTTATCTGACTATTTTCATTTTGGGAATGATACAATGATGTTTTTTAGAAGTGTGACATGTCACTTGTCGGATTGGGACCATAGACTCATAGTCGGGTCCGTCAATCGATATCGACTCGAGAACCACTTTAAGTTGCGTTGCTTAACTGTAGGATTTATTTATTATACGCTTGAATTTGCTGATTTTATTGGATGGTATCAATGTTTGGCACTCTAGGCTTGTATATTGACGGAGTATTCCACTGATTATCCGTTATTAAAGTTCAATAATTAGCTCGCAGTGGATCCTGCCCTACGACAAGGAAATTGTTCTATGTTTCATATAGTTCTGTGGATGTAATTTTGGCAGTAAAATTGACAGGTTTCTGGACAAGCGCATGGTCTTCACGGCCGACACTGTTGCCAAGTTAATGTCTTATTTGGCATAAGGCTATTAGTAACGTCTGCTGATTGTTATTTTGACTGCCACATAACGCGTGGGTTATGTATTCCCACTTAGCATCTAAAAAGTAATTTCTAACTGATTCAAACCATTCCAATATTCAGTCACTTTATCGCTTGATTTGGCGAATCCGGTAGTATGACGTCATAACTTTCTAGTACCTTGTCACAAATAGAGACACTGACAACATGGCATGTTGGGCAGGCGCGTTGATCATTCTTCTAGCATCGTCATTTTAGGGCAAGCCAATTTAGTCCTTATGTGATCTTGAAGGAATCAGAATGTTCCAGTGCGTGGCTCTCGAAATTCGGATTTTTTGTTGAGATACTGACATTTAGTGTGAAATATACAGTGCCCTAGCTTGGTTGAGCCCTTGAGCAGGATTGTGGTCGTCGATGGCTTCTCGTCTGATGGATGAGGCAAGATTTGTAGACTTGACCACCTGCACCCATGTTGGGGATTTGACTTTCGAGAGCTGCCACACGCTTGAACCCCGTTTAATATCTTAAGGTACGCTGTTTAAGTAATTTTGGAACAGTTATTGGTTTGATCTGTTATTTGTTGAGGTTCCGTACCTCTTTCCTTCATATTTTGGCTTGATCACAGTTTTAATTTGCCCAATTTTTTTCAGGGCTTTTGTTTTTATTTTCCCTTCCCATTTTCCGGTTTTTTACCTCCGGTAGTTGTTGCTATTGGTCTACGGATTTCCAGTGCCTTCCTAGGTTTCCGTACTGCATACTGAGACTCCTCCGACTACACATGGTTTCGGAGTAACCATCAGTTCAACTGCGTGTCTCTCTAACTGGTCCAAGCCTCAACGCTCACGAAGGGCACACCTGGATCCTGGACAGACTCGCTGTTGGCTTGATAACGGATCAGATAAGTTTTATTTTAAGATATATAGTGACTCTAAATTGTATATATATTTTTTCCATTGTGGTGATTTATAGGGTTATTTTAATCAGTGTTTCGGGTGAGTTTGTGTAATGAAGTTATTAACGGTTTTGTTTGATTTAACATATAGCTTACCTTCAAGTTATTTTGGTGTAACTGAGGTTAACATAAGATTATTGGCGTGTTATTAGTATTTTCCAGCGGTGTATTAGATTGCGTGTTTTATTTCTTTCTGCGTGGTATTGATATGAACATTTTTGGAACTGTTTAGGTGTAAGCAAAGCTTACCGATGCTAATTTAAATCGGTAGTAGCGACACTATTTGCTAGTGTGATTCAATTAATGCTAATAGTTTTTATATGCTATATTTTATTATTCTTACAATTTAATTTATACTGTGGTAAATGATGAAGTGTCGTTCTGACTGAATAACTGACTGATTGTAATAATTTTACATAACGGTATTTCATAGACTGAATCGATAGGATTTATTTATGTACAACTGCGAGACGTATACCATGGTAGACGCGCACAAAGTCTGTCTAAAAGCTGGGAGCCGCCATTGTTACCTGCACTATTGTGAACTTGGAGATTTATGTGAATTGGGATTGTATTTTGGGTAATTGAGCTTTGCATTTTTTGGGTTAGTTTGTTTCTTCAGAGAGTAAGAGAGGGAGGGAGAAAGAGAGTTTCTCGTCAAATTAATTTATGTCAATCTTAATCAAAAGCGTAACATATTTTCCCTCTGTTAATGTCAAGACCTCGCATTTATTAACATTCACTTATGAAGATACAAAACACCTACGGTGCCAGGTTAATATCCCTCACTGAAGGTAGTAAGCTCAAAGGACATATTACTCTTATACTCCACGCACAGATGTTGATCGCCCAATATGACTGCACAATACGACGTAGACGTTCTTCGATTCCAATATCAGCCAGTTTCTCCAGAAGAATTGAATAGTCGAGTAAAGACTTTAATGTCCCTCTATCATGCAGTCTAAATAAAATTTCTTCTGCGATGATATGTTATGGCCATCATTTCAAGGATCTCCCAAGGCACTACTTGGATCCTCTCTTGCAATGTGGCCAGCACGTCTCCATTTCATCTAGACTAGATTTAGTACATCCAAAAGTAGCGTTAATTGAGGACATTTCGGATTCTGTTTCCCAGACTTACTTCAACCATAACTTTTTGTGTCATTTGGACTTTCTTAAACAATTTAGGGATCAGTCCCAAATCGAAGACTTTTCTTTTTAGATTTACAGGGAAATTTTCAGATTTTAGTACCTATAAATCCCTATCTGCCGAATGCAGCCCAACCAAGGCCTATCCTTTTGAACACTTCCGTGGTTTGATTTTTTCCCCAATTGAATCTTGTGCCCTAAGTATAATATGTACTCGGGTACATTTTCTAAGAATTGGTTGCCGACTATGACCTCGATATTTTGAGGACTTTGGATTTTGCTGAAGTTTATTTTAAGTCCAATTATTTGCGAAGAAGGCGATTAAACACTTATTTAGTAGCACTCGCAGACTTTCGTGTAAGATCTTTCCCTCATTTTAAACGTCTCACTGATGATACGATCGTCACCAGTGTTTTTCTCGTTTTTATTGAATGAAGTGTTGTCTTTAGTTGTTCTGAATTTATTTCAGGAATATCTTCTGATCCTACATTCTGGCTCTCTTTCGTATAGCACTGTATTGTTGTGATAATTTCCTCGCGGTTGTAATGCCATTAATGCTTTTAAATTTTGCTACCTCCGATCTTCCGCCAGAGAGTTTGGATCAAAGAACCTTTATGTTTT
The DNA here is from genome assembly GCA_016904865.1 of Pissodes strobi. Classification (NCBI taxonomy): domain Eukaryota; kingdom Metazoa; phylum Arthropoda; class Insecta; order Coleoptera; family Curculionidae; genus Pissodes; species Pissodes strobi. Next base: position 93,760 of record MU182476.1, on the reverse strand, counting down.
TGTTATCTTCTATTGGGTTTCTCATAAGTTAAACGTACATTTTTGAAATCTCCATAAGTACCATTTTTCTTCAGGAAATAGCAAAAAAATACGCTTAATTTATTAAAGAAAATGTACCAAATTATTAGAGAAAAACGTGCCAGGCTTAGCCTGGAATTTACGAGGGGAAAGAGTACGGCAGAGAAATCCCCGATCTAAATTCCTAAACCGAAATATGCTGTATAACCTTTATTAGCATAATAAAAATTAAATTATTGTCTCTTGTGCCACAATTTGTAGTTCCACACTTGTAACAATACATTTAAAACTGAAGGGGATGTTGTTAGTCAGCCAGACGCTGCTGGAAGGTACTGAGGTCCTGGATTGCGGAGGCTACCCAGCTATTTAGTTGCAAATTGGGCCAATATCTCTAGAATGATCATTACATTTATAACTAGGATATTCTCCAGTCAGGATAGGAAATGGTTAGTAGATTCATCAAGGTCCTTGCATACACTCTCAGTCGTACTAAAATTAAAATCGTAGCACGAAGAGACTGCAAATAACACATTTTCTGTATTCATTTAAAGCAGTGTTGTTCACAGCATAAAACGATTTCATTAAATATGTACAGGGTGATCCCCTATAATGTCGCCCCTCTTTAACTTTTTAATTTGAAGTATCCCAAAAAAATTAAAAGTATGGTTATGTAGGTATTGAAAAATACTGTTTTTCTGTGTATAAAAAATATTGGAAAAATGATCAGTATACAGGGAAAAACAAAAAGTTATTTTTTTTTCAATGGAACACCCTATATATAAATTTATTTTTCGATTTTTCGTAAAATTCTAAGCAGATTTTATCTATGGTGTTATACCTCTAGAGTTAGTAGTTTCACAGCTATAAACAGTTGAAAATCGGTACTTTGGCTACTTTTCACCTTGGTAGCAAGAAGATCATTAGAGATGGAAAAAAATTAATTTCACATTCCTATCTTAACTTTTCAAGAGCTATCTGATGGTACTAACTGGCAGGCGGTACCATGGGTACCAAATCTGGTACCTCGGTAGGTACCATCAGATAGCTCTTGGAAAGTAAAGATAGGAATGTGAAATTAATTTTACTCCTTTTTTAATGATATTCTTGTTAACAAGAAAATAAGCCAAAGTACCGTAATGATATTCTTGTTAACAAAAAAGAAGCCTAAGTACCGATTTTCAACTGTTTATAGCTGTGAAACTACTAACTCTAGAGGTATAACACCATAGATAAAATCTGCTTAGAAATTTACGAAAAATCGAAAAATAAATTTATATATAGGGTGTTCCATTGAAAAAAAAATAACTTTGTTTTTCCCTATATACTGATCATTTTTCCAATATTTTTTATACACAGAAAAACAGTATTTTTCAGTACCGTGAACCGGAGTGACTATGATCCACTTATTATCTTCAGGTCTCAACTATTTTGAATTTATAAGTTGGCCAGTTCAAAAAAGGTTCATATATAGGAAGGATATATGTATATTCGATTTCATGAGTTTTTCTAAAGCAAAAAAAATTATTTCCACCCTTTTTTAAAAAAAAAATTGGGTGGCCATATTCACCTCCTGCTTTGGAGCCACTATGGCCAAGTATTTCAATTTCCTTAAAACCCAATCTAACACCTTCTCCGGGGTGACTATGACCACTAATCAAAAAAAATAAAGGTTCCTATAAATAACTTGTGGTAAGTAGGCGATTAAAACGTAAGTACAAGGGTGAACAATCCGACGCTTGACGAATTCTGCTTCGCAATGATAGGAAGAGCCGACATCCAAAGATCAAAAAGCGACGTCGCTATGAACGCTTGGCCGCCACAAGTCAGTTATCCCTGTAGTAACTATTCTGACACCTCTTCCTTAGTTGGACTGTGACTAACGCTGTGCTAACGATTTGTAACGATCATTATTCCCTGCATAAAAATATGTTATTCTGCACGCGTTGCCACCTCCAGCGTTTTACGTATGGCCAGAGTCACCCCAAAAGGTGTAAAACTAGAAAGGGGTGAATATGGCCTCATCTTATCTCAAAACACCAAAAGTTTTCAAACAAAATTTAGAGTAACATTGGTAGTAGAACCTTTTGGTATGCCTTAAAAATTAACATAATTCTTTTGGTGTTAAAAACCGCGACGTGACGAACGAAGTTATTACGGCACTTTTTTAGGCCATTTTTCATGTTCTTCTCTACTGACTACGAAAACCAAAAGATAAACGTTAGATATGTAAAAACGCTTGCGTTTTATATTTTCAGATATATTATTAATTTCCATCAGTTGTTTAATTAAGAATATCTAAATTTTAACGTTACGAATTTTTAAACATTTTTAAATTTTTCGCCATTTTCACCGCTAGGGGCTATTGTCACCCCGGTACCTACATAACCACTTTTATTTTTTTGGGACGCTAAAAATAAAAAAGTTAAAGGGGGGCGACATTATAGGGGATCACCCTGTACACATGTTATGCCATCAAATATGGACTATCTATGAGAATAAAAGAAATACTTGTGCAAATTATGTTAATAAAAATATTATAAATTTCATTTTACTGATCTGTAATGACATGTTAGAACACAGAATCAAAACAATTCACCAAAATAAACCGGCTTTTCACTATCTAGCCCCGTTCTCGAGCGATAAGCTTTCGAATCTCCTCAAAAAACCTCGTAAAACCCGACTTCAATGTATGACTTTTTTCTCTTTTTTTTTCTTTACGTATATATAGGGTGACCCAAAACCTAATGTATAAGGTCTAATGAAAGAATATTTTAAATAGGCGGGTCACCTCACATTAATATAAAATAAATAATATGTAAACCAAAAGGAATCCAAATAATGATGGGCACATCTATTGTTCATATCATTAAATCACATATTATCGAATTTGTCGATCGAACAGTACAATATCTAATTTTGAAGGGCCAGAATTAAGTAAAAAACATCCGTATATTGCGGGCGCAAAATTTAATGTTGATGGCTCCAAACAATTAAGGAAGCATATTATATTTTTCATTAATTTTGGTTTAGGCTTGCCCAATGGGTAATAAGTTTAAGTTTACTCTTTTGTCCACATTTTTCATCGTTTTCCCAAACACAGCATTATTCATGAGTTGAAAAAGTCTTATTCAAACTTGTTGGCAGCAGCATTTAATTTTGCTGTGTTTAGGTCAATGTAAGTTTTGAGCCAAGGAGATTGATCAAAAGAGAGAACGCGACGAATTTTTATGAGTTTAAAGCCATGATTTAAAGCTTGCTGCAAATTTTGAAAATGAATGACGTATTTCGTTTTTGGTTTGAAATTTGGAACCACTTTAATGATTTTTAATTTAGAATCTGATGGTTCGATGGATTCTGGGCAAAAGGGCAACTCGTTATGCACATAATGTAATTCTTCCGGATACTCTAAGTAGGCCTCGAAAACGTATCCGGTTTTTGAATTTATATCAATATTCATATAATCTAAAATTTGAATTTCGTCTTCCGCGTGCCATATGAAATGGCCCGTTGATAAATATTGTGACATTGCCGCGCCCTATAAATTGGTGGCATTTAAATACATAACGTAGGTTTGGAGCATCAGAATGAGGCATATTCTTATTATTTGCAAAATAATTCCTAACCCTACACTGACTGACTTCCTCTGTGAATCCCATGTTTAAAGAAGTGTACCATGTCTAGATCCATTAGGAGCGCAAGCTCTATTGATGCTATTTTTAGAGCCGCGCAAAATGATAAAGAAGGGGCCGTATAAAACTGACATGGATCTAGACCATATGTAGCCAGACACACGCCTCTACAATTTTCAAAAATATTTGCTGAACTTAAAACGTCGGATTTTAAATAAATATCTGAATATTGGCCTAAATTCTCGCATTTGAATAAACCCCATACAATCTGCGCACGCTCGAAATCTTCTTTACGAAGTTCGTTATAGAAACCCTCGATTGATGGTAGCTTGGTATAATCTAATTTTGAAAATGATGTCACGAAAGAATATGGAAAAACACTCCTCTGCCGAATAAGCTTAAATTCATCTTCTCTCGGAAAATATTTTCTAACTTCTCGAAATTGCTCCGGTTTTAAATTTTTCTTAAATTATCTAAACTTTGGGCCATAAATCGAAAACTATCGAGGAAGGGTAATTTTAAAAATACCTGCTTTTCTTTACCTTCTTTGTCTTCGACATTATCCACCGAAATATGTCTGGTAAATGAAATATACCTTTCCCTATTTTGGGGGATAGCATCCAATCTCTCGTTTTCGAGAGCTAATTCTTTTAGGAACAGGTGGGAATCGAAGCCGGACATGTTATGGAAAAAAGATGGGAATAAAATGAGGGATTTTGAAATTTAGGTTACATATAGAGTGAGCTGCACCTCGGAATTTGCCTCTAAGATGACAATGATCTCTTACTCTTTCATCTTCCGGCTTAAATGGTTTCTCGCAAATATGGCAAATTCCGGCTTCACGAAACTCAGTCTCTTGTTCAAGTATCGAGTATCCAAAGGGTATGATCTGTTATTTTTTCTATGATTAGATAAACCTATCATAGTTTCTCAGCCGATTTGCTGAGAAATTCAATTCTTGCTGTATTATGACAAACTCATATGGCAATTCTACATGCGGGCAGTTTAGCCGACTAGAGGATATTATATATCCTGGTGTTATTAGACTGAAGGATATTACTAAAAATTATTTTTATTAATTAAATAAATCAAACATATAAAGTGCCACGTTAAGCCTTGAGCATACTAGGGCTTAAACAGCCAGAATTAGATAGAAAAGCTTTACTACTTCCATGGCCAAAGCCAAAAAATTATTTGCAAAGTTTTTACCCATTATCGTCCACATTCATAATCTATTCGTTTTTAGGTCTTACTGCGAACGAATATTTAAAGATTGCCGACTTCAGACTTGTTACGTTCAATCACCAGCATATCCTGGCGTATATCCCAGAAATTTACATTGCAGATATTATCTTAATACAAGGTTGCCATTTATTAAGCTTTATATTGAAAACGAAGAATTTAACATCGACGGCCAACGATGCGAAAATATTATGACGTGTCCTATGAGACCAATAACATCAGGTAAGATAGGTAATATAAAAATATAATATATATTGATTTCTATAGTTCATATGTATTGTTATGCAATACCTAATATCATGTTCTTTTTAGGTGAAGAGAGTTGTCCTTACGACTACATAAAAATCTATGATGGAAAAAATGAGCTCAGTTCTGTCATCGGGGCGTTCTGTGGAATGGGCAAGTTTCCTTATTCAATTATTGGAACGTCACAAGATCTCTTTGTTGAATTCGTAACGTCGCCTGCAGGTACGGTATTTTTTAGTCTGGAAAATTAAGCTCTTCTAATAAAAGAAATAATTCATCTGTTTTGTGTCTTATGGACTGAACATTAATACGAAAAACAGTAAGCTTGCCATCATCCAATTTTTCAGAGGGCACTTGATCTTCTGTTCGCGTCAATCTACCTAAAAATTCCCACCTCTAATCGAAGAGCCAGTTGCAAAATAATTGCTATGGCTTTCCCTAACCTTCTGAAGGTGTTGAAGTCTCTCCGATGAAAAAAAAAAGACCTGAAGGCAGAGAAATTCGTTTCAACCTCAACCGAACCAATACCGTAGACGTCGGCGTCGTAGGAGCGATAATATAACTTACGCAAAGAGTCCACGTCACTAAGAGGCCGCTCCGAAGCTAGAGCTAATTTGATGCTAGGGTTGGTGTGTCCTTCAAAACACACACTGGAGGGCTGGTCTTGGAGATAGGCAAGGAACAGCCGAAGAGCCTTTAATGTAGAGGGGTTCCTCAGTCTAGCCAGCAAATAACGACTATTAGAGCAGCAGAATCTCTTGACAGCCGCACTATAAGTGCAGTCATCGGGTTCATATCCAGCCCACAATCCCTCTTCGCACTTTTCTCCACAACAACCTCCAAATTCTCCAGTGTAAGAGACTCACAGGCAGCCAAAGCTTCCCTATCAGAGCCAACCTCAACAGACCTCATCCCTCCAGGTACATGTATAGATGTTGAGTCAGAGCGTGGTGGTAGGCTTCGGCCGTCCAAAGTGCTTGGTACAAAATGTTGATAGAATGTGATCGAAGTACTTGCTGTAGGCGGCGATACCTTTAAGGGTGTTGAAGATGAATTGGCAGTGACTATTTCAGTACTCGGCAGCCACATACTTATGTCCTTAAGCTGCTTTAGGTAGCTTTTTTCTGCATACCAACTTTAAAATCGGAGTGTGAACAGTCCTTATACTTCAGCATTGGAAAGCATCAGATAAAGTCAGTAGTTCCAAGCTTTTCTTTGGCATAGTGTGCAAGCTGGTTTGCTGTATAAGGAGGTGGGATCTTGGACACTACCACATAATGCCAGTCTCCTTTTATGGGGGATATGTGAGGGGTTGGAGCAATGACTTTAGGAGAAGTAATAACCACTGTGTGACTGATTGAATATATCTTGCTTCATTTCCCTGATCGAGTGGAATAAAGATTCCTGTCTCTTATCAGAGAATCTGGTATGCAGGGTGTGAATGTCATCTATTTGTGTTGGAAAAAATTTCCATTTAGAGTCATGGTTACTCAAAGTGTCGTAAATTTTAGAAATGATTGGCAGAGTATCAGTATTCTTCTTTAGACAGGTTCTCAAAGTTTCGATATTTTCCAGAGAGATCTGCGATCCTTGTAGCTCTGGCACCTTGTCGTGAAGGTATTTTAACGTAAAAGAGTCACAAACACTGCAGAAAAATCTGATATTGTGATACTTTTGTTGGTAGAGCACCTTTGTTGTTGCCTTATCCAGCTCAGTACAGGTCATACAAAAATTCCGGCGACACTCCCCGCTACAACAAAGTTTGTATTTATCCTTTTCTACGACGATTCTCTGGCAGGAATCACACTTAAATTCAGCCATTTCGATATTAGTGTTCAATGATTTTAGATAAAAGTCAATGGCAGCTCAACAAAGTCGAATTTGTCTAAACAGAAACCAATAACAAAATAGAAGCTATAAATTAACCACAAAGCTAAAGTTAGCACGCCGTAAGGTTGAAGTTTAATAATTTTAAATAAAGGTAAAGGTCAATAGCAGCTAAACAACGTCAATTTTAGTCAAACAGGAAAGTGTAAACTAGCACGTCGACACGATATCAAATCAAAACAAACAGTCAATACCGGCAGAGCCAACGAAAGAACGGAAACACGACCATCTCGTATGTTATTATTAAATTGATGCCTTAATGCACGACTTACCTCTTCTATCGAATTATTCCTTATGCATCTTTCTACCCAAAAAAATCTATTGTTACACTGAATAATCCATGAGAGTACCAAATGGATGTTTCACTAATATCTCAAGGTTTTACATTTTAACTTTTTTTATGATGAGCAAAAAATTTATTAGTTAATATACGTTGACATAAGGCCCTGAGATTATAGATGATATTCTTAAAGACAAAATATTTAGTTAGCTTGTATATAATTTATTTAATTATCAGAATAGGCAATATGGATTTCAACAAATTAAATATTTGTTAACATGTATTTGATAGTAATCATAGAATATGTAGGGTATCAAGAAAACACTCCGTATTTCAGAAATTAGATCAGTGAAGGTAATCCGTCCAGTTCGAGGTTTAAGCGAAGGTTATTTATATTACCTGGTACACGTAATATTATTATTTCAATTCAACGAACGCGCTACCAAACGCAGACAGCAAGGATGACTTAACCTTGACGACTTGCACTGTTATTATAATAATATATACAAGTTTTGAACCTACATCAACTCGATATATATAGGAGATGAGAAGACTGAAGGACCATCGGTATAGTATAAGCAGTATTATACAACATAATATAATGATAATCATAGCGAGAAGCTAATAATTAATGTGAATACAGAACTCAAATATTACCTGGAGTATTATTCAACTGAATAAAACAGTTCTACAAATACAATGGAAGGCCCAACCGTTATTAAAAAGCGTAAAATGAAACAAAGTGCTTCAATATTTTTAAATAAAGATTGCTTCGGTGTTAGGTAATTTGAATAGTACTTGGATACCTTTACTAACATTTGAAGCAGGCAATGGATAGGTATTTATAGTGAATGCCTTTACGACACCATTCAACCAAGATCAAAATTATATTTGTCCAAATATGTAAAATCTAGTTATAAATCTAGAATCCCTTCAAAACTTAACATCACAGAAATTGTTTATCTAATAGTAGCTCAATTGGAAAAACTTTCTACCATTTTGTTAGGTTTTAAATTTTATTTAATTTTGAAGACGGAGGTTTGGGATCAATAAATTGAACTAGAGCCAATTTATATCCTAGAATCTCGTAAGAGACATTATATCAACTATTATAATCAATCTAGTTATAAGGACCTTAAATATTAATGTTTTCAGTAAATATACAGTGGAGCAAATGTCATGTTTTATTAGGTTCAAAATTGTAAGTTTCAACCGAAAGTTATGTGAGCGCTCAAGAGTCTAGAAAATATTCAAGAACGCTAAAAAAGCATTTAGAATTTTAATTTCAGGTCCGTTGTTAAACACTGGCTTTCATTTTAATGTTGGAAACTGGCCAGGACACGTTGACACCGCAGGCAGTAGGAACGGTACGTGTGATTGGTTACTCTCATCTGAAAGTCTTAGAGCTTCTGGAGATTCAGAAGGAATATTTTTATCTGTAGCTCACTGGTATCCACCGCATACAAGCTGCACTTACCTTATGCAGGGCGAGGAAGGGGAGATTGTTAGACTATATTTTCCCAGGTAAGCACTAGTAATACATTATTATGAATTGTAGTTGCAAAGTATTTAGTATTTAGTATTTATTTAACCAGAAAAGATTTACAGTAAATTATACAAAAAAAAACTGTAAAACTCTGCAGGTATTGGGACAACAAAACTTGCCTTCCAGAATTTAGGAAAGACTCCTTTTTCCAATGATTTATTGAAAATAAGGTGTAGAGGCCTAGAGAGAATAAAGGGGCAATTTTTAAGAAAAATAGGATGAATATTATCGGGACCTGGGCCCTTGTGAGGATTCAAACTAATAAGTTCGGCATATATGTCACTTATGGAAATAGAGCAACTGTGAGCATTAATATGATTTAATGACAACTCCTGATTCCGCTGCATATCACAGTCAGAATAAACCGAGGAAAAATACTCTGCAAACAGGTCGGCAGCTCCGGGACCCATACCCGCGCTTTTATTGTCAAGAGTCAGTAAATTAGGTATCTCAGACGTGCTGCGCCTAGCCTAAAATAATTTAGGGTTGGTAGAAAGGTTACTTTCAGTGTTCCGGACAAAGATTCTATAACATTCTCGGGAAAGGACTGCACACTGAGATCTTAAGTTTGAGAAAACTTCGTAGTCGTGAGCGGAATTACTGTTTTTGTAACTTTTATGGGCAATCTTCTTCTGTATTGTTAGATCAATTAGGTCCCGACTGAACCACCTAGGAAACACTCCACTGGGCACCTTTTTGACTGGGACAAACAGATCAAAGCAACCATAAAGAATGTCATAGAATGAGTTTACCATAGAATCCACATCCAGATTATGTAACAGGTTATCCCAGTAGAAAGTGCCCAAGTAATCATTTATCAATGTGAAATCCGCAGATTTAAAATCATAGTAATAGTCTTCAACTCCAGGGCTAACAACTCTGTGACATGATTGTGGGATAGCTAGGTCAAAACAAAGGGGTGGATGATGGTTATCGATGGGAACCAGAGGATCACAATCATTAACAATAAACACTCTATGAGGACTAAATCTAGAAAAACTCTATTTGCATTATAAATAAAATTATTTTGAAAAAAATTATGGAAAGCACAAAGGTCTGAGATTGCAGCAATTTTTTGGGCGACCTGAGGTGGGACATATACATCATCGGAAGGAACACCCACTACACATATGTCCTCGTTAGACCATGTGGCCTTAGGCAGGTTGAAATCTCCAGCCACACACAGCTCAGTCTCTGGGTACTTCTCGGAGATCATGTCAAGTGTGTCACCAACCATTAAGTAATGATCAACTGTAGATTCGGGAGGCAAGTAAACACAGCCGAGGATGCACAGTACTTTTGGGGAGCCAATGGCTACATACACTTGCTCGAGAGGTGCGGTATGGCCAACAAAACTCCACCCAACCACTTCTTGCTGCTTGTTTCACTGGATCGATCTCTTCTAAAGACAGAATAGTCTCTCAGGCCAAGTTCTGCGTCTGGGATGTCATCACACAAATTGGTCTCCGTCAACATTATAACCTGGTAGTTGTGCAGAGCTGCGTTACATGTGAGAGTAGTAAGCTTTGTTCGCAGGCCACGTACATTCTGGTAGTAAATGCTAAGATTAGATAATCGGATAGGACGCTGGCCGTCAGTGTCTAGTTTTCCTGAATGTCCACAATGCGCGGAACACCCCTGATGTACCTCACCTGGATGTTCTTCTCACCTTTGGATGTACGTTCCTTAAGTTCGCTCCATACCCGTTTGTCTATTTCTTGCTGTTTGCGCGTGAGATCAAGATTTAGGTAGATATTTTTACCTCGGAGCTTACGGCGACAGCGCATCAAATCAAGTGCATCTTCATGCGAATTCAAAGAAATTTTAAGGGCGCGCGCCCCTTTAGAATTCTTTCTGCCCACTCTGGCAAACTGGACAACAGCCGGCGGATTAATTTTCAGTACCTCAAGGATAGTCGCAATATCGTTTTCATCGTTGCCGTTTTCAGGCACATTAAACAACATAACATTGCTGGATCTGCTTTGACGTTCCTGGAGCTCGTGCCACATCTCATTGTGATCAGGTGGCTCCATAAGCTGGCTGTTCATGGAAGACTGGTGTGTGTTAAGGATCTTGTCCAAGTCAGCAACTCTGGAGTTCACCACACCAACTGCCGTATCCAGTTCCTCAGCATGTGCTTTGAGGTTTTGACGGTCACGAACTGCTACTGTCAATCCGGAGATATCATGCTTCAGGTCCTCTACTTTCGCGCCCAGTTGGTCAACTCTGCCCGTGAGGTTCAAGATTTGCTTTATGCTGTTGAGACAATCCAAGCAAAAGAATGGAACTATACGTTTCTGTAGTTGCACTGCACGTATTTCAGTAATGCACAGTCCACAGCAGTTGTGGCAAATAATTTGCTGGCATTGATCACACGGGTAGCCAAACACCTCAGTTGCTTTTTTGGCCTGGTATCTACAGGTGAGACGAAGTATATAAAGGTGAAATTAACCAAAATCAAAAAATAATGATTGCTGCAGATGAAACAGCCTATAGTTTGTTTTTATGAGATGTCGTCTATAATGCAGTGTTTTTGTCAGGGTTTGTGCTCCAAATCGATAACAGCACTCAGTAGTGGAACTCAACCGTAAAAGTCAAAATAACTACTTATTCCTGTGGGGGGAAGTCCAACCCTATCACTGTGCAAACATTCACAATTCTCTGTTGGGAATAACCAGCACAATGAACAACTTTACAGGGAAGATAACAACACATGTCAAACACAGGCAACTGCATGATATGGATAAAAAAATATATAATAAATAATTAATAACAAAAAATACATTCTTTTCCACACTACTTTTTTTTTGTTCCATACGACAAGATGTAGCAAAAATCCATCATCGATGCCGTAGGTTACATTATCTTCATTAAGTTCAATATTGACAGGCTCCATCATATTATACAATTTTGATTTTGCGGTTTTTCGCATACCCTCATTGTCAGAAAATAGGGATGTTGGATATGGATTTAATTCATACTCAAAATATTTTTGCAGATGATCGTATAATACGGTACTACTTATGACGAATGCGCGCTCCTGCTTTATCATGCTATATCTCGAAAACGGTTGGTTGTACGAAAAAAATGTATATAAACAATTTTATAGAGAATACTATTTTACGTAAGTTTTATTATGGGTTCTTACGACGTCAGATGCACTGAAAGCGAGATTTTCGCGAAAAACCGATTTTCATGACCTTTGACCTTCGACATCTCAAGACGCACAAGGGTAGGCATGTGAGATTTTTTTTGTGCTTCATTGGAACATCAAAACGAAGGTCTCTGCAAAAATTCAGCTTGTTTGGCCTCATTCCGCAGATGGCCTCTTTTTTACCTTATTTCCCTGGAGGATCACTACAACTGCAGTAGGCCAGATATCAGGAGACATAACTTTGCTCCTAACATTGTTGTTGTTGAGTTTGCTGCTGACTCTGTGTTGGTGCTTCTTGATTATGCCCTTGTTTTCTACTTTTGTCTTTATTCTGCAAATATTTTTGCATAATATATCTTGTAAATATATTGTTTTTTTTCTTTAGAGCTTCCAATCAATTAATTCTATATTATATGATTCGTGTTTGCAGACCATGTATTTTTAGTGCGAAAGCCATTTTATAAAATATAGATTCATTTTTGATAGTTCCTCATGTTGAAGAACTATACTTTGGAGTATGCTTTGTGTTTTCAATTAAACACTAGTTTAGGACAATATAGGAAATTAATTTTTCACTAAATTTTATGGTAGAAAAACTGGTGGTCCCACATTATAGCCGATAGGCACCAATGGAAAAAGTATTTTATATGAAACCAAATGAAGTCAAATTCAAAGTCAAAATATGCTTTATTGTTGTGAACAAAATAATTGTTATAAACAAAGCCTACTTAAAAGTAATAATACCTAAAACAAACAAAATAAAAACCTATACTAATCATTACGTAAACATGTCAACAGAAAAGACAAAGCGGACATAAAGAGTCAAAAAACAAGAGAAAAAAAATGCATACAATCCATTCAAGACATAATCCTTTTTACATAATATTACAACATCGCTAAAATACATCGCTGTAAAATTCAGAGAGTGCATAATACGCTCGGTCAACCAAGAACCCCCTCAAAAGATGCTTAAACACTTTCACCGTTGTCGCCCCTTTGATGTTTTGTGGAAGGTGATTAAATATTTTGATACTTTCATAAAAAACTGATTTTTGTGTAAGAGTGGATGTAGGGATGGGAAGATTCAGACTGTTCTTTTGACGTGTAATGTACCTAGGATGTTCCGTACTAAATTTGTGCCTATGTTTAAAAATGAGGCAGGCAATTTCTTCAATATAAATGCACGTGACTGTAAGTATTTTCTCTCTGGGGAACAGGGAGCGGCATGAATCCCGAAATTTGGTCCCACAGATGTAACGCAATGCGCGTTTTTGGAGAACAAATAGCGTTTGCATTAAGTAATTGCTTGAATTTCCCCAAAAACTTATGGCATAGCGAAGCCGCGATTCTATCAGGGCATAGTATACAGCCCTGCCAACTCCTTGGCCAAGCTCCTGAACAGTCACCCTGACAGCAAAACAACCAGACGAAATCCTGCTCGCAAGATTGGTAATATGTACCTCATATTTAAAGCCACTCTCTATTGATAAACCGAGAAACTTGCAACTAGGATGGTTCTCAACCAAGGTACCTCCAGTGCCAGTCATGGCCACATCCTCCATGGCACAACCAAAGCAGACCATCCTGGTCTTCTTGAAATTCATCGACAAGAGGTTGGCGTCAAACCAACCGTGTTATGTCGTTCTTAACATCAAACAACATACTTAGCAAGGCTCAGTTTGGCTTCCAACGGGGTATGGGCACGAATGATGCCATGTATAATTTCTTTCACCAGCTCTATTGTCAAATAAATGAGGGTGGAGCTTCCGCTGCGGTTTTTTGTGACTTGTCGAAAGCTTTCGATTGCGTGAGTCATAAGGTTCTGCTTCGGAAGCTGCATTTTTATGGCTTCAGAGGCGTGACCTTGTCCTGGTTTTCCTCTTATTTGCGGGGCCGTTGTCCGAGGGTGTTTGTGGGTTCTAGCCACTCCAAGTACGGATCGGTTGCGTTGGGAGTTCCGCAGGGCTCGGTTCTGGGACCAATCCTGTTTCTCCTTTATGTCGTCACCCTGTGAAGGTCCCCCGACAGAGTCGTGTGCAAAGATTTGTTATCTGTGCTGTGCCAGAGCAGCGTCGTGTCATCAGCGAAAATAGTAAATCTCCCCTGAACATCAAGAGAAGCAAGGTCGTTTACATAAAGGAGAAACAGGATTGGTCCCAGAACCGAGCCCTGCGGAACTCCCAACGCAACCGATCCGTACTTGGAGTGGCTAGAACCCACAAACACCCTCGGACAACGGCCCCGCAAATAAGAGGAAAACCAGGACAAGGTCACGCCTCTGAAGCCATAAAAATGCAGCTTCCGAAGCAGAACCTTATGATTCACGCAATCGAAAGCTTTCGACAAGTCACAAAAAACCGCAGCGGAAGCTCCACCCTCATTTATTTGACAATAGAGCTGGTGAAAGAAATTATACATGGCATCATTCGTGCCCATACCCCGTTGGAAGCCAAACTGAGCCTTGCTAAGTATGTTGTTTGATGTTAAGAACGACATAACACGGTATTTGACAAGCCTTTCAATTATCTTCGATAGAGTCGACAAAAGAGAGATAGGTCTGTAGTTTGAAGGGTTATTGGGACATCCATCCTTATATATTGGTATGACCTTTGCGGACTTCAAGCATGACGAAAATGAACCTATGGTCCAGGAGTAATTTATTGCTTCCACCAAAGCCAACAAGGCAAGTTTAAGAAAATTTTAGTGGAAATCCCATCTTCTCCAGATGAGCTTTGGTTCCTAATACTGTTTATTGTTGTTTTCAATTCCGTTAAGTCAGTGGGCAAAAAAGAAGAAGGAGTTGGGAAAATTATTGGCTGGTAAGTAACTGATAGGGTCCATTGAGGGATTAATGTTTTGTTGGAGTTGTTGTGCAATATTACAGAAAAAAATATTTAATTCATCAGGAGAAATATCAGGGGCTGTAGATGTCTTAACGTTGTTTGCCGAACGTATACTGTTTACAATTGCCCAACATTCCCTTTGTTTGTTAAAAGCACCCTTCATCCGGTTTGAGTAATAGGACTGTTTAGATAACCTAATTAATCGGCGATATACTGATCTATAGCTAATGAAATAGTTGTGAAAAGCGGGACAGTTGGTATATCTTCTAATCGCATGAAGTAAGCGCAGGTTTTGGGATGACGTTCTTAGACCTTTAGTAAACCAAGATTTTTTGCATTTTGCCCTAGGCTTAATTTTCACCACTGGAAATGCTGTCTCAAATAGGCCATCAAGGACGCGATGAAATTTTGATATTGGGTCCGACGAGTTGAGTATAGAACTCCATTGAGTGATGGCGCTCAGTTGACGGAGCGTACCATAACCTCGCTCGCTGAAAATTCGTCCATAACGCGACATAGGCCTTGGCTGTTTCTTGCACAAGACTCTACAAAAAATCGCTTCATGATCAGATAAAGCGGCGTTCAGAACGCTACATTCCACCATACTCTCCGAAAGGTTGGAACACATGTAGTCAATAGTACTAGACGAATGTTCAGTTATACGTGTTGGTGAACTCACATGCATATGCACATTAAATGAGTTAAGAAGATAACACAGTCTTGAGATTTGTATAGAACGCTTGTCATCATAATTTATATTAAAATCAAGCAATTTCGATTTTCAGTTAATTATAAACTTACGTTAGATGAAGTGCGATTTGGTACCCCAATCAACGTACTTTGATCAGCCATATCGATACTTTTTCTAAACTTGCATTTAGAATTTGAGGCTTGTACTTGACTTGTCCATGTTTCTGCTACCCAATTGGGGCATTTTTGGAACCATAGTACTATTAAATATGTCCAAAACCATTTTGGCTCCAGTTGTTAAACGCTTGAAAAGTATGAAAGTGTTTAAAAGTGAATAAAAATCCTTTGCAATTATTTTTTGGACCTTCTGTCTAGTGGAAGCAAGATTTTAATTTAACATATCAAACATGTCTACACAACTCATGTGTCTATTGTAATATTTTACTAATTTATCAAAATGTGCTTCTGTCATTGTCCCGTCTTTTGCTACCTATTTACAGTACTAATTGCTACTTAGTTACACATATTTTATAACTCATAATTCAGAAATTTCATGCATGCATCCTAAATATTTATAAACTAAATATGCAAATGTGAACAATCATATATTAATAGTTTTCTACAATTTTCAATCTGCCTGCTAAAATCGTTTGTCGAGCCTCAAGAAACACCACATAACCAAATTTGCAACGGTGAATATCAAATTATTATTATTTATGGCACTTTAAATGAATACAAACTTGGAATGGAAATTGTTTTATTCGATTTTCCAAACCAAATGCAATAACCATTAGGTAATCTCACACATTATCAGTTTAATTCCAATATTTTTGACCGCACTCTATAATATCTCACAATTTAAATGCAAAAATCTTATGTTTCAGTTTCAGAATAAACCGCATCGAATCACCAATTCAACCGACGGACAGTGACTGCGGCGAATCATTAACTCTTTATGATACTTCATGGGCTGATGATTCAAAAATTGTAAAAACGTTCTGTGATACATTTTCTAAGGCAATGGAAAAATATGATTTTGTTTCAACTGGTAACTCATTATTTGTAAAGTTTGAGAGCAAAACAGGAAGCTACAGTGGGTGAGTTTTACGTGTTATCGATTTTTCTTGTTAAGCTTAGTTTTTATTATTTCATTTAATTAATTCACAATTCTCTATACTACGTTTCCAGAGCAGTAGTTTTTTTTATACAGGAGGAAAATCTATTTAAAAACGTCACTCACTCATTGTGGGGAGATGAGGTTCTGTAATGAACGCCGATTACAACCTTTTATATACTTACTGTATTTTCGGCCTTTTTCTTCAACTCCTGTTAATTTTCTAAAACCAGGTTCGCAGTACCAGTGTATTGACACCCTATTTTGTTGAAATTAATTTACCTAGACAACATTGCCAACAACCCCTAATTCTCCACCTAGTAGTCTGTAACTTCATTTCACTTTTCAATACTCAAATCTAACCTTAGTTATAATGAAATGAGCGTAAGCCAAATCACTTTCCGTTTTAAAATACTAATTGAAATTTCGAATTTAAGGCAGCACGTAACTTAAAGATATTTAATCCGTAGTTGGCTCAAATTTGTTCAGGTGCTGTGATCTAGGTATTTAAAAGTTCGCCAGACAATCAGTTATGACCTAATAGGTAGAAAATTCATTAGCATTAACACTTATCCCGCTGTGATTTACTTTGTATCAAATATTCCCTGCAGCTTACATTCAATCAGAGAATATGGTGAGAATATTCTGCATTTCCTACTAAATGAAATACAGATTGACACTAGCACTGAATTTTAATGAGATACTCATAAAGTTATCGAAGACATACAGCAATTATGTTTCTATACATTCAGGCACCCTAAGCATTATGATTTAAAACTAAACTTACTGTCTAGGTCTTAATGTTAATCCAAAACCTGCGATCCTAGCCTTAATAGCTTTTAGACCACCTTCTCTCACAACCAGTGACGAATTTCAAACAACGTTTCCTATAGTACTTTTTCGAGCCGACAAAATGAATTTTGCTTAATTATTTATTTAATTTCCACGGGTCTCTGGTACTTAGAGACACTTTTTACGATTTTATCAATACTGTTTAACCATTTGGACAGAGCAACATTCTTGAAAGGTAAATTTATACCAAATTTCCCGAGTTCCAATTTGGGCAGAATAACGTTCTAAGACGCGTGAAGATTATTTCTGGACTAACTTTTTCCCAGAGATTTTTTCGCTTTTATACCAACTTTTACGGCTTGTTTTCTCCTAGAAAAATTTGTATTCTGCACCTGTAGCTAAATGTTTTTACTAAAACCACTTAAAATTCCTAAGTCGCTGAAAATTTTAATATGGGAATTAGCGTTTTAACATATTTTGTAAATTCCAATACCGCCGAGTGTTCCAAATTGGTGTAATTAAAATTGCTTTTACACGAGTTTTGCATTCCGATACTATGATGTCCTTATAGTAAAACGAAAAAACAAGGTTCAAGATAGTTCAATAACCAAAGCTGTGATATAAGAAAATGTTGAACCAGAACAAATTAAAGAAGGAATTTCAAACACGAAGTATGTGAAAGACGGAGGAGTTGCAATAAGCTGTGAGAGAAGGGAAGATTTGATAAATGTTTCAAATAAAATACAAAAGCAATTGGGAAAAAATTATGAGGTTAATATACCTGATAAAAAGTGTCAAAAAATTACATTTATTAATGTTGAGCGAAAACTGTTTTCTGATGAAAGTGATTTTATTGGAAAAATTATTCTTCAAAATGCCATAACAACAGGCAGGAAGACAGAAAGTTAGCAATGGTTAATCATTTTCAAGGTAAAAAAATGCATGAAGGTAAAGAAAATGTAGTGCTTGAATTGGGCTCAAAAACATATGGTTTAATAAATAAAAGAGAAAAGCTTTCAATTGGACGGGTCATACAGATTTTTTGACCACATTAATGTTGTACAGTACTTTAAATGTTATAACTTTGGGCACATAGTAAAAGACTGCAGATGTAATAAAAGAGTTTGCCCTGGATGATCAACTTAAAGAATGTAAGTCACAAGATACGATGTGTGTTAATTATTGTAGATATGCTGCAGAAGTTCTAAAAGTACCTAATATGAAAGAAATTGTGAAGCTTATAAAAGCATGTATAGAGAATTGGAACAAATAATAAATTATCCCAGCGTCTTTACAACTCAAACATAGCAAACAAAGAGTCAATTAATCTGCTTAAATATACAGAGTTTTCTAGCTAATAAAGATGAATTAAGGGTAACGATAAACGAATAGAAACCTGCTGTAGGGTGTTTGTCCGAGACCCATATAACTGACCAGATATTTGACTATGAAATCCAGCCAGAAGGATATAGAATCATAAACACTTTGTCGCATAGTAGACACACTGGAGGCACCACTATTTATGTAAATAATGATTTTCAAACAAAGACACTATTGCCGAAGTCATTTTCCATTCAATTATGTATATCAGGAGTGGAAACCATCATAAAAAACAAGAAATTCCTTGTGTTTAGCTTATACCATTCACTAGCTGCAAGTAATGATGAATATTTGAACTATTTGGGGGATTTTTTTGAAGAATATGGAGCGAAGGAAGGAACACTAATCTGTTTTGGAGACTATAATATTGACATGTCTAAGAATACCTATTATTATAACAAGCTGAGAAGAACAATATCTGAAAATGGTTTATATCAAATTATAAACAATTTTACTAGAATTACTAATCAGTCATCAGCAGTAATAGATTTATTAATTACAAATGATAAACATTTAAAACCTCAAATTCACTTAACACCCGAAATTACAGATCATTGCATTATTACTGTGGATCTTCCGATGAAGCATGAAGATCCTTGTGACATTTTAAGGGTTTTTAGAGACTTCAAACATTTTGATGAAATCAGCTTTCAGTCTGATTTAATGGATACTCTGTGGGATAGAAATTGTACAGATGTAGACATTTTGGTTGATAAGCTGGGTTCTACTTTGACAGAAACACTAAATAAACATGCACCAATTAGAGAAAAAGTTATAAAGGCTAAATGGTCATATAAAGATTGGTGGATAGAATATATAGAGAAGGAAGGGATCGTTTATATCGGAGAGCAGTAATAACAAAAAGTGATAATGACTTCAAACAATACAGGATGTAACGAAACCGGGTAGTGAATAATATAAGAACAGGTTTTACTACAACGAAAGAATTGATATGAATGAAAATAACTCAACAGAACTCTGGAACTTATAGGTGGAAAAAGTAATAACAAACAAACAGGAATCTATTTTGACAACAAACTTGAGATAAATGAAAATGTGATAGCAAATAAATTTAAAAAATATTTTATTAACAGTATTAAAAACATTACAAATATAATAAATCAAGAAGTTAAAATGGAAGTAGTAGAGAAAATTGATCCTGTTGACACAACTATGAGAAATTTTGGAATGCTTTCATTAGAAGAATTAAGATGCGAAACAAAAAGACTTAGTAACTGGAAAGTTTATGCGTGTTACGATCAACAGTGTTGTGAAATGTGGGTAACATGTAACTTCACAGGCCAGTCCAGTAAGAGGATGAATTGCTGCAACAATGGACCACGCGAAGCAGCAGTTGTCATTGTTCCAAGGATTGACGACTACTGCCTGCTTCATCCTTATTTTTTCAGGTAATGGAATGTGTGCTGATGCGCGAAGGGGCTTGTATTTATTGATGTTCACTTCCATTTTTTTATGGCAGTGGCACACACACTAAAGGGAGATCCTATGGCGCTCGACGAGCGGTGTGTGTGCAAAGATGTTGATTGACACGGTTCTTGAATACTTGGAGGTTGTAATTAGTGGGAAAATGCAGAATTTTCACTAGTATCCATCTTGAAAAGAATAAAAAAATAAAATAAATACAATTTTAAAAATGAAAATTTGCAAATTAGTACAATTATTTTAAAATATTTTCAGTTTCAAAAACATAATTTTAAATCTGAAAAATTATTTTTAAAATGAAAATTTAAAAAATTGGCCATATTATTTTAGAATATTTTCAACAAGAGAAAATAATTTACCTGAATCACGTTCTGCTAGTTCATCAGATTTTCGGTCTATGCTCGGTGAATATTCTTAATAGAAACGCCCCCCTGGCCATGGTTTTCTTGTAGAGAACAGTGTTTTGTGTGGAACCTGCATGTGAACGTTCGACTAGTGGGTGATATTCTTTCTAGTTAGTTCATCTAGTTTCACGTTATAATGCAGTTGAAAAAAATAATTAAAAGTCGGCTACACTTCGAGTCTTATTCCGGTTCTGGTGAAGTTAAACACAATGCCGTTTATTTGGAATATATTCCAATAGTGAGTTATTTTATTTTAATAAGGCATATATAACTTTAGACGCAGTTCGAGCTTTATTTCTTAAAACTTGAATTTTAATTTAAATTTTGTTTTATTTTTAAATAAAATTATTATTTTATTTGAATGTTCTCTCTTGGACATCTAATTCAAAACTTAATTTATTTAAATTTTATTTATTGGAGAGCTAATGCAAACTTGAGTTAATTTTGAATAAATTTGAAATAGTTATGAAAGAATTTGTTGAAACAATTTACTCAGAATCGGTTACTAGCTCCCAACCATTACACCACTTCCTCCTTGGCAAAAAAGAGGAAATTCCATCTTAATTTCTTTCTTTTTCTTACTTGTCACCAGGTATAAAAAGAAAACGCCTAACATTCTAATAATATTTAACTAGGTCATTATATGGCCTAATGACCTATATTATGTCGAGACAAATCGGAAGTCGTGACAGAAAGCCAGGTGGTCTTTTGGAATCGATCCCCAACAATTAAAAGGCGCTTGAAAAGAATGAGGTATTATGAAAAATTTAATATCTAACTTTCAAAATTTTGGTTACTCTGAGTAACAATAGTTGCAAAATTATAGCGCAAACACTGTTCTACTAAAGATCATTAAAGAAAAAAATATATTCTTTTTCCAGCCCCTACTTATCATTTAACTTATGGATTTTCAATTAATGGTTCATGAAATAATATATTAGTTTTTTTTTTCTTAAAACAAAATGCAATCCTACTTCTTTGATTTATAACCGATTATTAATTTATTCATTATAATATATAATTTTTTTTCATTGAATGAGTGCCCAAAATGACAAAAGAAAACTAATAGTCGTTATGACTCACTATACTGGAAGTACAGGAGAATTCATGGGCAAGGTCGTACCGCGGCCTAGTCAATGATCTTTGTGTTACGAGGTACCTTCGGAAAGTACGCGTTTGGTTTACAGATTAAAAGAAAATAGTTCGTATTAATCTAACACAAATTTTTTTTTTCGTATGTTTAAACATTTCGATATGGATTTTATGGAAATAGTGTTGATTTAAGTGTTCAAACATTATTTTTTATTTATTTATTTTAAATCAAATGAAAACTATATATTCCGTTAGTAATTAATCCATTTTTCTCCGAATATTTAAACCTGCGAAATTTAGTACTTATTTTATAGTCTTAATTGAATAATAAATATAGCCTAGTTTTAATTTACGAAGTAATTCTACAATGAATTCGGTATGGTCCGGCCCAATTTCCTGAAATAATTTGCGCACAAACTGAGGGTTACAATCCGTTAATAATTTTCGTGGAACTCCATACCTTAGTACTATATTTTCCACAAATGCAGCGGTACAGCTTCAGGATAGCGCGTCAGGAAATACACACAGGTTAGAATATACTTGTTTCCATTCTGGGTGTGATTTAAAGGCCCTACCAGATCTAGACTTATTCTAGACCTAGACCATGGGCTCGCGGGAACAAGACTTTTTTTTGCATTTCAGCTGATAACTGAGGATTAGTTTTATGTATATCGCCTGAATGACATTTTTCAATATGCATTTTAACATATTTTCCACATGGTTTTCTAGTAAAAATCTTGCGAAAATAATTCCTGCATTTTCTTCTGTACCGGATGAAGGGCAAATATCGATGAAGGGTAAATTTATAAAATGATGAACTTTGGTGCAAGTAACTGGTCGTGTCTTGAATTTTCGATTATTTTCTTATACACTAATTTCTCGGGACTGTCATAGTAGGTCGGATCTTCAGCTGTAAGATTTTCTTTTATTTCATAATTTCTGCATCTGTCGCTTGTAATTTTCTCAACACTTCTTTAGTCCAAAGAGCGCTTATAACGGGTTTAACTTCATCCAGTATGTTAACCATAGCAACAATAGGTTCTGTGGTTTCTTCATTCCATAATCTTGTTAATGCATCTGCCCGATTATTAATTATGCCTGGGCGGTATCTTATGGTAAAACTGTATTCCAAGAGGAACATAGCCCATTTAGCTAATCTCGAGCTGGGATCTTTGATAGTCAAAGGATATTTTAAAGGTCGATGGTCGGTTACAATAATTATAAAATGAGTTCCAGTAAGATATGATGTTCGGCTGGAGTAACATATGGGGTCCTGGGATCCTCTATCGCGTCATGTACTTGCATAAGAATTGCGATTACTGGGGTGGCGCTAGCGTCTGTGTTAACGATAAACTCCTTGTTGAAATCAGGGTATCTCAAAATAGGTGGTGTAATTAGAGCTTTTTTAAGTGTAATCAAAACATTGTGCTGTTCCTGATATTTAATATTTTTCTTCGTAAGGGACGTTAGAGGTTGGCTGATTTTTGCAAAGTTCGGCACGACCTTCCTATAAAATCCACACAATCCTAGAAAGGCTCCTATTTCTTTTACATTTCGTGGAATTGGGTATGCTTTGACAATTTTTTTTATCTGGATGGCTGGTGTATCCTCCTTCCTTTATAATATGCCCTAAATATTCCGCTTCTTGTTGCAAGAAACGACACTTGGTGGGTTTAAACTTTAAATTGCTAGCTCTAATTTTTTCAGACATGCCCGAGTCGTTGTAAATGGGTATCAATATCTTTTGAAAATACTAATATATCGTCAAGATATACTAGGCATTCGGTGAACGTTAATTTTCCCAGTATATGATTCAGCAGCCTACTCCATGCAGGGGCATTCTTTAAACCCATTGACATCCAAAGAAAATGATAATGGTTATCAGGGGTAGAAAATGCAGTTTTTTCCTGATCATCTGGATGAAGAGGCACTTGGAAGTATCTAGATGCAGAGTCCATCGTTGAAAAATACTTTGAACCGGCAAGTCGGTCAATATTCTCGTGAATGTTAGGAAGAGGAAAATAATCAGTCTTCGTAATGCCATTTAATAACCTATAATCTATGCAAAATCTATGTTCAACATCTTTTTCTGGTTGTCTTTTCTTTTCAATTAAAACCGTTGGAATGCTTCACGGAGACTGACTTTTCACAATTACCTCGTCGTCCAATAACTTCTGAATTTATTTCTTCATTATTTCCTGTCGTTAGAATGGAAATCGATAAGGTCTCTTACAGATGGGCTCAACATCATCGGTAATAATCCTATGCATAACATTTATGTCAACTTTTAATCAGGTGCCTTGAAAATGTCAATAAACTCTACAATCAATCCTTTTAACTTATCAGCAGCTTCCGTACCTATTGTTGTTAATTGTAACTGTGCTAAAATATCTTCTACATCTTTAATATGGGGCCTAGGGGTTGCCCCTATACTCGGTTCCTCAACACTAGCCTCAAATGCTCTACCAATAATAGTTTTCTTTCGCACCAACAATTCGTTCTCTGTAACATTCCTTAATCGAATAGGAATCTCTTTTCCTGCCTTACTCAAAACTTTAGCGACAAGTAACCCTTGTGGTAAGTCGACAGTTGGTTCCATTACCAAATGCTGAGCCTTGACCCTCGACGAATTTCGAAGGTTAGCTGAACACAAAGTTTGACACGTTGGGAAATCTTTATATCCTGTCCAACAAATGCTTCAAAACTATCCTCTGGACCTGAAACAGGACGCCTTAACGCCGTCGTTTCCCGGTCCTTCTTTCCCATTTCCGCAAAATTGTTCACTAAAATTTCTTCTATGCCTCTTTCAGCTGATCTTTTAATATCATTACCATTTTCTCGTTCTTTCCTATCATCATCTATTCCTAAAATCATATCAGCTTCAAAACTACCTGTTTCAATAATCATAAAATTATGTTGCACAGTTACATCACACGGAAAAGTCACTGGTATACTAGCCTCACCAAAGGCTGGAATTACATTTCCTTGAATATCAACTAAACTATTACCACAATTATTTTTCTTTAACCCCATGGCAATATCAGGCATTACAAGGGATACAACTGCTCCTGAATCTATTAAAGCAAGGCATTTCTTTCCTTTAACGCTAATTACTACACTATTTCTAGGCTGAGGAGTTCCATTCAAAGAGCAAGTATATATCCCTACCATATCCTTGTTACTTATTCCCAATTTGCTTGCTGGGCAGCCGGACTTCGCGGTTGGGCAGTGGCTGTAGTTTAAAGCACGACCTGAGTGCTGCTGGATATTTTTCTGTGGACAGTATCTGGCAAGATGTCGTTGTTTATTGCAATTAAAACATACCATCTGAGTGCTTCTTCCCTGAAAAATTTTCGCAGGACATTCTGTGATAAAATGTCCGGTTTTTTGGCAGCCGTTTGTTTGCACTTATGGCATTTAACATTTCGATTCGCATTGTTGACCTGAATGTCGCTGAAATCTATGGAGCTTTTTGGCCTGAAGTTTGGTTGATTTGTCGACTACTCTACATTCTCTGTTTGTAAATGGACGTACCAAATTCTCCACTGATTCTTCTCTCTCTGCAAGTTCTAAGGCTTTAGCTAGATTGGTCGGACTTCTAGACAGAACTCGTTGCTTAGTAGGCATGAGAAGTCCAAGAACAAACTGTGTAATTGTGCCTTGCTCAAGTTTTTCCCTAAGAATTTGATCGGTGGCAGGTAATTCGGAAAGCGTAATAGTTTTATTGGCCAAAAGTTTTAGCCTAGTTAGGAATTGTCGACAAGGCCCTCCTATTCTCTGTCTGCAGTCGACGAAATTTTTCATTGCTGTCCCTTTGACACATGGTAGCGTAAATTGTTTCCTTAGTTCGTCTTTAAGGGTGGGCAAGCTTAAAGTGAATTTTAGGTCGGGTTCCGATTCAATAAATTGCTTGGCTTTTCCTCGTGACTTCAAACAAGCTATAGCGACTTTCTGTTGCTCTGTCCAGCTTGCAATGAGGGAGGTTTCTTCAATAGTTGCTAAAAATTATTCTATGCTGCTCATTCCTTCGTAGGTTGGTACGGATTCTATCTCCATAATAATATTATTCGTGATTGTCTGCACGATAGAGACTACTGGCGTTTTCTTACATTTTTCCTGATTTTATTGGCTTCTAGAGTAAGACGGAGTAGATGGCAAGTTTCTACTGTTCTGGTACTGGCCCAGGATATATTTTCTTTTCCTGGAGGTTGAAAAACCTACCCCACACCTGACACCAATGTAATGAACGCCGATTACACTCTTTTATGTACTTACTGTATTTTTATTTTTATTCATAGGGGTGAATTGAAATATGAATTTTAGGTATCACGTACTTTAACAATGCAATAATTAATTTGCATTAAATATGATAAATATATACAATTTCTAACTACTTTCAAGCATTCATTCTTTCACACATAAAACTAAATAGGTACTGTACGTATGGTTAACTATTATTAAATGTCTAACTAAACTTCTCGATTATTTAGGTTTAACAAAAACTTCTTTCTTTACTGAATTTAATTAACGTTCTTTTTCAACTAACTGCCTTTCCGTTCACACCAAGACCAAGAGAACAGAGTTACAGCAAATATTCGCTAAATATCTGTGCAAGCAAATGAGAAAATGACCCAAAATATCGGAGCTACGACTTTCTAGCTGCTGTTCGAGTGAACGATTGTACTGCACTAAATTGAATTTTTCCTTTCGGCAGGCGGCAAACTGAAATAGAGTGGGGAATTCGCGGGATGCATTTTGAGAGGGAAGAAAATGTTCTTTCTTTATTTGACATATTGTTGTTTACACAACATTGACAGAGACAAAGATATATTAAATTTAAACGTTTTACTTGACAGAGAATGACAATTTGCTTTTCGCGATTGTTTCATACAATGGAATCTAGTATACCGACAATCCAGGTTCGGACTAAGAAGTAACTGAAATACATACAATGTTTTAAATGCACAAATTTCTGTTTACCAGGGTTGAAATAAATATATTCGTAGTTTAATTAGGGCTCATTCATACTACGGACACACAGTCTGTTATCACCAAACTATACGGTGGAAAAACGACAAGTTAATACACTTGTTGGGTTTTTTCCCAACAAATAGCTTTTCTATTATTTCGCCACAGAAAAATAAGTGGTATTGAATTATACTGATTTTGATACTAATTTGACAAAAATAATTTAATTTGAAAAATAGTAAATTTGGGGTTAGATCCGGATAACGAGACATAACTTTAAAAACTCAGGTAGAAAAAATGGAAAAATTATAAATTCCTTTACAGCCTATACCCAAATAATTGTTGCATGATTATTGCCACTTATCACAAAGAATCAGGGGGTATTTTAGTGTTAATTTATTTTTTCCAGGTCCTCCCTGTACTACTGGGCTCATTATGATTTTTTTAATAACACCAAGTTAGGAGAACCCGTTCCGGGAAAAAAATGTGACGAAGTATATGCTTCTTGGAGACAAGCGAAAGGATGGTTAAGATCACCACTGAACACATTGGTATATAAGCAGCAACACTCAAACGAGGATGTAACATGCCTGTATCGATTCGTCAGCGACAAAAGATTGTTTGCCAGAGTAATTCTAACCATCACCTGTGTAAATTTTAAGGTGAGATTATCAGAATATACCCCCATTGTAAGTCCTATTTAGGCTACTAATATCCCTCTTATCTTTTTTTATAGATTTCAATAATCTAAAGAATTTCTCTTTTTTTTTGGTGTTGGCTTTGCATTAATTGTCTTTATTTCGTTGAAATTAAATGCATGATTTTTTGACCTTTTGTGTTGGGTGTTTTTTGTCGTATTTGCGCCCTTTCACTCTGTTCTCTAAGTATTGACTGGTTTGCCCAATATATACACCATCACAGTCTCGCATGTTATCTCATAAACAACATTACTATTTTTTAAAATGATCAATGGATTTTAAATGACCATCAGCAAATAAAAGGAATATTAAGGTACAGACAACTTGAATATAAAAAAGATATGTATGAATCACCCCTAAATGAAAATATAAACTTCCCCGTATGATCAGAACTAAAGTCACATTAAAATAAAAATTCAGATATTCAGATTTGATAAAAAGGGAAAAAGCCAATAAACGAATTCGTACAAACAAAAGGAGTCGCCAAAGATGTCTGGGAAAAATACTTTAAGGAACTTTATAACACCGAAGAAAATGTAAGCATCGAAAACTATAAAACAAACCTTCAAGTAACACTCAACGAAATTAAAAAATTAAAAAACAGAAAATCACCCGGAACGGACCACATCCCAAACGAACTTCTGAAATATGCTGGACCTGAGCTAGCGAAACAGCTAAAAATACTATACAACAATATTTTAGAAACATCGGAAATACCTACAGAATGGCACAAAAGTATAACTGTCCCCATATTTAAGAAAGGACAGAAAACACATCCGGACAACTATCGGGGTATAACGCTCTTGAATAAAAGCATGAAACTTTTTACTAGCATCTTAAAGGAATGAGTTGAAGCACAAATAACAAATAGGGAAACAGATCAACGACGAACGTCATATTCGTCATCAAACAAATAAAAGAAAAATCAACCGAATTTAATGCTTCATCGATCTGACCAAGGCATTCGACAGAGCTCGCATTTCCGATATCATAGGCATATTGATGGAGAAGGAAACGCCAGAAGCCATTGTAAGAATTGTACGCAGTCTCAATATGAATAACACAACTAAAATAAAGACAGGAGATGATTATACAGAAAATATACCGACACCAGGAGGCATCATACAAGGGGACAACCTTAGCTCATTCCTATTTAATCTCCTAATGGACAGAATTATAGAGGAAGTAACATCACTTCCATGCATGGTATACTATGCCGATGATGCAGCCATAATAGCGGAAACGGAAGACGATCTACAAAGACAGCTGCACAAATTCTACGAAATAAGTCAAACGATGAACATCACCATATCTAGAGAAAAAACTAAATGCATAACCTTTGCCAAGGAACCTGTAAGATGCAAGCTTGAAGTACAAAACAAAATCATCGAGCAAGTCTCACAATTTAGATATCTGGGTATGGATCTGTCGAGCTATCACGACCCAGTAAGGGACCTGAGAAACCAGATCGTCAAAGCGACTGCCATGTCGGGCTTCATAAGAGATGGTGTGGGCGAATGAATACATGCGTAAGGACAGCAAGGTCAGGATCTATAAGACCTGTATTAGGCCGATCATGACATACGGAATAGAAACCCGAGAAGAAACCAACAAAACGAAAAGTATGTTGCGAGTAGCCGAAATGAAGACGCTCAGGACTATTATGGGAAAAACGAGAATGGACCGAATCAGAAACACTGACATCAGCCAAAAATGCGGGATACAAGACATCGTAAGATGGGGAAGACAAAGGAAAAGGCACTGGTACGTTCACGTAAAAAGAAAGGAAATGAATCGACTGCCACGCATTGCACTTGAAGGGAAACCAACAGGGACAAGAACACCCGGAAGACCACTCAAGAGATGAAAGGACAGCTGGCAGTCCACCTCCCAGGAAATGATACGGAGGAACCCTCGAGATTAACAGATCACAAGATCTCAAATAAGAATAATAAGAAGAAGATTTGATAAAATGGAGTAGATAAGATAACCCATGAAATGCAAATGCCATGTACAAAAAAAAGGTTAACACAGATAAATCGTTAATTTAGACGAAAAAACTGTAGCAATAATTACCTCACTCGTGTATGAGGGTTGCTGGAGACTTGACGGTCTCGATCTTGTATGACGAACTCGGAAAGCCTCTAGAAATAAGGGAAAATAGCCTTAAGCATCATGGCGTCCGCGTGCTTTACCAGCAATAGAAAAAAATTAATTCCAGAGAAAATGCTTACCTAGTGCAGTTAAATCCCGATAAATCGGTCGTGTCAAAGCACAAATAGAAACCAACACAATATCCACAACGTTACTCAATGTTGAGTCACTATGACTGCACTAAAGCAAACCTTCTTTTCGCCTCGAAGGGTGTTTCTAGAAGAACCAAATCCTCAGTTTTTAGTCAATTTGTCTTTTTCATTTCTACGAGTTTGGAGGGGGAAAATTTGTAGGGCGGAGAAAATGTCTAACGAAACTAACGATTCAATACGAGGAATAATTCTAAAATAATAAACGACTTAGATTTCGTTTATTATGCTGGTAAAACGACGGCGGGAGCCACAATTAATGAGCAGAAATTAAATGGTTCAAGAAATGCTAGAGAATATTCCCCAACAAAACGATAAACTTAATAAAGAAAACATAATCTAAAATTTAAGGAACAATATATTTGCTACTGTTCTTTCTTAATTTTAAAGACAAAGGAATGTCAAATGACTATTAAAGTAATTGATAAATAGAGTACAATATGGAAATTGTACAGAGACCAATTCTGTTGTTAACACTCGGTAGTGTATGCCTTACATCTAAATGCACTAAATACTACAATCCGAAGTGATCACTTTGATTTTACCTAAGCTAATTACATATATGTATGCATGCGCTGGTTGCTGCACCAATTATACATATAGCAATAATAATAGATAATGTTAAATGGCCACAATAATTAAATCAATGGACTCAATAAATAATAAAATTATTGAAACTGTCTTGAAGCCCGACTGTCAATGCTTCATTTATATTAAAAAATAGAAAATTCAGAGCGATTATATTAATCGGTCAGATAAACAAGTGAACAAATGAAAAATAAAATTAATGAGAGCTATCTTAGAGCTTGGCGGTCAATGCTTGATTTATGTTAAAGGACTGCAATAAGAGCGGTTATATCAGTAGGACAGAAAAATAAATGAATAAATAAACTTAAGCTTCTGTACGATACCACTTAGATCCATTGAACTCTGGTAGAGGCGCCGGGCACCTGTTGATACTGCTATGGCACTGGCTCCAAGGGTAGAACTAGCAGAGAACCTGTAGCCCGGAAATGAGATGGGCTCTAGTGTAGCCCGGTAATCGAACTGGTAGCCCGGTACTAGAACTTGTAGCCTGATAATTGAACTGGCAGCCCGGTATTAGAATTGCAGCGGGGTAGCCCGGTAGTAAAATCCTGAAATAACCCAATACGCATTAGACAAAGCCCCCTTACTTTAATTAAAAAAAAACTATAGCCCTCTTGCATAAATATATTTTCTTTATAAGACAAATTCCCTCCAAAAATTATCAATGGATTTTCAATGATCATTAGCAAAATAAAGAAATACTAAGGTACAGACAACTTGAATATGAAAAGAAATAGGCATGAATCACCCCTAAAAGAAAATATAAACTTCCCCTTATGATCAAAACTAGTTAGATTAAAATAAAAATTCAGATTTGATAAAATGCAGTAGATAATATAACCCAAGGAATGCAAATGGGGCACAATGTACAAAACAAAGGTTAACACAGATAAGACAATTAAATTGTTAATTTAGACAAAAAAAAACTGTAGCAATAATTACCTCGCTTGTGTGTGAGGGTTGTTAGAGAATCAACGGTCTCGGTTTAGTGGGAAGAGCTCGGAAGCTTCTGGAAATAAAAGAAAAGACCATTAAAATCATGGCTTCCTCATGCTTCACAAGCAATAGGAAAATATTAATTCCAGAAAAAATGATTACCTAGTGCAGTAGTCAAATCACGATAAATCGGTCGTGTCAAAACACAAACAGAAACCCACACAATATATCCCCAAAGAATGGGTAGTATTAAATCACAATACTAAATGTTGAGTCTGTATGACTGCACTCAAGCACAAAGCTTCTCTTTTCACCGAAATGTATTCTCAGAAGGAGTCTCTATTCGTTTCCGTCAATTTGCCTTTCTCCTTCCACGAGATCAAAAACTACTTCAGATCAGCTAGTAGTGATGGGCTGAAACATGCCGAGTGATTCGATACAAGGAATAATTCTAGATCTCGTTTATTATAAGGATAAAATGACGGCGAGAGCCACAACTAATGCGCTGAAATTAAATGGTTCAAAAAATACTAGAAAATGTACCCAAACGAAGTGATTAAATTTTAAAAATCGAAATCGACAGCCGCAATCATGGAAGGAAATAGCCCATTCCTACTACCCAATGCTTTCAATCGAATATTACAAAAGTTACAACCGGTCGCGTGGAAAGATAAATATGAGATCTGAAACCAGTCTGAGCCAGAGGTCCCAAAAAAGTTTTATCAGACGTTCTCAAAAGTTATGAAATATTTAAACCGAAAGTAAAATATGAATCGACATATCTAATGAAGCGTAAACGCAGGGTTTCTTAACAGAATTCTTAAAAATACGAACCGTTTTGCTGGACGTTCTACGGAAATGTAGTATAAATTAAGCAAAACCATCCTAATAACAATAATATCCTATTTTAGTGATTGGATCAAACCAAAGGATCATCGTTCGCTTATCAACTAAAATAAATATAGTCCCAAAGTGTTATAAAAGCTAATACAAATATCGTTAACCTATATTAATTTAGAATAGAGTTAATTTACATGAAAGGATGCGGCAATTTTAGGCTTATTGACAGCAAATCGAATCAATAAATTTGGAATTATTAATTAACCGATGAGTATTGCCCTCTTTTCAATAATTCTTACCGCAAATTACAGCATTTTTTTTGCTAAATGCGGCGTATAAAATGAAATTTAAAAATATTTGGACACTGGCCACATCGAAATGTTACATTATCATGAAAAACTAAAATTCACAATCGAAATAGAACAAGACAATGAAATCAATTTTCTGGACCTAACCTTGCACCACAATACGGAAAGCATACAAACAGAGTGGTATACAAAAGAAACTTGGTCCTCACGCTATTTAAACTTCTTATCACACCATCCGATATCCCAAACAAAAAATCGGTTATCATCGGACTCGCAGACAGAGCTATTCAATTTTCCGATATAAAATTTCGAAGTAAAGTAAAACAAAAAGCCAAAAAGGCGCAAAAAATAAACAATAATTACCCGACTAATTTAATAAATAATATATTCAAAAAATAAATACACAAATACTATAATTTCACACGAAATAATACCAAAAATAAAGAAAAAAAGCAACAAAAAAATACATTTAACTACCCTTCATAAACAGTTTATCACAGCCCATAAAAAACTTTTTGAAAAGCATAACATAAGAATCTGTCATAAGACCCACAATTTGGTGGGTAAAATTGTGAAGAACTCCAATACACAGCACATACGATGAACGGGCATTTATAAATTTATATATACAAAGGTTGTTAACATATGCATGTCTTGGAAATTCCTAGTCTCTCTTAATAACACATAGTTATTGTAAAATATTTTAGGATCATCCTTACAATTCTGGCCCTTGCATTAATTGCATTGAGGACCGAGTGGACAAACTTGTTATATGGGAACCTCTTCCGCCTGGTGCAAATTCTTCACACACCCCTACGATGCTAAATAAGGCTATGCAGTCTAATGCTGTTACCTGTATATGCAATAGACAATCATTCTCCACACAAGTAAGTCTTTATTAACCATGTATATATGTACTTGTCGCTCTGAAAATTAATAACCAGTAACTCGGTTGCTGTCCTAAGAATTACTTCTGGGATAATGAATGATATTTTTAAATCGAATGCTTTAGATCTCGTCTTAAACGAGTTTTAAGATATTTAGTTAACATTGAGGATCGATAATGAGCAAATCTACTTACATACATTTGCACAGGTATTTAGCTTTTATATTTATAAGGTAATAATAATTATTTCCAACTCATTTTTCTGCAAACTGTTTTTATGGGATTTGTAAAGTTTATGATTCCATGAATGTTTATACAGACAGAATAATATAAAAAATTGTTAATCTTCGTCGAAGACAAATCCGTCTTTCTAATTCCCCCAAAAAATAATTTCGTCATCCTTATCCCCAATATACTCGCTAGAAGTCAGCGGGGTACTCTGGGTTAAAGCTATCAGTTCCTCTGATCTATCCCGATTCAGTTCTAGCACCAAGAGCTCATCCACACCGGGGGATTTTGGTGTGCGGTTTGCCGTCGACTGAGCGTGTCGGAAAGTAATTTTTTATAACAATATTTATGTCTACTACAAAATTTCAATTTTGACTTGAATCCTTATAACTAGTCTCTACAAAGTGCCAGAAGATTGTCAAAAGGTAGTCGTCAGTAGTTGTCACGCAAAGCATCTACGACCCTAACCTAATTCTATCTCCTAATCTTGGCTAAGCCTTATACAAAAATCAGTAATTCGAATGATTACTAATTTGAACAGTTGGGACACCCTGTATAGTTGAAATGAAATTATGATAAATCCCTATGTCAAGCTTAAATTGTGCCCCAATTCACTGGATAACCCTTATACGTATACTAAGAGAGTTCAACTCTAATCTAGTATTTTTGGTAAGTTTTATTTAGATTTTGTTCTCAAATGAAGAATTACTAACTAATAACTTCTTTTGAGATAACTCCAGTCGCAACAGTATAACTTCGTTATCTCCCGTACCCACGTGGCTAACTTATCACCCTTTGAACGCGCCCGAATTCATTAGGTTAAGCCTTACTTTCTTTTTTCGGCTCCTATGACTTTTCGCTTTTCACCCGTAGGCCGAGTAGCTAAAGTATAGGGGAGTCAGGGGGCACTCTAGTTTTCGAAACCGAACTAGCCGTCGAAGCGCTTTACTTTCGTCCAATGTTTAACTATAACTAGTATGAAGGACCAGATATACACGTACGTGAATGGAGGGAACCCCAGCCAGTAGGCTGACTCAAGGTGCTTGCAACCAGCCTTATTCGCGGGGGGTTGCTATAGGGTGTGCACTACAATAATTGAAGGTCTTCACCCCTTACTATTTTTACATTTTTTGAGGTGACTCTGGTCACACGTAAAACGCTGGAGGTGGCAACGCGGCCTACCGCCGCGTGCAGAATGACATATTTTTATGCAGGAAATAATGATCGTTATGAATCGTTAGCACAGCGTTAGTCACAGTCCAGCAGAATTCGCCAAGCGTCGGATTGTTCACCAATGTACTTACGTTTTAATTGCCTACTTACCACAAATTTATATTTATAGGGACCATTATTTTTTTTGGTTAGTGGCCATAGTCACCTCGGAGAAGGTGTTAGAATGGGTTTTAAGGAAATTGAAATACTTGGCCATAGTGGTCCCAAAGCCAATTTAAAAAAAAGGGTGGAAATAATTTTTTTTGCTTTAGAAAAAGTTATGAAATCGAATATACATAGATCCTTCCTATATATGAACCATTTTTGAACTGGTCAACTATTAAATTTGAAAGATTGTTAAGACTTGAAGATAATAAGTGGATCATAGTCACCCCGGTTTACGGTACCGGGTTTTTGCTACAGGTGCCCGAAGCCGTTACAGAGTTTCACTCTTGAGTCGAGAAGTCCCACGTTCGCCTTAGTGCAGATGCACTTTTACCTCGACTGCTGAGCTTGCAGCATTTGCAGCAGCAAACCTTCAACTCGATCTGACTCGGATCTAACGTGGTATCGTTGACTTTGATTTCATTTAATCTCTTTATTTTTCTTGCCGATTGATAAGGTAGTTCTTAATATTTAAATATAAATTTAGCATTGTCGGCCAAGCTTTAAGATAGCTTTCATTAATTTTATTTATTCATTTATTTATCTGGTCAATTTATATAATTATTAATTGATAATATTATTATTGTTACATTTATAATTGGTGCAGCTACTAGTTCATGCATACATATATGTAATAATCTTAGGGAAACCAAAGTGATCACTTCGGATATTAGTGTTCGGAATTTTTAGGTGTAAGGCATACAGTACCGAGTTTACCAACAGAATTGGTCTCAGTACACTCTTCATATTGTACCATCACCGTTAATTGCTTAATAGTTTTTTGTGGTCATTCCTTTGTTTTTAATTTTCACTGTAAGATTGTTGCTGTTTTAAAATTTAAAAAAAAAACTCGAAGCCAATAGATCGAACCGTAAAGTAAGATTGTGATTTCTTGTTTAATAAAACGTGCCTAACAACCTCGTACAACCCCGTACAACAGCAGCGGAGCCGTTTCTGTTTAGTTGGTAGAACTGGTGGCGCTCACGAACTCCTGGAGTCGGGTATTGCGTACACGACTCTCCGGTGTTAGGTTTGTTTTAATTAAAATCCTTTTCGCTTTAATTAATAAGAAAATCGTGTTGCATAATCGAGAATCATTACTCAAAACCTTTAAAATGATAGTTCAAGTGAGCGAAACACGAATCCTGACAGATATCTAGTCTGCATCCATGGAGATGTCCCACATAAACCCAAACCTTTTAATACGTCGTGTAGCAACTGGTTATGGTCCATCCATTTGCTTCACAATAGCTTTTAAATTCTTGTGCCGTAAATGCACACCATATTTGATGTTCCAAGTATTTCAATATGTTTTGAAAATTTAAGGATCCTTTCTCTACTTGTGGTTTAAATACAAAATAATTTTATAAACGCTGTGTTAGATCATATACTGCTATTAAAATATACGAATTTCCTTTTAGATTCACTTTTTTATAAAGTGACCGAAATCACCAAAGTATATCTTTTTCGTAGGTCATTTTAGAAAAAGCATTAAGTGTAACATTCCTTTTTATACATTGGTAGCACGTACTTTTTTATTATTATCGTCATATTTATTTTCATTATTATACTAAAATTTGTTGAAAGTTTACTGATTGTTTTCAAAACATGTTTAGATAATAAGTATAATATTTTATCATTCAATATCAAGTATCAAGTTCAAACTTTAGACTTAGTATTCTTTTTTCGTGAATACAATTTCTAGTTTATATATGCCCCTCTCCGTCTTGCATTGGCCCCCAATGCAAAAACATCTTTTTATACATTGGTAGCATGTACTTTATTATTATTATTATTATTTCATATTTATCCTCAGTTCAGGGCGTCTCCAAAAAATCGGGAATTGCGCTTTAAAAAAATAATAGATGTTACTAAATCCTTCGCGGCTAAAAAGCTCAAAAAGAAAAGAATCTCTGTAATAAATAAAGATTTGTTAGCGACCGCCAAAAAATTATTAAAACACTCTGTTATCGTAGAGACGATCAAAAACCTAGTTTTGATGAGTATGTTTAAAAGTAACTAACTTACCCTTTTAAATTTTAACGCGTGGTCCTCAATATTCGAATAGTCACATAGATCCGTACATACTTAAATTTAAGTTATATTTGAGCCCTTTAAACTTTCTGGGCTGTAGCTGAGATCGGTCCTGGATTCCAGCCAATGGTTATTCATGGATGAAAGATCCCTACTCAATTCAAGATCCTTGTCGTGGGTCCCCATTTGGCTGCTATTTGTATCAGGACTCTATCTGAATTAGTTGTTGGCCGACACTGCATAGCGTTCCATGTACATGTGAAAAATATAAACAAAATATGAGTACTTAATATTGACATTTTCTTCTTATCCTAATGTTATATTAATATAAGTATGCTTATATATATGTTTTCTCTTATAAAAATGTTTATCTGCAAATATTTGTTATTTTATTTTTTATCACCCTGTAATTTTGAATGAAAATTATAATTCGTATTTGAAACATACAGCATATTTATACCAAATAATTATATGGTTGTTCTCTAGGTGCGTAAAACATATGCAAATATTATGGTATGCTTCAGTTGGTCCACCGTGTACGTAGAACCGAAATGGAACATATTATTAAAAAACATATTGGTACTAAAACCATTGAGAAATATTTTTGATGATGAATTCTAATAACAATAATAACGTCCCTTATTCATGTATTTCCATCTGATAAATTATAATTTATACTATCCCTAATAGATATCGTAGTCATAATATTTAGACTTATGCTAAAATATGTATATAATTGCATATTGATACTTTAACCATCATATTTTGTCGTCAGCATTTTCTATGTTGGGTCTTGGATTTTCTTCAATATTTACTTTTGTAATGTGTAACACCATGCTTTGCCCTTGTGAATAGCAGTTTGAATTTCTCAGCTGTTTTGGTATGTGCGTGGCTTTGACCTTGTTCTTGGACTTGCTGTTAGGTATTGAAATTTAATAACATTAATTAGTACGGCCTAGTTAAAAATAATTAACGACTGTGATTATATAACATTGACAAAGTATACATTTGAGAACAATATTAATAACATCGGATATTTAATACATGTATGGGTAATTTACACCTTTTCACTGACGTCAGTTATATTACCTTAAATTATGATTTGAATTGGATATTGGTATTTTTAATTATTATTATCCTTCCCAGAGTATGCGCATTTTCTAAGAAGTCCAATGATTGATTTTCGGTGTAAATTACCTCACACAAGTTACAAGTTTTTCGCTTAGTATTTATAACATGATAGATACACTATCAATACTTATGTTTTACTTATCATTAATATTAGGTTTCTTTTGCGAGATTGATGCTGATGACTGTGGATTTAGGATTCTATATACTGTACGACTGTAATTCTCCTTATTCCATCCATGATTATTTATTTTATGTTGGCTTATTCTTGTATATATTTACTTAATGTAAATTTTTCTTCTATCAACGTATATGCTATTTGTTCTCTTATTTCTATGTTTCTATACTTTAAGGTTCCTTATTTTATATCCTTATCTTATCTTAGTTATGTTGGCTTATTTTTCTACATATTTTATCGATCTATACATATTTTTCCGGCCGGAAATTGTGTGATGTTATTTTCTTTTTTCCTTCTAACTTGTGATTTTCTCCATATGATACTTATCACTGTCACCTGGCTTTATGTTCCTCTATTTCTACTAATATCTTCTCGTATATCTATTTATTGTTTTTAAAACATGTTTAGATAATAAGTATAATATTTTATCATTCAAGATCAAGTATTAAGTTCAAACTTTAGACTGAGTGTTCTTTTTTTCGTGAATACAATTTCTAGTTTACAATATTGATGTATCCTACGATATATTTAAATGTTTTAGGTAATCTCAAGAGGTGAACACCTAAATCTGCAACTTATCGTAGATAGTGCACATAGCGCTTTAAGCTACTTTAAGCACTCAAATCCACTTTTTGAAGCCACTTACGAGTTTGTACACGGACCTCTTTGTGGACCAGCAATCATTTATCCTATAACAGATGGAGAGATTCATTACCCCTACTATGAAGCCATTGGATACGTAGAACCGCCCAAATCAATCAGGTAATGAGAAATGACGTTGTAGTAATGACGCATGAAGGTATACTACATTGGATTTGTTCCTCCAAATACAAAAAATGGAAAAATTATTATGAGCATGATTTTGTAATCAGTGTCTTAGGCAATTGAAGTGTGTAATTAGAGGTTTTTTTTTTAATTTGAAGGTAAAATATCTCTATAATGGAGAATAGTATCAAGTTGCAGTTTTTTACGATATTTTGCAACTTTTATTCGGGGTAAGGGGTTTAACTGACCATTTTCAATGAACATTGTAGACAGAGTGTAATGTAAAACCCTTCCAAAAATTGAAATTTTATTGATACTGGGAATTGTTAACAGCAGTTTTAAAGTTGATTTCAATATGCAATATGCATAAAATATTATCGCTTCGAAATTTGCAACCTTTCAAAAGCATGGATTTTTTCAAAATACATTGTTTTAATTAATGATCTGTTACTTTTCCCCAAGTTGTTTAATAGAACATTTTTGTTGGTCAATTTCATATGCACAGATAGTCTTACCCACAACCAAACTCCAATATTAGAATTTCTCGCTACCCAGGTATTTTACGATTATTTGCGAATTTGTTTTTCTAAATTTTAAATACCCTTTACTATAAAGACTAATTCAAATTTGTCAATTTCAAAATCAATCTTTTTGCCGAAAGGCTTTCGAAATTGTCGAAGATTGAGCCATTTGTGGAAAAAAGAGACGGAAATCATGATCTGTTAGTTGTTGTAAATGTTACAGAAAACTCCCATATAGCTACGATTCTATAAAAATTAAATTTGAATAGCTATTCCTGTGAGCCACCTTTAATATGCCCTGAATTTGGTTTGTTTGGGTGAGAAGGCAGAAAGGAGATAATGAGTTTGAGGGCTCTCTTAGATAGTATCAGGAGAGGTGTGTTAAGGATTAGCTTTAGGTATTCTTTGATTGACTAATAGTTCTGCAGCTATTATCGGACATAAGGAGTAATTTGAATTCAAAGACGAAGTTATCGATAATGACAGCAGCTCCGACTCCTAAAGAAGATTTATATCCATCCGTGTATATCTGATTTCGATCATTTTTTATGGTGGTGGCACACACACGAAAGGGAGATCCTATGGCGCTCGACGAGCGGTTTGTGTGCGAAGATGTTGATTGACAAAGTTCTTGAATGCTACAGTTAGGTATAGGAGTTCGTCAAGCAACCGTGTCAAATGTGATAGCAGAAGTTATTCCAAGAACCATGCAAAAATCTTATTATTGGATCCAGCTCCCTTCTACTGACGAAGAATTCGAAAGAGAAAAAGCAGTGTGGCAAGAATCATACAATTTTCCTTGTGCAATAGGAGCAATAGATTGAACTCATATTCCCATTTTAAAGCCTGCTGTTCATGGAGACCACTATATCAACAGAAAATGATTCCCGAGCTTCAATGTACTTGCAACTTGTAACAGCTTAGAAATGTTTACAAGTGGGCTCACTTCATAATGCCCGTATTTGGACTAATTCTGAAATCCAGCTAGTTATCAGGAGAAATCAAGTAAGTGCGCTTGGTATTGCTCCATGGCTAATGGCACCTTTCAGAACACGTTATAATCTTGCAACACGTTTTTCTTATTAAAGTCAAAAGTAAAGATTTTTAATTAAAAGGAAACCTAGCACCGGAGAGTCGTGATACAAATGCCCGGCCCCGGTAGTGGGGTCGTAGAACGCCACCAGTTTTCCCCAACTAAACTGAAAAAGATCCGCTGGTGTTCTGCAGGGTGGCTAGGCACGCATATTAAATCAAAGGAACTCAATCTTAACTTAACAAGAAAACACAG
Source organism: Pissodes strobi (assembly GCA_016904865.1). NCBI lineage: Eukaryota > Metazoa > Arthropoda > Insecta > Coleoptera > Curculionidae > Pissodes > Pissodes strobi. The sequence continues at coordinate 52,954 of MU182476.1, read as the reverse complement.
GCTATAATTTAAGGAGCAATCTATTTGCTACTAAGTCTTTTTTTAAACACAGTAACAATATTACAATAAAATTTGCAATTTTAAAGACAAAGAAATGTCAAATGACTATTAACGTAATTGAAGAATCGAGTACAATATGGAGATTGTACGTAGACCAATTCTGTTGTTAACACTCGGTACTGTATGCCTTACAACTAAATGCACTAAATACTACAATCCGAAGTGATCACTTTGATTTTACCTAAACTAATTACATAATATATGTATGCGTGCGCTGGTTGCTGCACCAATTATACATGTAGCAATAATAATAGGTAATGTTAAATGGCTGCAATAATTAAATCAATGAACCCAATAAATGAATGAAAATAATAAAATTATTGAAACTGTCTCAAAGCCCGGCTGTCAATGCTTGATTTATATAAAAAAGAAGAACATTCAGAGCGATTATATTAATCGGTCAGATAAACAAGTGAATAAATGAAAAATAAAATTAATGAGAGCTATCTTAGAGCTTGGCGGTCAAGGCTTGATTTATATTAAAAAAAGAAAAATTAAGAGCGATTATATTAATCGGTCAGATAAACAAATGAATTGATAAACTAAAGCTTCTGTACGATACCCAAATCCGGTCGTCGAACTCTGGTGGAGGCGCCTGTACGTAACTCAGGTACTGCTACTCGATGAGCCTGGAGCTAGGATCTATGGCCAGGCGATTGAATTGGCCCAAAGACAGGACTTATAAAAGTTGCACCCTGGTAACCAAACGGGTAGCCCGGTATTTTAACCCTGAAATAACCCAATACGCATTAGACCAATCCCCCTTACATTAATGGAAAGACTATAGCCCCCCTTGCATAAATATATTTTCTTTATAAAACAAATTGACCATCAGCAAATAAAATAAATACTGAGGTACAGACAAATTGAATATAAAAAAGATAGGTATGAATCACCCCTAGAAGAAAATATACTTCCCCATATGATCAAAATTAAAGTTACAATAAAATAAAAATTCAGATTTGATAAAATGGAGTAGATAAGGTAACACATGGGACGCAAAGCAAATGGTGGACTATGCACAAAAAAAGGTTAACACAGATAAAGCAATTAAATGGTTAATTTAGGTAAAAAAACTGTAGCAATAATTACCTCGTTAGTGTGTGAGGGTTACTGGAGATTCGACGGTCTCTGTTTTATACGACGAACTTGGAAAGCCTCTAGAAATAAGGGAAAATACCATTAGCGTCATGGCGTCGTCCGCGTGCTTCACAAGCAATAGGGAAAAAATTAATTCCAGAGGAAATGTTTACCTAGTGCAGTATTTAGTTCCCGATTAATCGTCCGTGTCAAAACAAATAGAAAGCAACACAATATCCCCAAAGAAGGGATAGTATCAAATCACAATACTAAATGCTGAGTCTCTATGACTGCACTCAAGCAGAAAGCTTCTCTTCTCACCGAAATGTATTTCTACAAAGCCTCTCTTTTCGTTTCAGTCAATTTGCCTTTCTCCCTCCACGAGATTAGAAACAAAAAAAGATCGAATCAGGAAGTAGTTATGAACTGAAAAATGCCAAGTGATTCGAGACAAGGAATAATTTTAAGATAATAAATGACTTAATTGTCGTTTATTATGGTAGTAAAACGACGGCGGGAGCCACAATTAATGAGCTGAAATTAAATGGTTCAAGAAATACTGGAGAATATTCCCCAACAAAACAGTAAACTTTTAAGAATTTAAATCGAGAGCTGCAATTATGGGAAATAGCCCATCCCTACTACCCAATGATGCCAACGGAACCAACCGAAAATTGCTAGTGCAGGCCGCGTGGAAAGATAATATAAATATCTGAAACCTGCCGAAGCCAGAGGTCCCAAAAAGATCTCAGATATGATAAGCCGGTGATTAGAATTCAGCAATCGTAGGTCCCAAAAAGTTATGAAATGTTCTAACCGAAAATAAAATATGAATCGACGCCTAAAAGCAGGTTTTATCAACAGAATTCTTAAAAATATAATCCGGTTTGCTGGTCGTTCTACGGTAATGTAATATAGATTAAGCAAAGCTATCCTAGTAACAATACTATGCTATTTTAGTGATTGGATCAAGCCTAAGCGATCTGTGATTTGCTTATCAACTAAAAAAAAATATAGTCACAAAGTGTTATAAAAGCTAATATAAATATATCGTTCCCTTATATTTAGAATAAAATTAATTTACATTGATAAATGCGGCAAAAGCTCATTGACAGCAAATTGAATCAATAAATTTAGAATTAACTAACCGATGAGTATTGACTTCTTTTCAATAATTCTTACCGCAAAATACAGCATATTTTTGCTAAATGCGGCGTTTAAAATGAAATTTAAAAATATTTGACACTGGCCAAAGCGGAATGTTACAATTTAGTGCAACAAGCATTCAACAACATGCTTACCAGAGAAAGGGTTGCAATCGAGAGGTGTTTTGGACAAGTAAAACAGAGGTTACCTATTTTACAACACAAAATTAGACTTGCGACTGAAAAAGTACCTCAGATCATAGCGGGTTGCTTTATATCGCATAATATTGCCAAATACTTAAAAGATGGCGATTTCCCACCGGAAGAATATCGTGAAGAAAATTTTCGCCGCAGATTGAAGATGAAAATATAAGAGGAAACATAAGGAGAAATGATATTGCTGATATTATCTATCAGATGAGTCAAAAATAAGTTAGTGTGAGTAAGAAATATATTATCAAAATAAAGTAGATAGTATCAGTATTCAACATAGCAATAATATAATATATAATCAAAAAATCTCATGCTTCTATCTGTACTAAAGATGCGACTCCAAGGGAAACAGCTACTGCAATAAAAATATTTATAAAGGAATCTTTGCATTATGTTTTTTTATTACAGTGTTCATTTCGTATTAAATTAAATTTAAATTGATATATTACACCACTTAGTTATGATAATCCAATAAAACTCTCTTTACTGCTTGTAATCTAATAATAAATGTTCTACTATTAGAACTACTGCTAAATTCTGATTTGAAATTCGAGGCGTTGTTGTTATTCAATTTAAAGATAAAAAAACTCGACAGAGGGCGCTGAACAACGAATTGCTATCAAATTAAGAATTACCAAATATATAAACTATAATCGGATTTATACCTTGAAATTCAAACAACACCAGACTTCGTATAGTTCTATCAGCACCGCCTGCAAACAAACACCTAGGCTAGCTCGACTCAGGATGGTTCGAAGTTTTTCTTTTCCCACTAACAAGCCTTATCGTTGTTTATGCGAACACAGTAAAAAAAAACTTGGAAATAAAGGAATCATAGTTCTAACTCAAATGTAAAATTAAGTAAATAATTACCTGTCGTAGTCTACGCTACCTACACACAGTTACCACACAAGATCTGGATTCTCAAATTCACACAAAATAACAACAAAAAGGTGAGGCCAATACTTTTATTTTGGAGAGAAATAAGAGCAAGCTCATCTAGCCTTATATGAGAATTTCTATTTACAAATACTGTCTAACTAGACTCACCCTGTTGTCAACTTGACAGTCTAATTTAAAATTTTGAAAGGTGTCAAGTAGAAGGTTATAAAATTTAGAAAATTCACTTCCCCGTAACGCTCTGCTGTAACCTACAACCTAGACGGTTATAAAAATTCCGAACTTATCACATAAACTATTATAAATAAATTCAACTCGGGTAGAATACTTTTTCCAAAAGCTCGAGTTGCAAGCTTCAAACAGAAACCGTATCCCTCAAAATGCTATGTTAGGTTATAATATCAATGCCATAATAAAAAGAAAAAAAAAGTAGACCGAATAAACTTCCTCGGTTATGATATGTACTAGAGATTATCTATAAATCTAGTACCCGAAAGAAGAAAGTAATGGAACTATGCCGGCGTAACTACACTTCACAAAACGTATTATATACACTCTAGTGAATTGAGATAATTGTTAATATATACTAAACAAAATATAAAAGCTCTTAAAAATACTGTTTGAGTACTAAATTTTGTTTAAATTTAAAAGTCTCAATGGCGAAGTTAAAAATTCTGGCACAAATCTGATAGATAAACGTTAATGTTGATTAAAAAAAATAAAACTTATCTTGGTAAAGAACATCCTATAAACTATGTCCATAAATTTGCCATCATCTTTCTCTGTAAATCCAAAACTATTGAGTGGCTTAATTTCGTCAGGTTTCAAGTAAAATGTGGCTCTTACAACCCTATAGGGAATCCGCAACTAGAACCCCATAACTGGGGTTCACCAAAACCTTCCTGAGTATCTCGAATAATTAATTGGGATTATTGCCATAAAGGCGGTTGTTAGAAATTACTTCTTAGTCATTTAAAGTTTGTTTTAGAATCTGCTTGAAGTATTTCGTTTACAAGCTTATGTCATTCGCTAAGTATGATGAGTACGTTTTCAATCTGCTTTAAATCAGTCTTTTTCCTTAAACGGGTTTTCATGTTGTTAATTTTTTTCAATATTTGCCCCTCTGTCATATCTATCTCATAGTTTTGTTGCAATTTATTTTTCATTTCTACTCGAGAACTTTCCTTTTTTATTTCGCGGTTGGCACTTACGATTTATTTAATAAAATATGTTTATGTTTCTTCAGTAATCGAACAAACGCCACATCAGATATATCATTGCTGTTACTTTCCATTTTAAAATCACACGGTGAAGGCCGCTAAGAAACAACTGACCCGTAATTTTACTAGTTCATCGTTTAGTGGTCACATCATGCGGGTTAAGACGCGTTTAGCTGTATCAAAACATGCCACACACATGTGAGCATATACCAAAGATATTTGAGTTTAAGCTAGAAATTAGAGCAAATGCTCAACTTGTATTTATTTTTACCAGTATGAGTAAATGCTCAGACTCCGCTCTTACACTCCGAGCATTTGCTCCGTGCTCAGACTCAGGTATTTATGTTTTCATTTATATAAAATACACTTATTGAAGAACCACGTATATTACTGACCAATAAATTTGTATGTTCTAGGTGTATATGGGAAGTAAAAATAAATAAGGACCGCGATCTCTGGCTACACTTTGATCACATCAAATTTAATTCTAATTCATGCGAGGACGGAATAGTGGACGTCTTGCTCAGAGGTCGAATTGGCCCGTTCCTGTCATTATGCGGTGAAAATGTTTCATTAGCTAAAGACTTGCCCATATTATCATCTGCGGAGCTGAGTCCTGATGGAAGTGAGCCGTCAATAACAATCCAATTTATAGGTAGGATCACGTTAATTAATAATATATTCAAATTATAATATTTAACTTTTAAACAATAAGGTAAATGTACCAAATTCTGACACCTTAAGAGAAATTTTCACTTGAATATAACTTAATTACTTTTTATCGTGAGACAAAAAATGGTTTTCATTTGCACACACTTAATTTTTGTAATTTATATACGTAAAATATCAATTTTATATTACCGTATTTGTTACAAAAAAAAACCTTTAAGTTATGACCTTAATTCTGACACAGCCTTGAAGGTACATAAAGGTGACCACAGTAAAGTAGATATAGTGGACATAGTGTCTAATTCGGACAATAGTTGTACCTAATTGCGACACATTGTAGCCAGCCTTATTCGCCAGTTGCGCTTTCAGCTGGTTCATATGCCTAGCTCACTCAGCCGTTTATAGTTTTATTCTTTTTAAAGGCGTGGGTTAAAGTTTATGGCAGTTAGAGCGGGCGCCACTATTATTTTACTGTACGAAATTTATTAGAAATTCTATCTGTCTGAAAATCGGGTAATAAAATTTTGAAAAAAGACCCTGTGAAAAAGCGTAAAAAAATTAGAATAAGATTGAATTATAGCCTGAATATAGTTGCCAAAATAAACACCAGAAATACAAACAAACAGTTTATTAAAAAAATACTACTTGGGTAGAACAATCTACGTTCTTAAAACTTTTAAGAATTTCTCATTACTGATGGTTAATATTACGTAAAAAATATTTATGGAATATCACTTAAGCTGACCTATCTATGCCACACGTGGTAATTAATGTTCAAATTACAATTATATTAATTGCTATGTTAATTAAGTTTCATCTTGACATTATAACACTGGAAATTACTACAATCAAGTATCAATTAAACGATTTAAGCCTGGTACTCACTGCGATTAAACTTCAAATTAAAAAGTAGCACTGGTTATCATTAACTATTTTTTTTTACTACTAACATGATAAATCACCATTATTTACTCCATTCCTCAAATGAGAAGTAACATTTCTCACCCTAGGTAAATAATAATATTAAAAAAAACCTAGGTCAATAATGAAACGGAAACGGAAAATGCCAAAATGTCAAACTTGTTAGTTTGACAACTAGTTGTCATTTCGGATTATTTGAAAAATGAGTAGGAAATGATTAATTTCAAAATCTAATCAATTCAAATAATGATAAGGATTGTATCAGTGCTATTAGTAAAAAAATTATATACAGTATGACTCACTTTTCATGATTCCCCATAATATTCTTATTCATAATGCGATTTTGTCAAAATTTAGATCGAAAGAAGGTAATTTGTATGTATGGAGCTGTCAGGAGATAGTTACGATATCTGTCAGTTAGACAACTGAACTTCCAGGCTACCTGATATTTCGAACTATTTGAAAAATAAGTAGAAAATGACTAATATAAAACTCAAATCGAATCAAATATGGTAATATATCAGTGTTAGTAGTAAAAAAAATTCTATATATACCTCGGTTGAGAAGGCCATTATTAACCTCGCACATTATATCCTTCGGCGCTACGCCCCTCAGGATATAAAAGTGCTCGGTAAATAATAGCTTACTTCTCAACCTAGGTACATAATATACTATTTTATATACTAATGTACAATATATAACAATTTAGTGGCAACTTACAATCAAAACTAGTTGAATCCAATTTTGGCAGTTATAGAATTAAAAAAATATTGTATATTAGAATACCTTATAGAACTACATAAAATGTTAAAGTCAATCTACTTTGTTTCAAAATAAATAATTTACGAGGTGTTAAAGGAATACTTGATATTAGTTGTTAATTTAATAATAATGGCAAGGTGAATTAGTATAAAATTATCGATTATTATGATAATATATAAGAATAAATTGAGCTCAAATCATCAATTTTAGTTCTCTTATTCATAGAATTTGTTTCTTTATGGAGAATTTTAATTTCATTAAAGTTTGGTATGTGACCATTAATATATGCATGTTCAGATAAAGCAGAAGTGTTTTTTTGAAATCTTATGTCACTTTTATGTCCAGATATTTTATTTTTTAGATTTTGTGGTGTTTGTCCGATATGTTTTTATCGCAATTATTACATGGAATTGAATATACTAAGTTTGAGTAATTTAAAGCAATAGTTTTATCTTTTAATTTTGAATATAAATTACCAACCGATTTAACATTTTTAACGCTAATTGTACAGGTTCATTTCTAAAAATTTTAGTTATTTTCGGAGTAAGTTCTTTGATATCTGAAAATGAACATGAATATTATTGTTGATGTTATTAATTCTGATGTTAAAAAGTAATTTTTTTAGAAAATTTAATGGATAACCTGTTATGATAAAATGCAATTGCTTAAGATAAACTTTAAATTGTTAAGATATAATTTCAATTAGTTAAGATAATTACTAGAATTCAAATAAAAAGCCAATTTGTTACAATAAACTATAAATGCACTTTTCCTTTAAATTATTACTTTAATTTAGTAAAAAAGATAAACTAAAAGATATCTCAGGGAGCATGGGTAAGGAGCATGCTTCTGAAAGTTTTTTTTTCAAGTGCTGTAGTGATTAGAAGCGAAAAATAAAAGATTAAAAAAAAAACAATCTTTATTCTATTTTCTTCTAACAAAAGTAAGTGAATTCTGTTGAACTATCTTGGTGACATCTACACTTTAATCACCTTGTGGTTCCTCCGACCTTTCTGGAGAGGGCCTCTGGAATTTGCTGTAGTGCCTAGGATCTGTCCTGTGACGTCACTGGAAACTCTCCTGGTAGGCCAAATGCGTGTGGACTCAGTAGCATGAAAAAAAACCAGTACAAGGCAGTTAAAGAGTTCACCAAGAATGTTGTTACAACTCTGTTTCAATATGGCGGAGAGCGTCGCTTGTCTTAGCTTAGGTTTTTTTTTAATACAGAAATTGACAGGAGAGAACTAGAAATAATTCTTCTCAATTAACAATGCTGAAAAATGCCAAAACACGGTAAGGAGAAATTTAATTTCATTTATATGCCTCCGCCAATTTTCACAGAATTGTTTAGACTGTCGACAATAATTACATTTTTAAATCAAACAGTGAACAGGCTACAGATAATAAATAAAATGAATAGCTATTTAAGCTGGGAAATATTGTAATGAACAATAATTCAATAAAAAAACAATTACGGTAATCAGGTAAGAACAAAAATGAAATCAATAAATTTAAACAAGTAATCAGAATTTAAGCATTGCCTGAAAGCTACTTATCAACTCAAATATCAATTCAATTCTAAAACAAAGGCAATGACAATCATTCAATTCAATTATTGCTTGAAAGATATTTTCTAACTCAAAAATTAGTTTAACTCAAAAACAAAGGTAACAACAAATTTAGATAGAAATAGAGACATATAACAAACAAACAATTATGATCTTGTACCGACCACGGTCGAGAAGGCTTGAGAAGGCGCTTTTTAAATAACCAGGTGATGATAAAATGCTTCTATAAGTTGAATAATAACCAGTGGCGTAGCTACCAGGTGGGCCAGGGGGGCAATGCCCCACGGCGCCAAGATAAATTAGGCGCCACTCCGAATTTATAAATATGCTAATGCTAACAATGCTCATGAGCTTAACTGAGTTTTTAAATTAATTAAATTTTAATACAATCAAAGAACAAAATATGTATTAAACTTTTTACCCAACCAATACATTTTGTGTCAGGTATTTATTATTTATGCTACGAGGCCATTCGAAATAACTTAATTATTGCCGACATTGGGCCAAAAGATACGATAAAACTATTGACATAATTGAGCAATATGAAATAAAAAGCTAAACAAAAGCACAGCATGTACATACCATGTACTAGCGCGTGGCAAAGTGACACAATATGCATCTCGTTTTCACCGCGTTTCAGTCGAGTGTGGCAAAACGTACCTGCGCTCGGTCTAGACCAATCAAAGCACGGAAAATGATTTCATTGACCGAGGCGCGGTGCATTGTGCTTAAATGCATCCCGGCGCGGCGGCATTTGATACATGCAAATTTGTAAAAACGCTGCGTAAGGCGGCATGCGACTTCAAAGACAAAAATTCCGAATATTTCGGTCGTGAAAAAGTATGTGTTTTTTAGAGTTTCGTATTTAGGCAGTACCATTAGCCAGACAAGTCTTAATAGCCTAGCAATACTAAGCATAGAAAATTAATTTGTCCAAAAAATTAATTTTGATCAAATAATCGATAAATTTACGTCGATTCAAAACCGAAGAAAGACTCCAATGTTTAATTAATTAATTAATTGATTAAGGTTACAGATTTTTAGTTTACGTTTATATTTAAATCTGTATGTACCTGTTGGTTGGTTGCCGTTTATATTATTTATATTCATATTCCTGTAAATAAAAAAAAGCGTGTACACTATGTGCGCATATCAGAAGTGAAACTTCTTAAACTTAAACGCCCTAGCCTCAAATTTGGATAAAAAGTTGTTTTTTTTTAATATATCACTAAATTAAAAAAAGCTATTCTTCATAAAAGTTTCGCTTATGTCTTGACAAGATAATAGAGCAAACCCCATATTTTTATCTTGTAAACTAACAAAGATATCACAATAGTTATACGCCCTAGCCTTATACATATCTTAACGGATTTGGTTAAAAAGTAGTTTTTTTAAATATATTACTCAATTAACAAAAAGGAAAGGCCTAAATGAAAAAAACTATTCTTCATAAAAGTTTCGCTTATGTCTTGACAAGGTAATAGAGCAAACCAAATATTTTTATCTTGTAAACTAACAAAGATATCACAATAAACGTCCGCGACCGTTTTCCGTTCCCTGCCAGCTCGCCCGCCGTGTGTCGGAATCGCGACCTTCAAATTTTACTCCCGGCGCGCGTTAAGAAGTTTCACTTCAAAAATATACGTTTAATATTATGATATATTGTTTTTGGAATAATTTGCAATACACAAAATATAGGTTTGTTTTAGGCGCCAGCGGATAGGCTTGCCCCCCGGCGCCCACATTTCTAGCTACGCCACTGATAATAACTAACTAAGCCTGAATCCAACCGATAACGATACTAGAGAAAATTAGACTGAGTATCCTTCACCCTCGACAGTCTTAGTTATTAATTTCTAAAAATTGCCACCTCTAACTAGAACCTAAATATGAGCCCTATAGGCCAATTTGATCAATTCTTTAGTTGGGTTGCTGAACTAAATCCGAAATTTAATAACCCCTGCTTTGGTATGATCAAGTCCTTTTTTTTTTCTCTCTTATCAAAGAGCCTAAAGCCCAAAAAAAACTATCTCACATGCCCTACAGGCACAAACATACACACGGCGAAAGGCAACGTGGTATGTGATACGATAGTAGCCAAATACCAGAAATTCACAAGCTTAGCAGCTTTACTCTGCTTACAGACTTTACGATATAGGAAACTAGAAATAAGATCAGATATCGCAAAACAAATAAAAATAAAATAAATCAAGCCCTACCTTCTCACAACCTCCCACACTGGTACCCGGTACAAGACAAGATTTAAAATCGAGTCTTACCTTCCACCAGAATCACATCTCGAAAAAAATTACACTGACACGCAGTCGTCACAGATATTTCAATTTTTTCTACCGTACGTACGAAGCGACCGATTTTTAACCATAAAATCTGAACTAGATATTTGAAATTATTTATCAATTTTAACAAATATGTTCGACTGCTGTATTTAGGTAGATTCAACCCATAATATTAATGTTCATTTTATATTAACTAGATAATTATTATCGACTGATATATTTAAAAGACCAAATTAGTTTTAAATGAACTTGATGGGCAACATAAATATTAATTTATCAATATTTTCGTACTATTTAATGCGGAATTTTCCACACTGTTGCTACCAGGTCGGTTCAGACAGTAATTCAAAATAGGTTGAAGATGAAAATTTATTATTTAAAATTAAAAACAAATACAAGCAAACTCGGAAAAACCTGATGTTACGGAATTGTTAAAATTACCGTACAAACCATTATCTACAAGGATGTCTTCAAGATTGTGTAAATTTTTATTTATTAAAGTAGGATGCACTAGGTTTATTATTCTATTTTTTAAAGCTAAAACTAAATTAATTTTCATTTTATTACCATGATAAGATAAATAATTTAAATATGTTTAGAGTGGACAGGTTTTAAATACCAATTGGTAATTAGAATATTATTGTTTTGTTTAATTATAATGGTATCTAACAAGATATTTGATTGTTTACTTCTTTTTCAATCGTGCATTGTAATTTTGGGTTGTAATTATTAAAAACTGAAAGAATTTCATTTATTTTGTCACTATATAGAAATACAACAAATAATATCATCAACAAATTTTTTAATAAAATTTGGTTGAAAAGTTAAATTTTCTAAACATTGATCTAATAAATCATCCATTACATATTGGGCCATGATTGGAGAAACAGAACTACTCATTGGGGTTCCAAAAACTTGTTTATAAAATTTATTGTTAAAACAAAAATTATTAAAATTGGAGATAAAGCTTATTATTTTAATAAACATATCATTTGATATATTACTGTTTACAGATATACTCATCCAATGTTTATTGATACTATTGATTACTAAATTGATTGGTATGTTGGTAAAGAGTGATTTAACGTCTAGATTGATTAATGTATGATTTTCGGGTATTAATTTGTTATGAATAAATTTTGAAAATTCAAAAAAATCTTTAAGAATAGCTATTAGATTTATTGTATGAAGTTGTCAAAATATTGGATATTAAATCTTTTACTTTTTATTAGGTGCTTCTATACAAGAAGCAATTGGTTTTTAAGCCAGAGTAGGTTTATGAATTTTAGGTAATCCATAAAATTTTGGACATATTGAATTGTAATTCTTTAGTTTTTTTTTATGTAATTTCGTCAATCATATTTGCCTTAAATATAGTTGTAACTAGATTATTAGAATAATTATTTTCTATTGATTTTGTTGGGTCCTTGTTAACTAAATAATAAAAATTTTTATCTTCAAGTAGATCATTGGCTAAAGATATGTATTGTCGTTTATCAATTAATACTGTTACATTGCCTTTATCAGATTTAGTAACTAATAATCTAGTTACAACTATATTTAAGGGAAATTATGAATGACGAAATTACATAAAAAAACTAAAGAATTACGATTCCATATGTCCAAATTTTTATGGATTACCTAAAATTCAAAAACCTACTCTAGTTTAAAGACAAATTGTTTTTGTATAGACGCACCTAATATAAAATTAACAGATTTCATATCCAATATTTTGACAACTTCATACAATAAATCTAATAGCTATTATATTAAAGATTCTTCTGAATTTTCAAAATTTATTAATAACAAATTAATACCTGAAAATCATACATTAATCAATCTAGACGTTAAATCACTATTTACCAACATACCAATCAATAGTATCAATAAAGATTGGATCAGTATATCTGTAAATAGTAATATATCAAATGATATGTTTATTAAAATAATAAACTTTATCTTTAATTTTATTTATTTTTGTTTTAACAATAAATTTTATAAACAAGTATTTGGAACCCCAACCCCAATCATTGCCCAATATGTAATGGATGATTTAGTAGATCAATGTTTAGAAAATGTAACTTTTCAACCGAATTTTATTTAAAAAATTATTGATGATATTTGTTATGTTCCTAGTGACAAAATAAATGAAATTATTTTAGTTTTTAATAATTACCACCCAAAGTTACAATTCACGATTGAAAAAGAAGTAAACAATCAAATACCTTTTGCATCCTACTTTAATAAATACAAATTTACATAAACGTAAAGACATTCTTGTAGATAATGGTTATCCATTAAATTTTCTAAAAAATTGCTTTTTAACATTAGAATTAATAACATTAACAATAATATTCATGATAACATAAATAATGATATTTCAAATGTTTATTATGCTTCTTTTCCATATATCAAAGAACTTACTGCGAAAATAATTAAAATTTTTAGAAATGAACCTGTACAATTAGCGTTAAAAAGTGTTAAATCGATTGGTAATTTATATTCAAAATTAAAAGATAAAACTATTGCTTTAAATTACTCAAATTTAGTATTTTCAATTCCATGTAATAATTGTGATAAAAAGTATATTGGACAAACGTCACAAAATCTAAAAAATAGAATTTCTGAACATAAAAGTGACATAAGACTTCAAAAAAACACTTCTGCTTTATCTGAACATGCATATATTACTGGTCACATACCAAACTTTAATTAAATTAAAATTCTCCATAAAAAAACAAATTTTAAAGAGGTTATTTTTAGAAATGGTCGATATAAATAAAACAAATTCTATCAATAAGAGAACTGAAATTGATGATTTAAGCTCAATTTATTCTTATATATTATCACTAAATAATCGTTAATTTTATACCAATACACCTTGACATTATTACTAAATTAACATCAAATATCAAGTATTCCTTTAACACCTCGTAAATTATTTATTTTGAAACAAAGTTTGACTTTGACATTTTATGTAGTTCTATACGATATTCTAATATTTTACCAATTTTTTACAATATTTTTTAAAATGTTATAATTGCCAAAATTGAGTTCAACTAGTTTTGATTGTAAGTTGCCACAAAATTGTTATATATTGTACATTAGTATATAAAATAATTTTTAGCCCTGACGAAGGTCACGATATACTGACCGAAAGCTTGGACTAACACAAATCATCTTTTAATAAACCTTATTGGCTACATATCCGTTATTTATATCTACATTCAAACATACAGCCGTGATCCTATGAATAAATTACTTATTACTATATAAAAATCTCAACAAATTACCTCGATGCTAATTAAACAGAGGAGTTATTTTTAAATGAATATTTTAATATTCATCATCATCATCAATCGACCAATCGCGTCCACTGCTGGACATAGGTCTCCCGTAGCCTTCTCCATCCTTGCCGATCCTGTGCTGCCTCTATCCAGTTTGTCTTTATCCTTTTAATGTCGTCGGTCCATCTGGTTGGTGGACGGCCTCTACTTCTGTATGCGTCTTGGCGCGGTCTCCACTCAAGTATCCTCTTTGTCCAGCGATTGTCCGAAATTCGCGCCACATGACCGGCCCAGTTCCATTTTAAGGTTGTTATACGGGTAACCGCGTCCGTCACTCCAGATCTCTCCCTTAATGTTATATTTGGGATCCTGTCTCTTAGCGATATACCTAACATCGACCTCTCCATTTTCCTCTGCGCGATACTTATTCTATTTGTAGTGTTCTTTGTGAGGGTAAGTGTTTCAGCCCCGTATGTAAGCACAGGCAACACGCACTGATCGAATACTTTTCTTTTTAGGCATATTGGAATGTCTGACTTAAAGATATTGCGCAGCTTTCCAAAGGCCGCCCATGTTAGGCCTATTCTTCTCGATATTTCGCGTGTTTGATTGTCTCTACCAATAGAGATTTCGTGACCAAGGTATTTATAAGAGCTTACTTGCTCTATGCTTACGCCGCCTATCTTGATTGCCTCACTCATAACAAGATTTGTCATGTATTGAGTTTTGTTGGTGTTGATTTTGAGTCCAACAGAGTTAGATGCTTCCTTGAGCCTCCGAAGCATTTGTTTTGCTTCGTCCATACCATCTGCGATAATTAATATATCGTCGGCGAATCTCAGATGGTTTAGTTTTTCGCCATCTATGTTTATGCCCATGTCACCAAAGTTGGCCTGTTTGAACATATATTCTAGGAGGGTTGTGAATAACTTTGGTGATATGACGTCTCCTTGGCGTACACCTCGTGCGATATCAAAGTCTTCGGAATCATCTTGCAGCCTAACATAAGCTTTTGCTCTTTGGTACACGTGTTTGATAACCTCGATGTATCTATGATCGATACGGCATTCAGCAAGAGCTTGTAGCATTTTATGCTGGTTTATTGTGTCGAAAGCCTTTTCGTAATCGACGAAAACTATGCAGAGGGGTTTATTATATTCGATGCATTTTTCGATAAGGGACTTGACTACTTGTAGATGGTCATTTGTGCCAAATCCGGCTCGAAATCCGGCTTGCTCGCGGGGTTGATATAGGTCGAATTTATTTGTTAACCTCTTGTTAATGATTCTCATGAATAGCTTATATATATGCGATAGTAAACTAATGGGTCTGTAATTTTGCAGGTTGGTGATATCTCCTTTCTTATGCAGTATTATAATTATTGCCCGATCCCATTGGAAAGGTGTTGTCCCAGTTTGTAGGCAAGCATCAAATAGCTTGCATAATGCATTTAATAAAGTAGTTCCGCCGGCTTTTAGGGACTCGACTGCTACGCCGTCGTCGCCAATTGCTTTATTGTTTTTCATATCTCTTAGTGCCCCTCTTATTTCGTTTAGAGTAATATTTGGAATATCCTCGGACCCTTGATTTTGCACTTTATTTATGTTGGTGTCCAAGCTCACTGGGTTTTTATCGCTATATAGTGTCGCGTAGAATTCTTCTACAACCTTTAATATTTCCATTTTATTTGTTGTTATTTGGCCACTTTGTTTTGCTAGCTTGGAGATGTTTTTCCTGCCTTCGGAGAATGGCTTCCGTAGAGATTTCATGCCCTTATTTTGCTCAATTACCCTTAAGATTTCATTTGTGTTGTATGTTCTTGTATCCCTTCGCACTGCCTTGGATATTTCTCTATTTAGGCGTCTTAATTCTGTTGCGTTTGTTGTATGTTTATTTGTCAGATTTCTTCTCCTTTCCATTAGTTGTTTAGTGCTTATACTGAGTTTTTCGTTTCGATGGATGCTTTGTGTCTGGCATTCTTTTACTGCGGTTTTTATAGAATTTGTAATAAGTGCGTTCAGGTCTTCTATATTCGGGTCTAAAACAGTTTCCATATGTGCTAGCTGTGATTCTTTCTATGCTGATACTGGGTTTCATCTCTAATCGGCATCCGTTTGCTGGATGTTGGTTGTTTAATAAGCTTTCGCCGCTCATTCTTGATATTAATTGAGATTTTGGATCGGACCAGCCGGTGGTCGCTGCCTATTGAGAACTTATTCAGCACAGTTACATCCCGCAGTATTTCCTTTCTGTTAGATATGATGAAGTCGATTTCATTTTTTGTAGAACCGTCGGGGTTGGCCCAGGTCCATTTTCGCTGTGGAGTTTTGCGATAGAAGCTGTTCATTGCAAATAGGTTGTGTTGTAGGAGAAATTCCAGAAGCATTTGACCTCTCTCATTCCTTACTCCGAATCCGTGGGTTCCCAACGATGTTCCGGTTTCGTCTTCTTTATGCCCCAATTTAGCGTTGAAGTCCCCTATTAGCATGCTGTAGTGGGTGGGTTCTTGCTGTATTGCGGTATTTATATCATCGTAGAATACTTCCACCTCAGCGTCCGAGTGTGCTGATGTAGGTGCGTATACCTGGATAATTTTTAACGAGTATCTAGTGTTTAGTTTGTATATGAGGTACATTACTCTATTACTGATACTGTGGATCTTGGTGACGCTTTGTATATGCTTTTGGTGTACTAGGAACCCGACTCCTCCTTCGTTTATGTGTTGGCCTCCTCTGAAGTGTAGCAAATGACCTGAATGAAGTGTTAGTTGTTCCTCATCGGTTCTTTTATGTTCACTTATTCCTAGTATATCCCATTTGATATGGGAGAGTTCTTCCTCGAGTTCTTGTAGTTTCTGGGTTTTTGACAACGTTCTAATATTTAGAGTAGCGATGGTCAGTTTTCGGTTTTGGTAGCCTATCCTGTACCGGAGATTCTTTGCACCCTCTGCTCGCTTCCTTGTCCTTCCGCTACCTTGGTCGGGGGTAAGCGAGCTGCCGGGGACTGAGGGCCGTGTGTTCTGATGTACTATCATTACGGGGGTTTTAGCCATTTGCCCTACCACGCTGGCCAGTGCGGGTTGGTAGGGTTGATACGGAAGGGATAGGGAAGGGATAAGACGAATTTTGGTAAGGATCTAATAGGTTTAGGACATGTTTTCCCCCGGTAGTCTGGAGGGGAGGAAAAACAAGTGCTCGCTTCAGGCAGGGTCGCCACTCCCTGTGGTAGGACTATTTACACCGGGATCGTGTAAAGTTCTTACCTGCTACCTACATTTTAATATTACCTAGTTACTATTGCTATAATATTTAACAATTTATATGTTAAAATTAGGAAATAAATATCCACTAAACTATGCTTAGCTTATTCCCTTGGCAGCTGGAATATAGAAGACTTCTAAAATATTTTCAAAATGCTAAACTAAAAGGGATTTACTGAACAAAAGATATAGAAATAAATATAGCCGCACCAAGTAAGGAAAATTGAGCTGAATTGACCGATATCCAGGCGAAATGTTCAATAATCAGGTTTAAATAAGTTAAATTAAATTTCTACCATGGGTTTTACAGATAGATATAATTAACTTAATATAAATGGCAAAACCGCCCTAATTGTATCATATAAATTCAGATAATACCAAGAGAGGAAACGGTAAAAACATTACAGTTTATTAGAGGACTGTCTCTTATTAAAATCACTAAATAAGTTCCGCGAGCTAAAACTCAGTATCTCGGGAAGTATTATTTCCAGTAGGTGCTCCTCGGTAGATTATATTTAATCTTTTCACTTGAAAAATTAAAGGTAGTAGCACGATAAATCAAAAACAAAGCTCAACATATTAGCCATATTATTATTAATTGAAATTGATCCTACCAGACTTGACGATGTGTTTTGTCCTCGGTAATTGGAAGACCTAGGCAAGGTACGAGTAGGGATAACCAGGCTATACTAAACTCTCTGTCTGGTCCACGCTGGAGAAGACGGCTGGGCTCCTACTCACATAAGAAAGGCCCCACGCAAATGGGCAGTAGTTCCTCGGAAAGACCCTGGTAAAAAATGGTATTTTTTTTTGTAACCCTGTTACTTAGAAGCACATGAGTCGAACCTACCGCTTTGCATACGATGTTTCACAACAGGATAGCCGGTACTCTAACAAAAGATACGCGTTACTACGCTTTGAAATATTAACGAAAAAATGCCATCTGATAATCATCAACCAGCAGTTGAACTTAATTGCCATTAGGCACCTTCATAGACGGAAGTCCAAACGAGAGGACCCGTTAATTTTAACTTCCCTCGATATAGCCTATGTTAATGCGCATCTTCGTAAGGCGCCTGCTGTCAAACGGGTGGGAGTACTGAAATCCACTCGTAATAGTAATGTTGTGATCATCGAAAACACAATTTAACGGACACACAGAGACAATTGCGATATAATATTCAAATACAATTACAACGTTACAACATAATAACATTAATAGGCAAAAATGATATTACCTTATTTAAAAGTCATTTTTGGAACTGAAAATATACCTCTCTTGTTGTTACGGAGTAGTAATGGCTCTTCAATTTTTGACATATTTCTTCAAGTTTGTGTCAAAATACATCCTCTTTGACTGGCCATTTCCAGTTATTTCCACTAGGGGACATATCACTCACAAAAGTGGCATCATTATTTGTTTCTTTCATGACGCCTGGAATTTGTTTGTCTAGGTAATTTACAATAAAGAAGGTATACTGTTTTCTTTTTCATCTAGAATTAGTTTTGTCATACTTTCATTGGCAGTTTTGGTCTTTTGTAGGTTTTTCTTTTAATCTTTCCTGTCGTAACCTTTTTCTTTCGTCCTTTTCCTTTTCTTTCCTTTATTTCTGCTCTTTGAAGTATGCCTTTCATTGTTCTGTTCATTGTTCTGAACTACTACGGCTTTTTTCTTTTTTTCATTTGATTTTTCAGCACAAAATAAAATATTTTTAAATGATGACGGCACGAAGAATGGCCAAGTATTACTTCTTTATTAAGATTTATCTCCATTTGTCTCTCCGTTAGCTTGTCTTCTTTGTTAACAATGACACTCGCTCTTCATTTATTTTAGTATTATCTATTTTTGTGTCAGTTACATTTTCTATTCAACTTCTATTAACTCCGTCTCGGTTTTTTTCGATCCTCGGGACATTTTCGGCTCTAGACCAACCCAAAATGTCCACTTTTTCAAAAATATGCCTGCCCAAAAACTACGCGCCCTTTCCGATTTTCCCAAATTTCAATTCAGTTCGGATGATCGTCAAAAGCTCCACTTCAAGCTGTTTTTGAGAGAAGAAAATGATAAACATAAAAAATGCCACTTCGGCGGAAGTAGAAAATTTGTTAACAATCATTTCTTACAACTAACCATTATTAAAATTGATCCACAACTTTGCTTAGTGGAAATAATACTTTTCTTTATCGCACTTGCTCTAATATAGACTCCTCTTCAGAACAATATATTTATTTTTTAATTTAAGGTCGATCATCACCAACTAGAGCAGCCTTTAAGATAGCTTGGACTGAACTGTTTCATTTACCAAGAAATATAGATGGAACTCTTATGACATCAAAACTTATTGAAGGTGGAACTTCCGATGAATTAGAAGAATGTGAATTTACGTGTCCTGGCGAACAAGGGCTCTGCATACCTGCACGACTTGTATGTAATGGAATAATCAATTGTCCAAATATATCAGACCATATGGGTATGCATTCTTTCGTACTTTATGATTAAAGTTATTACGTTTATGATCGAAATAATATAATAGATATTCTTTGCGAACATATTTCATGTTGATTGTGCAGTTGGAACATTTCAATGTTAACATTATTGTGAAATCTAGCCTCGTAGTTTTGGACAAATAGCTGGTCAGCAACAATCAAGTCGATTCTAGACATTATCAAATTATAAATAAAAAAAACACTTTAAATGCGAGTAATCACAGGTAAATACTTAAAGTTAAACTGATATAATCTACCTGGATAGTGAACTTGAACAGTATGTTTCTGCTTTGGGTTAACTCAATTCCTTAAGTATAATAAAAAGCAATCGGTTAACCTTTAAATCAGGTATTTATCATATTCAAAAATTATTATTTCAGATGTTACGCTGTTAAAAGCTCGATGACATATTTTTCTGTATGCAGAATTATATTAAAATCGAAAATGTGTCATATTCAAAATAAAATTCAAGTTGCTAAGGTTTAATAGAAGATATTTCTTGATCCAAAATTAATTTAAGAATGTGCATTGCAAGCACGACCTTAATCTGGAAGTCAAAAGCATTCACTGTATTCGAAAATATATTCCAGGTATTATACTTGTATCTACAAAGAGTCGGATAAATTATATTCAGAATATTAAGAACCAATAGCTTGGAACCCGGATATGTATCATATTCAAACTGTAAGAATAGAATAGAATGGAATTGAAGGGAGTTGGCGCTGGTACCCGCCTCTGCCACTGCAGCCTATGCAGGTTTATTGTAGCACTCCGAACCATACTTAGAGGACCTCATCCAGTCTGAGTAGATAAGCAATGACAGTTGAGCGGCAATTTCGACCATTTTTACATGTAAATCTCCATAAGAAAATCTAGGGTTCATCCTGGTAATTTTTGTTCCCAAGTCGCCGACTTGAGCTATAGCTTATTTCTCAACCATCCTCGGAATCTCGATCATCAATCATCTGAACCTCTCGGCCATCCTCGGAAATACCTAAATTAATAATAAAAGTTTTGGAGTCTTGCAGGGTATGCTCCACGAACTTTCGGCACGCGGGGCTAGGACGCTACAACTAGACCACTGAGCCTTAGGGAGTTGGTTTTTAAAAAGCGTATATGACGCATTCGGAGAAATGTTTATTCAATAGAAACGTGCTACTAGATTATTTGCTTAGCTGGGGCCATCGAAATATATATTACAAGGGAACTATAATTTTAGGATATATAAAAACCAGTGCATAGAGCTAGGGTATTTTTAACTATATTTTAACTAGGAAAAATAAATAATGTATGTTATACCGCTAGGAAATTTTTAACTACCGCGCCAAATATTAAAAACGGCAAATAGTATTTCTAAATGTAGGCACTTTATGGATGAGGGAAAATAAAATATAGAAATAGAGCTAGGTATATAAAATGTTCTTAGTATTTTGCAAAAATTAGGCAGTTTGATTTTTAAAAAATAGAAAAATAAAGAGAGAAAGTATTTGAATCGAAGAAGCTCTTAGATACGAGTGTATTATAATAGAGACAGATAATATAAAATCATATTTCCTACATCCCAGTGACAGATCAAAGATTTTGTAATTTCCGATCCATACCACATGCTAAAATTATAAAGAAATAATTGGGCTAAATGTGGTGCCTTTATAGACACAAATGGCGATATTGTTGACTTTAATTTTATCAAAAAACTGTATGACATTTAGGAAGTTGAATTAATTCGTTTTGGAACAAAGCTTCGAATTATTTTCGGATATTAGCAAATAAACCAAAAAAAATACATGGTTATATTCATTTATTAATCCATACTTCATAGTTTATTTACATCTTCGACAATTTTATATTTATTATAATTAATAAATTCCAACGTATAAAAGTCCTTAAATCTAATTCCTTAAGTAATCTTAACCTAAAACATACCAACTCTTAAATATTTATTATAATGGGCGACACTTGTTTATATTTAATTCTAGAAACAAGAGCTTAGCTAAAGACCAGCCACACTCGCCGATTTTCTATTCACTCAATTTGCAGGATAAAGTTTGTCTGAAATCGCTAAATACCGCCTGTAGATCTGTATTTTTGGAAACAAATAC
The DNA here is from genome assembly GCA_016904865.1 of Pissodes strobi. Lineage (NCBI taxonomy): Eukaryota > Metazoa > Arthropoda > Insecta > Coleoptera > Curculionidae > Pissodes > Pissodes strobi. Next base: position 30,987 of record MU182476.1, on the reverse strand, counting down.
ATATAACGTAAGTTAAAGGATTTTATATCTTGTATTTCTTGAGAAGCCAATAGATATAATCCATGCAATCCCATATTAACTTTAAGATTTAAATGATCTGAGAGACCTTTTTCTATGAAATGAATAATTATTTATCATTAAAGTTCCTCCAAACATAACATCACATCTATAAGATGTAATTTGGTAGAAAGTCTATAACTAATCATTCTATTTTTGAATGCAGTTTTAATAACTTCGACTTCTGCTTCTAGTTCAACACAACATTTATCTTCATGTTTATGACTAAGTCTATGCGAAAGAGAGGAAACATTTTCCCTGCACGCCTCACAGAAGAAAGACATTTTTAAAACTGAGAGGAAAACGTCGAGATATTAATATTTATATTTCTTAGCGCTATAAACTATAACATGCTATGTCTACAAATACCTATTTTAACCATTATTCATAATATTCCTATAAATTAGTCAACATAACTTATTAACATTAGTCAACTTCCATTACTGAATAATGTAGGGCTATAAAGGTGTGGAAGTGTGGAAGATTCTTATGGATGACATGTTGGCGGACTTGTTATGTCCTCGATGTACAAGATCAAAGTACGGTTATTGTAAAGTCCTCGCTTATGCAGAGCGATTGGCTCTTGAACAGATCATGTATTTTTTAATATATTTTTAATGTCATACTTGTGAAAAAACATAAAATATTTAATAATTATTTATTTTTGGCTGTTAGAACAGAGTTATTTTTAGTTTTTCTCGATTCCATACCCCGATGAATTTTCCTATAATAATTATCAAACATTTCCTTACTCCCACGCGTGGAGTGAGACTTTCCACACTTTAAATGATGTTACCTATACCACATGGCATTTCTAATAAGAACCTTCCACACTTCCACACCTTTATAGCCCTACGTTATTCAATAATGGAAGTTGACTAATGTTAATAGGTTATGTTGACTAATTTATAGGAATATTATGAATAATGATTAAAATAGATATTTGTAGATATAGCATGTTATAGTTTATAGCGCTAAGAAATATAAATATTAGTATCTCGACGTTTTCCTCTCAGTCTTAAAAATGTCTTCTGTGAGGGGTGCAGGGAAAATGTTTCCTCTCTTTCGCATAGACTTAGTCATAAACATAAAGATAAATGTTGCGTTGAACTAGAAGCAGAAGTCGAAATTGTTTAAACTGCATTCAAAAATAGAATGATTAGTTATAGACTTTCTACCAAATTACATCTTATAGATGTGATGTTATATTTGGAGGAACTTTAATGATAAATAATTATTCATTTGATAGAAAAAGGTCTCTCAGATCATTTAAATCTTAAAGCTAATATGGAATTACATGGATTATATCTATTGGCTTCTCAAGAAATACAAGATATAATAGTATATTATGATATAAGTGTATAAGAGGGCCTTTAAAGCGGCGCGACATATTTCAAAACACGACGCACAGCGGAGTGTTTTGGAAGTCGCAAGGGCTTTAAAGGCTTCTTATACACGTATATCATACGCTACTTTTTATTACGAATGCATCATAATCTCAAAAATGTTTTAAATATTAAATTTAAGGGATATATTGATGAATATATCAATATATCACATTCGACATATAGCAATCTTTAAAAAAGTAGGCGCATCATAAACATCATTTTAAGCACGCTGCAGCGTGCGTTAATCGTTGATTATGATGCATGCGTAATAAAAAATCCTTTAACTCACGTTATATATATTTATTTCCAAAAATACAGATCTAGAGGCGGTACTTACCGATTTCAGACAAATTTTATCGTACAAATCGAGTGAATCGAAAATCGGTGAGTGTGGCTGGTCTTTAGCTAAGCTCTTGTTTCTAGAATTAAATATAAACAAGTGTCGCTCATTATAATAAATATTTAAGAGTTGGTATGTTTTAGGTTAAGATTACTTAAGGAATTAGATTTAAGGACTTTAATACGTTGGAATTGATTAATTATAATAAATATAAAATTGTTGAAGGTGTAAATAAACTATGAAGTATGAATGATAATAAATGAATATAACCATGTATTTTTTTCGGTTTATTTGCTAATATCCGAAAATAATTCGAAGCTTTGTTCCAAAACGAATTAATTCAACTTCCTAAATGTCATACAGTTTTTTGATAAAATTAAAGTCAACAATACCGCCATTTGTGTAAATAAAAGTACCACATTTAGCCCAATTATTTCTTTATTATTAATTTAGGTATTTCCAAAAATGGCCGAGAGGTTCCGATGATTGATGATCGAGATTTCGAGGAGGGTTAAGAAATAAGCTATAGCTCAAGTCGGCGACTTGGGAACAAAAATTACCACGATGGACCTTAGATTTTCTTATGGAGATTTACATGTAAAAATGGCGGAAATTGCCGCTCAACTGTCATTGCTTATCTACTAGTCTGGTCTTCCTAATCAGACTCCACAAATGGAGTATCAGCTCCTACGTGTACCTTGCAGGTCCTGGTTTGGGCTCTCCTAGTCTTGCATACCTGAGCATGCAGAGAGCCTCACACTCGCACCACACGTGTTTTGGAGTTTCCTCCTCCTCCTGACAGAACCTGCAACGGCTATTATCTTCTAGGCCGATCTTTTCCATGTGTCGGTTCATTATACAGTGCGCCGTCAGCTGATCCACTAATATTCTTATCGTCTTGCGACTCCTCTTAAATAGATCTGCCCTGAATTTTGGGGAACCGTGTTTTATGAACTGTTTGGCCTGTAGTTGCCCCGGTGTTTATAACCACCAGTTTAGAGATTGCTTTTAACTGCTGTTTTGAAGACTCTTCCTGCTTATCCGCAGTAGGACTCAGGTCCCAACGTAACCTCAGTTGCGCCCCGTTTTGCCAGTTTGTCGGCTTCTTCGTTGCCTTGATGGCCTTCATGTCCCGGAACCCACGCAATGATGAGCTTATTATTACGACCGACCTCTTCAAGGGCACTTATGCAGTCTTTAACTAGTCTAGATCTGACCTTGTGTGCACTAACTGCTTTGAAGGCGGCCTGACTGTCGGAGTATATGACTACCCTCCTTTTTCATATTTTTATTTCCCAAAAATTGTATTGTTAAATTACCTAGAATCATAACAAACAAATCAGATTGTTTTAATTTTCCCTAGTAGGAAAGCAGATACAGGTGACTTGTGGCATTTTATTAACATTTTTAGAAAAACTGTCATCTCTTAATTTTTGGGAAAACTATCTCATAATATTTGCTTATAATTTTTATTCGAAAAAATGTATTACTAAAGAATCTAGAAATCACAACTTAAGCAAAGGACAACTTTTTCAAGATCAAGGGTCAAATAGTTATTCTTATAGCATAGCATTTGCTCAACTACAACTAACAACAAAATTATTTGTACTTACAAGTAAATATAAAAATCTATAGCAAAATTACATATTTTGACACAAAACCACCAAACTTCCTGTATATTATTATTTTATTGTGGCTACGGGGCCATTTCATTACTGAATATTTTCTAATACCGAAATGGTAGTTTTTCAGATGAGTTGTTTACATTCATATACAATATTCTGATAACCTCACACTGCTAACTACTGAGGTTAGAAAATTATTATGCTTTTCGATACTCGAAACTTTCTTATCGTAACTGCTAGTTGTTTAACTTTTACTTCGCCGAAAATATTTTCCCAGTGGTTTGTAGTGGCGTCAGGAATACAGTGGTTTAAACTTCGGCCGTACCTGCTCATAGAAAAATTCAGGATCGGGAACTTTAAATTTAGTTTGTCATCATTTGCTCGACAAAATCACTTTTTCCACTTTGTGCTTGTAATTTTTAACGTCGAACAAAATATATCCACGTTAAAAAAAACGGTTGTAAATATTTTAGCGAAATTAAGTACTTCAATTAAAATTGCAACTTTTTAGTATTTTAGTTATATACATATTTTAACGGCATTATCTACATGCAGATTACATTGACTTTTTTTTTTAGGTTTTTTCTACAACGATGAATCTCCGGATGTTTGCATACAAGCTTCAGCTCCTAAAATTAACTGGTTTTATGTCGGTGCCGCTACAATATCGATGCTGTTGTTCATGTGTGGTTGTTGTATATTTTTATGCCGTAAATGTTACATAGACTGTTCCAATCGTGATTAACATATTTTTCAATTCCAAAGCCTTATAAAATCGATTTTGCATCTGGGTAAGAAGAAGTTAAAACTTATTATTTGGCTATTTGTTCGTGAGAAGATTCACTGGACAACTATATCAATGTCTTAAAACGTCACATTGTTACAGGCAATATCCCTTCTAGTACCACAAGCCTTTTAGACAAATGAATACCCCATAAACATATTTTTTTCAAAATCTCAAAGACTAGTATAGGAGAAGGCACCTGTACTAAACAATATTACATTGTCGGGCAATATATTTAAGTTTGCATAGGCAAAAAGTATCAAAATCGTCATTCATTTTGTTAAACATATATCGTGTTTGAGTTTATGGGTTTTATTTCATTTTGTTTTCTTGGGGTTACCTTTCGTTATTCGTGTTCCTTTAGCGAAAGTATTTTTGCGATTAGCCTCGCGGATTTATGCTCTCTTATTAAGCGAATCAAGTTAACCTAAAAAAAGTATAGCAAACAAGCAAGCCTTAAATGTTAAAAAGTTGGCGAGATATGTTGGAGAAATTTACATTTTTGAAAATATTAGCAGATTTAATCATTAGCTAACATAATGGAATGTCATGACTTTAGTCGTATTTAAAGATTTGATTTGTTGTGTCATTTTTAAGTGCTTATCCTCTATGATGCACTAACCAAATTGAACTAAACGAAACGAAATTCTTGGACTCTTATAGATTTATGGCTACTACTCGGAAATATTGTCATCATACATAGTGGCGACTAAAATATAAATACAAAAGCCTATTATTTAGATAACTTGAAATTTAATTTGGTCACGAAAAAATGCAATTTTTCTTTATGAATATATTAATTCTTGGGAAAAGTTGCAGGACACCAGTTTACCACATAAAGAAAAGTTTTATACTTAAAATACTAAGTCTGCTGTATCTGGAAAAGATTATAAACATGCATGTAATGTGTGGAATCTTTTTAATATTTCAACTCTTCAACAATATTCCAAATTTTATCTGAAAACTGATGTCCTGCTACTTGTAGATGCATTTAAAATCTTTTAAAAACTTGTTTAGCCACATACGATTTGGACTGCCTCCACTATTTTACAGCCCCAGGATATATCTATGATTGTATATTAAAGATGACTAAAGTAAGAATTGGCCCTTTTAACTGACATAGACATGGAAATGTTTGTTGAAAGAGGAGTTATGGGAGAAATTTCTCAATGCTCAGACATATATGTCTAAACTAATAATAAATACATAGGATCAAATTATAATCCAAATGAACCATCTTAGTATTTCATGCATTTTGACGTTAATTATGTATATGGAGGGGCGGCCAGTTTTCCTTTACCTATGAGATAATTCCAATGGATATATTGTTATGAAATTTTCAGGCAAAATATATTTAATATATCTAAAGATATTGACTATGGGTATATTTTATATATGATTCTTGGGAAAATTACAGGACACCAGTTAACTACCAAAAGAAAAGTTTTACAAGAAAAATACTAAGTCTGATGTATCTGGGAAAGATTATAAACATACATGTGATGTGTGGAATGTTTTTAAGGGGATTTATCAGTGAGACGAGATTCCGACGGCGTGCCTTTCTAGCAAAGGCCAGCTACTCTTCGTTCTCTGTCTAGGCACCGCCCACGCACCGGTTCGATTTAAGTTGTGCGAAAACAACACTGCATTTTACGTTACGTCGGCGTCGCAGTCACCGTCGGGCCGTCGACAAGCACTTTACGTGTGCTTGGAGATGGACAGCATCAACAGTCAGGGATAATATGAAAAACTCAAATGAAAAGAAGAAAAAAGTAAAATAATTAATCCCTGGGTTGAAATTTTTATGGTAGGTGCGCCTCATGGGGGGCTACCTTTGACCATATGGGGGACCGGGGCTCTAATTTAAAGGTTTTTTTTGGAAAACTCCGTTGCATCGGAGGGAGGAATTATGCCCCCACCTCCCCGGATACCCAAAAATGTTCGAAAAAATGGGAAGAAATTGAAAAAAAGTTAAACATTGTTCGAAAACTTATAAAGTATTATAAAACGAAATAAGAAAAAAAATAATTAAAAAAAAAGGAAAGTTAGACACGCGGTTTTAGGTGAAAAAAGGGCGAAGGAGTTCAGCTACGAGGTCGGGGATGGCAAAAAGGGGGAGAAAAAATACTTTATTAAGAAAATAAAAGTTTAAATGGAAAAAAATTGAAAAAAAAAGTAAAAAATTATTCCGAAAGTTAATAAAAGTATTATAAAATTAAATCTGAAAAAATACTTACAAAAAAAAACTTAGAGAAACGCGGTTTTTGGCGAAAAACAGCAAAGGAGTTCAGGTCCGGGATGGCAAAAATGGAAAGAAAAAAATTATGTATTAAAAAGAAAGCAAAAAAAAAAGTTTCGAAACTGAGAGCAAAAGTTGGAAAAAAGCTAAAAAAATAATAAAAACTCAATTCCCAATATATTTCAGAAGTTTCACTTTAGTTGTGTGCTTCTAAAGCTGAGACGCATAATTTTTTTCATGATTTTACCTTTTATAACTTTTAGATACGGATGCTTATAAAAACCCGTTCTCTTGATTTTTGGCAGTCATTTATTTATTGATATCAAAAAAGAATGAAAATAAGAAATTATGTTAGATTTGTAATGATAGGTTTTTAATATAATTATAAGAATTATGCATTTCAAATAAGAAATTGGTACTATCATGTCTTTACAAATAATCTAAAAATATACCTACTTATAATATAAATCTATATAATAAATATTGAAGTATCTCGAGGGGGGTTCCTAATTTTTAGACCTCTTTTAAATCTAGGATCTAGAATTTCTGGAAGACGGTATTAATTAAAAACGTATCAGAAAGGGTACCATTTTTTCTTTCCAGAACAAATCATCCCTCTTTATCTTCAAAAAAATATATATACAGGGTGACAATTTGAAAACGAACAGCATTAATATTGCCTCTACCAATAATTTGGAATGTAAGTATTGGTAGGTACAAACATTTTTAAACCAAGTGCTATGAGGCGGTGAATACAATCCGTTTTAAAATAATTAGATATTAACTACATTTCATTAATTTGTGAGGTTAAGTATCACAATTTAAAAAAAAAGTGAATACAGTTTATGTAGAATTTCATAAAGAACACAAAAATGGTAAAAGAAATAAGGGTTGCCATTTAAAATTTTAAGGGTAGGTGCTCTGGGAGTCAGGGGGTTGAAAGTAACACGGCAACAAATGCCTTAACAAATGTCCCCCTTGATATGTAAATTGACGTATTTTGCCAAATTTTCATGCTATTATTGGTAGAGGCAATATTAAATGCTCTTCGCTTTCAAATTATCACCCTGTATATATGTATCAAATAACGTAAAAAGTAATTGAAATTTGCAAAATTAATATAATAATATGTCGTAGGCTTCGAATGCAAGCATAATACGGAAGGGATAAAATTTTTGTATCGAGAATTGGGAAATCTTGGCTTACTCCTTACTCCCTATGTGTCATAGTTCATATATGGCTTGCGTAATAAATGATGAGAAAATGGAATCTATGTTTATAAAATATATAAAGCTATCTAATAACAAAATGTAAAACATACTTTTACTTTTATGCACATATAGATATAGAAGCTAGTTTGTGGACGTTCCTTTGTTTTTCTCCTGTTCTAGTTACCCTCCGATCCGAGCCCCCCTGTGGTTTGTCTATAAAATAAATGATCTGCATTGGCTCCAGGACGAGAACCGAGTGTCCCTAACTAAAATCTCTTGTCATACAATACAATATCCACTATTTTAGTGAGTAAAGATTAAGGTAGATGTGTATTGTGCATAACCTTATCATATAACACACAATGGACAACACACTTATATTTAAATATAATAAGATATTTGAGAGAGTAAATGTGATTAGATGATTATAAAAAATGCCAATAAGTTACGTTAGTCGGTATAATAATATAATCTATAAAAGTATTGCATTATTTAACTCAGAACAATTTTTCCTACTCGGGAACAGATGGCTAAATGTGCTAAACACGAGGCCAAAAAAATGGAAGGAAAAAATGTGTCGTAGGTCGATTAAGACACTTTAAATTATTCTAAAATAATGATTGATAATGACTTAAAAACGGTTAATAATACTTCGAAAATTTATCAATGTAGGTATATCACGTTACAACAAACATTTTACAAGATTTTTATTTTCGTAAATAGAACGGACCATCCGGACCGGTGACACACCTTGTATATAGCTATTTTTATTCTTTTTAACATATTTTATAATAATATAACAAATATCATAAGTTTTCTACAAAAGAAATCCTAATGGAGTCCGTAACAGAAAATACCAATATTGCCTTTTGGTTGGCTCTAAAATTGGAGGCTGCCAATAGGAATCTTCTTTCCTGCATCCACAATGGATTGCCAGACTGCTGCCTCGTGTCCCTTCCCATTGTTAAAATTTGTTCCCCTGACTTTGCAAGTTCTGCTAGAAATACTTTTTCTTTAGTTTTATATTGTTCTTCTGTTAGAACAGATTCAGCATTAGCTTCGGGTCCATAATCACTATCTGGAGGATGTGTTTTCGTAGCCTTTCTGAAAAATAATCTTTTTCCTTTCATTTTGTATCTTCTTATTTTCAGTTTCTCATCAAATCTCTTTGTGTAGGCTTTAGGAGTTACCTTTTCAGTAGCCTTTCCTATGGTAAGATGGTAGTCACAACAGCATAAATTAAAATAAATTGCGGCAGCTTAGCATCTGCTCTGATAAGATCCTTTTTTTGCTAAAATCAATTATTTTTCCCCCGACACATTTGCACGTATCACACCTATCTCTAACTGTTTTAGAAATATTGACAGTTGACAATCGGCCATTTACCAAGTTTGACCGCCTGTAAACTCTAAACGGCTAAAGATAGAGCAAAATGGTTTGCACTTTTCTATCTTGGTTTTTCATAAGCTATTGTTTGACACTAACTTTTTATTTAACCACAGGTTAAATTTAACCGGAACTTTTTAACATCTGGTTAAATAAATATAAAGTTAGCGTTAAACGATAGCTTATGAAAAACCGATATAGAAAAGTGCAAACCATTTTGCCCTATCTTTAGTCGTTTAGATTGTACAGGGTGTCCCAAATTCGAGCCTCATCATTGGGATCTCGGAAACTAGAAGAGATACGAGGTCGGTTAAATGGAGGCAAAGTTGCGCAATTTGATGCTGATCAAAATGCCGTCTTAAAAGTTTAAAAATTCCGGATACTTACGAACATTTTTGGAAAAAACCGAATACGGTCCTGGATTTTTTATTACGGATTTTAAGAGCATCTAAAGTCCCAAAACCAATGATGTATCGCACTTATTCGATAAAATTCATATTAATGGTATTTTCCATAAGACCTCATGTGTTAGAGAAAGACAGAAAACATGTTTTTGGTAAGATTTTACCAGGAAATCATTAAAATAATTTTTGCGAACCAGTGCGATACATCATTGGTTTTGGGACATTAGAAGCTCTTAAAGTCCGCAATAAAAAATCCAAGGCCGTATTTAAAAAAAACAAAGTTGATTATGGCAGCTCAAAGACGAAACGTCGGTGTGAAAATCTGATAACACCATCTTCTAGAACAGAAAAAGTAGCAATGAGAATGTGAAATTTATTTTGTTATATCTATTCAAATAGAGTCATAAAAAAATAAAAATTAAATCGCGAATATTCGGTTTTTTCTAAATATCTTCGGAAATATTCGGAATTTTTTTAAGTTTTAAGGCGGCATTTTGATCAGCATCAAATTCCGCAACTTTGTCTCTATTTAACCGACCTCGTATCTCGTCTAGTTTCCTAGATCCCAATGATGAGGCTCGAATTTGGGACACCCTGTACAGGCTGTCAAGCTTGGTAGATGGCCGATTATCAACAGCGAATATTTCGGTATGAACATTATTCATGAAATGTGTCTAGAATTTTATGCAGAATCTAAATGTGCAATAATATACAAGGCATTCCATAAAAATAAGTCAAAAAAAAACGAACGACAGGATTTTATAAAGCACCCTGTATAATTGAAAATATTTTCACAATATGCACCACAACATATCTTACAATTTTTGTATTTATTTTTTTTTATCTCTATAGTTAAGAGAGATACAGGAGTTTGTTTCACTAATGGGCCACCTATATCTGGGGAAAGTTTGAGCAGCGGCTACAATATCATTTAGAACAAAGTCATAAAATAAATATTAATACCACATATTATATTTCTGGACACTGGCGCCAAGTCCTAGATGGGCGATTTACAGTCGATGCGAACGCGAAGCGCTGACGATGCCGTACGAAAAGTTAATATAGTCGCACGGCATCGCCACTGATTCGCGTTCGCGTTCGCTGCAAATCGCTCACGTAGGACCGGGCGTGATTTCGCCCAGCGAGCGATCGCCCGACCGGCCGAAGGTCAGGTTGTAAATGACAGACACACAGCACGTGGCCTCGCGCCGCTGCCAGCTTTTACCAGAAGAAATAATTCTAAATAAATTCATGTGTTTGCGTGACAAGGGGGCGTGTCGAATCAGCGATTTTGGGTCAAAATCTTTATTCCAGGATTATGGACCAACTATTTGATGGAAAATTTATTTTCTTTTATCAATATGTCTAAATTATGATCCACTAGGGCCGTACAGACTTATTTTTTTTGTTATTTTTTCCCCCTAATATATTAAAAATTAAAATTAATTTATTTAATTTTTTATCACTGTACTGCCCTAGATACAGTAATTCTAAACAAGTTTTAACTGTTTTTCACTATTATGCATATTAACGAAGAAAATCGGGAACGAAAAAAATACTGCTGATGAATCCCCTTAATATTTCAACTCTTCAACAATATGCGAAATTTTATCTGAAAATTGATGTCCTGTAACTTGTAGATATATTTGAAAACTTTTGAAAGACTTGTTTAGCCACATACAATTTGGACTGCCTACACTTAGAGAATCAAATTATAATGCAATTGAACCACATTCATATCTCATGCATTTTGACGTTAATAATTGATATGGAGGGGCAATCAATTTTCTTTTACCTACGAGAAAATTCCAATTGATTTATTGTTATAAAATTTATAGGGAAAATGTATTTAATATATCTGAAGTTATTGACTATAGGTACATTTTATATATGATATTCTTGGGAAAGTTGCAGGACACCAGTTAACCATCTAAAGAAAAGTTTTATAGTAAAAATACTAAATCTGATGTAGATGGCAGATTATAAACATGCATGTAATATGTGGAATGTTTTTTCATATTTCAACTCTACAACAATATGCGAAATTTTATCTGAAAACTGGTATCCTGCTACTTGTAGATGTATTTGAAAACTTTGGAAAAACTTATTTAGCCACACAGGATTTGGACTGCCTCCACTATTTTACAGCTCCAGAACATGCCTATGATTCCATGTTAAAGATGACTAGGGTAGAATTGACCCTTTTAACTGACAAAGATATGGAAATGTTTGTTGAAAGAGGAATTAGGGGAGAAATTTCTCCATGATCAAACATATGGCAAAGGTAATAATAAATACATAGGATCAAATAATAATCCAAATGAACGATCTTCTTTTCTCATGCATTTTGAAGTTAATAATTTATATGGAGGAGCAATCAGTTTTCCTTTACTTACGAGAGAATTCCAATGGATATATAGTTATGAAATTTAGAAGGAAAATGTATTTAATATGTCTAAAGATATTGACTATGGGTACATTTTATATGTGATATTCTTGGGAAAGTTGCAGGACACCAGTTAATCATCTAAAGAAAAGTTTTATAGTAAAAATATTAAGTCTGATGTATCTGGGTAAGATTATAAACATGCATGTAATGTGTGGAGTGTTCATAGTATTTCAACTCTTCAAAAATATGCGAAATTTTATCTGAAAACTGATGTCCTGCTACTTGTAGATGTATTAGGAAACTTTAGAAAAACATGTTTAGCCACATACGATTTGGACTGCTCCACTATTTTACAGCCACAGGATATGCCTATGATTCTATGTTAAAAATGACTATGGTAGAATTGACCCTCTTAACTGACGTAGACATGGAAATGTGTGTTGAAGGAGGAATTAGGGGATACAATTCTCAATAGTCAAACATATATGTCAAAGCTAATAATTAATACATAGAATCAAATTATAATCCAATCGAACCACATTCGTATCTCATGCATTTTGATGTTAATAATTGACATGGAGGGGCAATCAGTTTTCCTTTACCTACGAGAAAATTCCAATTGATTTATTGTTATAAAATTTATAGGGAAAATGTATTTAATATATCTGAAGATATTGACTATAGGTACATTTTATATATAATATCCTTGGGAATGATGCAGCACACCAGTTAATTACCTGAAGAAAATTTTATAGTAATAATACTAAGTCTGAGGTATCTGGGAAAATTATAAACAAGGATGTAATGTGTGGAATGTGTTTAATATTGCAACTCTTCAACAATATGCGAAGTTTTATCTGAAAACTGATGTTCCGCTACTGGTGGATGTATTTGAAGACTTTAGAAAAACTTGTTTAGCCACATACGATTTGGAGTGGATATATAGTTATAAATCTTATAGCGAAAATATATTTAATATATCTGAAGATATTGACTTGGGGTACATTTTATATATGATATTTTTGGGAAAGTTGCAGGACACCAGCTAACCACCTAAAGAAAAGTTTTATTGTAAAAATACTTAGCTTAATGTATCTAGGGAAGATTATAAACATGCATGTAATGTGTGGAATGTTCTTAATATTCCAGCTCTTCAACAATATGCGATTTTTTTTCTGAAAACTGATGTCCTGCTACTTGTAGATGTATTTGAAAAACCTGTTTAGCCACATACGATTTGGACTGCCTCCACTATTTCACAGCCCCAGTACATGTCTATGAAATTATGTTAAATATGACCAAGTTAGAATTGACCCTTTTAACTGACATAGACATGGAAATGTTTGTTGAAAGATGAAATAGGGGAAAATTTTTCAATGCTCAAACATATATGTCAGAGCTAATAATAAATACATAGAATCAAATTATAATCCAAATAAATCATCTTCGTATCTCATACATTTTGACGTTAACAATTTACATGGAGGGGCAATCAGTTTTCCTTTACCTACAAGAAAATTCCAATGGATATATAGTTATGAAATTTATAGGAACAATGTATTTAATACATCTGAAGATATTGACTATGGGTACATTTTATATATGATATTCTTGGGAAAGTTGCAGGACACCAGTTAACCACCTAAAGAAAAGTTTTATAGTAAAAATACTAGGTGTCGGGGAATCTCGGGGGAGCCTGTAACCTCTAGAGGGAGCGTCCCCAGGTGGCGGATAGGGGAATGTCCTAACCGGTCTGTACCCAGTTAGACCGGCGGATAGGTGAGAAATAAAATACCACCCGCGCACCAACAGGCAGGGCAGATGGGACTCTTTAGCTGTAGAGAAAGCAGCTGATCTAAGAGAAGGATACTCTGAAAATAAACCCTGGTCCTCCAAGATTGGGGGTTGAGACATCGAGCCAACTCCTCGAAACTCAGAAAAATGTGAAATGTTTAAAAACCTAACCAAAGCCTCGGAACTAAAGTTTGGAACCAAAGACGACGAAAAATGCTACGGAAAAGGACAATGATTTATAACACATGGAACGTACAAGGCCTCTCTCGAAAAACAAGCGAAATAATGTCTGAACTCAAGAAAACCAAAGTGGATGTGATTGTGCTTACGAAAACAAAAAAGAAAGGCAGTGGCTCTGAGAACTGGGGGTATTATGATCACTTCTATAGTGAAGTTGCCAAAGACCAACGCGCACAACAAGGAGTATCCATTCTGATCCGAAGATCGCTGAGAAAACACATTACTTCATGGGAAGCGATTAATCAGCGATTTTAAAAATGAACCTCACGATAAAGGGACACCGAGTTACTATACTAGGAGTGTATGGGGTTAATGAGGATTATTTAATCAACGCTAAAGACGAATTCTTTGAACAACTTAACGATGAAATTAATAGAATAGGAACGTCCAGGGAAATCATAATTTTAGGCGACTTAAATAGCAGAGTGGGACGAAAAACTAGTGACAATGTTGTGGGAGCATATGGCGAAGAAACACGTAATAACAACGGAGAACGACTTACAACAGTATGCGAACAAAATAAACTGAAAATTTTGAACGGTTTCTACCAACACCGTGACATCCACCGATACACCTGGACACAAAAACCCCGATATCTCAAATCCATACTCGACTATGTCATTGTAAGACAAAACACAAAAATGAGGGTCCAAGACGTGAAAGTATGTAGAGGACCTTCCTGCGGCAGCGACCATTACATGTTGAAATCAAAAATCGTATTCCTCAACAAAGAACAACACCCACAACAAGCAGACCACGCAAAAACAATAGAAAATAGGCAACCAATACGCTATAACTTGGACAGCCTGGAACATGATAGTGTTTGTGAACTATATAGAAAACGCTTAGACGAGATATTAGGCACATATAATTTCAACAACACAGAAGAACATCATGAACATATAAAAAAAATGCATACATGCTGCAGCAGAAGAAGCATTAGGAAAGTATAACGGAACCCGGCAGAGAATGAAACCATACTGGTGGGATGACGAAATAGAAGAGAAAATTATAGAAAAAAGAGAGAAATACCTCAGATATTTAACAACAAATAACGATAGCGATGAAATAACCTATAAAAATGCCCAAGCAAAAGTAAGAAGACGAATAACGCAAAAGAAAAACGAAGCCTAGGAAAAAAATTGTCAAAAATTAAATACCTACTTGGGAGGAAGAAAAAGCTCAGAAAGTTGGAAGCTTTTAAAGAAAATGAGAACCAGCAAATCAAAAGAAATAATATCGGCATTATCAACACAGAAATGGCAAGAATACTTCAAAAATCTATTAATCGAGAATAGACCAGAATTTAATACGGAAACAAACATAGCTAGAATTAACATAATTTCGTCTCCACTAAGAGTGAGTCAAGGGAAGGCTAAAGAAGTAATTCTGTCATCCCCAGGTGATATTCCCGCCGAATTAATTAAAGCTGGAACCGAAACGATATACGAACACCTTAGAAAACTCTTCCAAGACTGTCTAAATGGCAGGGACATACCAACTGAATGGCACATATCCATAATGTCAACAATCCATAAAAACGGTAGTAGAGACCAGTGCGAAAACTATAGGGGGATTGCAGTAACTAGTACGCTAAGTAGAATGTACGGGAAAATGTTAAAGAACAAAATCGAAAGCGAGTATAAAGATCTAGAGGCGGAAGAACAAGCTGGATTTAGAGCCGGTCTACAGTAGACCACCTATATTGTGTTACACAACTAATTGAGAAAAAAACCGCAATCAAGCAAGAAATCTATCTGTTATACGTGGATCCGCAGAAAGCATATGACAATGTACCTCTCACAAAATTGTGGAAAACTCTAGAACAAACGGACATCGCAAATGGATTGATAAAAGCTGTCCAAAAAATCTATGACAAGAACGAAACAAAAATTAAAATAGGACGAAATATCTCCAATGGGTTCACTGTTACAAAAGGTTTGAAACAGGGATGCTGTCTTTCGCCGACACTTTTTAAAATTTATTTAGAACAGGCACTCAAAGTATGGAAACGGAAATGCAATGGTACGGGGATACCTCTCAATACTAATAATACCCTATACATCCTATGTTTCGCAGACGACCAAATCGTAATAGCACAGGATCATGATGATTTAAGCTATATGACCCGAAAACTTATAAAAGACTACAAGAAATGGGGCTTCGAAGTCAACATAAAAAAACAGAGTGCATGTGCATTGGTGGTCTAGCACAAGATATTGACTTGAATGATAGGACAAAGATTAAACACTGCGAGGAATATAAATACTTAGGAATGAAGATAACACACGATGGGCTACTCGACACAGCAATCAAAGAACGAAACACACAAGGCAGAAAAGTTATCTCTATGATGAACGGAATCCTATGGGATCAAATGATATCGAAAGCTAATAAACAAAGAATATATAATACGATCCTTAAAAGCATTATAACCTACGGTAGTGAAACATGGCAAATAAAACAGTCTACAGAAAAAATGCTAATAACAACTGAGATGGACTTCTGGAGGAGATCTGCGGGTAAATCAAGAAGAGACAGGATACACAACGACAGAATAAGAGATATAATGGGTGCCAAACACACGATTGTTGATGATATAAGAACAAAACAGTTAATATGGTATGGTCATGTCCAAAGAATGTCAGACGATAGGTTACCAAAACAAATTTTGACATGGACACCCAAAGGGAAGAGAGGAAGAGGAAGACCAAGAAGAAGCTGGAGAGAGGGCATTGACAAAGAGATGAAAGAAAGAGACTTGCCGGATAACTTATGGCAAGATAGAGATGGATGGCGGTTAGGAGTCGGAAAGCGTCGCATAACGCTATAAGCCGATATGTATATATATATGAATCTGGAAAAGATTATAATCATGCTTGTAATGTGTGGAATGTTTTTAATATTTCAACTCTTCAACAATATGCGAAATTTTATCTGAAAACTGATGTTCTGCTACTTGTAAATGTATTAGAAAACCTTAGAAAAACTTATTTAGCCACATACGATTTGGACTACCTCCAATATTTTACATTCCCAGGATATGCCTATGAATATGTGAAGATATGGACTATGGGTATATTTTATATATGATATTCTTGGGAAAAATGCAGGACACCAGTTAACCACCTAAAGAAAAATCTTATAGTTAAAATACTAAGTCTCATGTATCCTGGGAAGGTTAAAAACATGCATGTAATGGGTGGAATGTTTTCAATATTTCAACTCTTCAACAATATGCGAAATTTATTTTGGAAATTGATGTTCTGCTACTTGTTAATGTATTAAGAAATTTTAGAAAAACAAGTTTAGCCACTTACGATTTGGACTGCCTCCACTATTTTACAGCCCCAGGATATGCCTATAATTCCATGTTAAAGATGACTAAGGTAGAATTGACCCTCTTAACTGACATAGCCATGGAAATGTTTGTCGAAAGAGGAATTAGGGAGAAATTTCTCAATACTCAAACATATATGTCAAAACTAATAATAAATATATATGATCAAATTATAATCGAAATGACCGATCTTCGTATCTCGTGCATTTTGAAATTAATAATTTATATGGAGGAGCAATCAGTTTTCCTTTACTTACGTGGGAATTGCAATGGATATATAGTTATGAAATTTATAAGGAAAATGTATTTAATATATCTGAAGATATGGACTATGGGTATATTTTATATAATATGATATTCTTGGGAAAGTTGCAAGACACCAGTTAACCATCTAAAGAAAAGTCTTATAGTAAAAATACTAAGTCTCATGTATCCAGGGAAGGTTATAAACATGCATGTGATGTGTGGAATGTTTTCAATATTTCAGATCTTCAATATGCGAAATTTATTCCGAAAACTGATGTCCTGCTACTTGTAGATGTATTAGGAAACTTTAGAAAAACTTGTTTAGACACATACGATTTGGATTGCCTCCACTATTTTACAGCCCCAGGATATGCCTATGATTCTATGTTAAAGATGACTAAGATAGAGTTAACTGAATTAGGGGAGAAATTTCTCAGTGCTCAAACATGTATGTCAAAGCTAATAATAAATACATGAAAAAAAACTATAATCCAAATGAACCATAATCGTATCTCATGCATTTTGGGGGAGGGGCAATCAGTTATTTATTTTTATTTTAAATTGTTATATTGCGTCTTTGAAATTAATGAAATGATATTATGACAATAACATTGTCAAGAAAATAAGTTGCACACACATGGCTGTGGTTATAAAAGGAACAATAATGATCATAGCCATGTTTGTTTTAAAAACGCCCCAAAATTATATAACGTCTTACTGATTCATCTATAATCAGTAATAAAACAAAAATATATTTGGTTTTCAGCGGATCATTTGCTTTTTTAAGTGACAAGTTTTATTTTCTGAGCGTACGAAATTTTTTTTAAGTTCGAAATGTCTGATTTTAAAGATTTGCTCGTAAAAGCTGAATAAATTGAATTAATAAGCACTATATAGGCAGAGTACAATATAGGGTGTTGCAAACACACGTTTTCCCGTTGGCCCATAAACAGAATTTTATAAAATATAGCTGCACCACCAGATTCTACGTAAAAGCTCTGTCTTTCCGATAAATTGATCGGCAATTTGAATACAAGAAGGGTTTGCAAGTTGTACATTTATTTTTAAAACCTAAAATGAATATGATTTTTCTGTGTGTTGCATCTTTTGTTTCACAAAAAAATTAGCCCGTAATCGAGGAAACTATCTCTCTACTTAGTAATAGGCAAGACAACTAAAATTGTCTGTACATACAGAGAATGAAATTATATTCAACTTTTAATTTTTTCTTACCCATTCATTCTCGGAGCCTTATTATAGTAAACAGTTGATACGGATATCCTAAGGAAGAAATTAATCTACCTAGATGGCCAGTTCGGTAGTTGACGTATTCTTATAACATCAATAAAATTCAAGAATTATTCGAGATTGGTTAGTATTTATGTATGTACCAGAAATATAGGAAGTTGAAAGATATGTGTATTATGATATATTACATTTCTAAGTAACATACCAAACTCATATCGAACCTAACAATGTTAAAGTTATTTCAATAATCAGAAATTGTCGATATCTTAGTATACAAATGCGTCATTTAAGTGATTAGATGTATTTGTACATTGTTAAAAAGTGGACATAACAGGCCACAAAATCATTATGCAAAAATTGGGATGAGAAAAGTAGATCGGTAGAATATCGCATATAAAGGTGAGCATGATGCCTATCGATAGATTATCAAAAATCAGGATTTCAAGTTGTATGCTCCAAGTTATAAACTTCGTTTCTTAGATTATCGTATATTAAACAAAGTTTTCTTCACAATTTTTCAAAAAATTCAGAAATTCAATATAGTTATGTTTTTTCTTTATAAACGCTTGATCTTATATTGATAACGGAGCTTCTTGGATCCTCTAGAAGGGCCTGAAAAAATTATTTTTGTAAAGTCTATACGAAGTCAGTGTAAACAGCAATAAATCAAAACGCGATTGACAGCCGGCATTTCCTTTGAATAATTCGGCATAGGCGTCCGACGCGACGGTTGAAGTGGAAAAATATTGAATTTATTATAGTTTTCATAATTATACACAGGTATAATACATAATATTTGATTGCTAGCATAATTGGGTTTTAAACGTTTTAAACGTTTTTTTTATGTCAGCATTACATAAAAAGCTAATAAGAAAAAGTAGTATTAAATGATTTTGTTTCACTTACCTGAGAAATTCATGAAAAGGTACTACCTGAATCCGCAGAACTGGAATCTGAATTTGGCGTTATTATTATGGGGTCAATGGCCGGTAAAATACTACAATATTCGCCCTCGTTTTCTATAACATGACGGACACAGTTCATCCAAATGACACTTGTGTTTACTTCATCAGTTACTGTACTTATATTTCATAGTACGAAATCACTGTTAGTTGGCGATTGATTATATTTTCGACCTTTTTTCTTGATGGCAGCCCACATCATCTAAATCGGATTAAATACGCAGTAATAGGGGGGAAGCCGCAAAATAGTATGACCATGTGCTTCGCATAATTTGTCAATTACATATTCTTTTCTAAAGCTCATTTTTTAACAGCTTCCAATAACACTTTTCTTGTAGCAATTTAAGGAGTTTCCAGATTTTTATTCTCCATGAATTTGAGAATATCGCCCTTTTTATTACTGCTATTGGGAACTTGCTATGAAGGCGGGAATGATACGATGCATTGTCCATTACAATGCGGAATTTGAGGGAATATTCGGCAGCAATTGTTCGGTAAACCACTTTTCAAATAGACTAGCGGTCATGTCTTCATGATAATCAGCCGAAGAGTGCTTTATATTTTTGGCAGAAAGTAATAAAGCATTGGGTATATCACTTCCTGCATGCAGTATAATCACTCGTTTGGCGCGAGAGCAAGACCCGTTTAATTTGCAATTACTGCTATCATCTACCCAACCTGCAACGCTCAATTACCCAAAATACAAACCCAATTCACATAAATTTTCAAGTTCACAGTCGGTGGTACAGCCTTTAGTGCAGGTAACAATGGCGGCCCCCCAGCTTTTAGATAGTGAAGAAGGATCGTGGTGAGTTATAATGCCTGAGCACCACGCGGTTAACTTTTCACCATGCCCTGATGCAAGCTTCAATGAGATTCGACCAATAACCATGAATAATAATTGTTCTCCCTGCTGTAACCTATTGAGAAAACTTGCAAGGGGAAACACAAAAAAAAAATACCACCCCAATTAAACAACAATATCAAGTGTATATTCAGTGTTGGTGACTATACTTTTGAATTAGATAAGGTATAAAATTGCTACAGGAAGAATACCTTGTGTATGTAGCTATAACTATTAATATATATACTAAAGATGGATGATTAAAAGTAATGGTTTACATTTATTGGCGCTGGTTAGGTTTGACGTTAACGTGTTGAACGTGTTGTCATATTTCTTTCCATAACAAAATGATATAAATATAAAAAAATGTACAAGAGCTTAATTGAAAACAAGTAATAACAAATAATATGCTCATAAACATAGAACTTGTGAACACATGCAGACTCTAATTTGAATTAAATTGAATGATAATGGAAGCGAGATAGATAAAGAATGATCAAACAATTGTCAGGCACGTTTAGTTATAACGGAAGTAACAATATAATATACCAAATGATTACGAAAGATAAAAAACCAATTTCAACAAATTAATCAATAACCACAATATACATAAGGCATCTATCGCCTCATCATACTGGTAATGGTAGTCAACAGGATAATATTTATTACTTATAAAAGTTTGTGCGCGTCTACCATGGTATACGTCTCGCAGTTGTACATAAATAAACCTAACGATTCAGTCTATGAAATACCGTTATGTAAAATTATTATAATCAGACAGTTATTCAGTCAGAACGACAATGTTTCTCATTTACCATAGTATAAATTAAATTGTAAGAATAATGAAATATAGCATAAAAAACTATGAGCATTAATTGAATTACACTAGCAAATAGTATTGCTACCAGAGGTATACTTTTAAATTAGTATCGGTAAGCTTTGCTTACACCTAAACAGTTCTCAAAATGTTCATATCAATACCACGCAGAAAGTAATAAAACACGCAATCTAATACACCGCTGGAAAGTACTAATAACTCGCCAATAACCTTATGTTAACCTCAGTTACCCCAAATAAGCTATATTTTAAATCAAGCAAAACCATTAATAACTTCATTAAACAAATTCCCCCGAAACACTGATTAAAATAACCCTATAAATCATCACAATGAAAAAAAAAATATGTTTAACAGTTCAGTCACAATATATCTTAATATAAAACTTATCTGATCCGTTATCAAGCTGGTCGTCAAATCGCTGGTGCGTCAAGATCGAGAAGTCGCACTTCGTGAGTGTTGAGGCTTGGACCAGTCAGCGAGACAAGCAGCCAACCAGACGGTTACTCCGAAACCACATGTAGTCGGAGGAGTCTCAGTATGGAGTATGGAAACCCAGGAAGGCACTGGAAATCGGTAGACCAATAGCAACCACTGCCGGCAGCAGGAAACCAAGAAAATGGGAAGGAAAAATAAAAACCTCTGAAACAAATTGGGCAAATTAAAACTAAAACATGAAGAAAACAGATACGTAACCTCAGCAAATAACAGATCAAACCAATAACTGTTCCAAAATTACTTAAACTACATACCTTAAGATGTTAAACGGGGTTCAAGCGTGTGGCAGCTCTCGAAAGTCAAATCCCCAATATGGGTGCAGGTGGTCGATTCTATAAATCTTCCTTCATCTACAATCATCCATCAGGCGAAAACCCAACGACGACCACAATCCTGCTCAAGGGCTTCGTTGAATAATCCCCTTAATAGGGCACTGTATATTTCACACTAAATATCAGTATCTCAACGAAAAATCCCAATTTCGAGAGCCACGCAGTGAAACCTTCTGGTTGCAAGATCACATAAGGACTATATTCTTCTTCTTAGTCCATTACATCATACGTGATGTGTGGTGGTTGTTGTGAATTTCTGTCATTATCCAGTCTGTCCAGGACGTGACCAATAATTTGTTGCCATCGTTGCCTGCTGTTAGCCTCTCTTGTTGCTCTCTCTAAATTTAGGCCAGTTAAACTGCGAACGGTGTCTGTCCATCTCGTTGGTGATCGGCGTCGTCGTCTTTTACCAAATGACATTCCCTGTACAATGAGGCGTTCCACATTATCGTGTCGAATTATGTGGCCGAAGAACCTTAGAGCCCGTGCTGAAGTTTGGTTCGACAAACGGTGCTCTATTCCGACTTGTTTTAATATGGATGCGTTTGTTCTTCGGGCAGTTCATGGGATTCTTAACATTCTGCGCCAACACCACATTTCGAACGCATCGATTCTCCGTCGATCACGTTTCCGAAGCATACCAAAAAACTGAGAATACCAGTGATTTTACTAGAGCTTTTTTTGTTTGGATCGAGATGTTGCCATCTTTCCATACTCTGGTGAGTTGGCTCATAGCTGTTTTGTCAAGTTGAATGCGTCTACGAATTTCAGGTTCACAATCACCATTTGAAGTTATTATTGACCCTAGATACACGATCTTTCCGACGACATCATAATTTGCCACCTTGTGTGGTTGTGGAGCACCTTCTTGTTCTCGGTTGATAATCATGATCTTCGTTTTTTTGTAATTTATTTGCAACCCATATCTTAAGCTCACAGATTCGAGTCTTTCGAGGAACATCGTCACTTCCTTCTCATTACTGGCAATCAAAAGGGTGTCATCTGCATATCTTAAATTTGAAATGTTTTGACCGCCCACAACAAAACCGCCGTCCCAGCCTTCCAGCACTATTCTCATTAAGTGTTCCGAATATAGGTTAAACAGCAACGGAGATAATACGCAGCACTGTCTAACTCCTTTTTTAACCAAGGCTTCTCCAGAGAGAGAGTTGTCTATCTTTATGACTGCCTTACTGTTTGCATATAAATTCTGAATGAGCATTACGAGATGAGATGACACACCCATGTCCAAAAGAATATCCCACTTCCTTGTCCATATCACATTATCGAATGCTTTTATAAAATCCACAAAGCAGAGGTAAAGGGGGCTATAGTGTTCTCTAGCTTTTTCGATCAAAATACGTACATTACGAATCTGTTCCCTTGTACCCCTGCCCTTCACAAAATCTGCCTGCTCCGGGCTAATTTGAAATGTTGTAAAACGTTGAATGGATAATATGAAGCATGATTTTACTATATTGGTTTGCCCTAAAATGACGACGCTAGAAGAACCATCATCGCGTCTGCCCAACATGCCATGTTATCAGAGTCTCTATTTGTGACAAAGTACTAGAATGTTATGACGTCATACAACCGTATTTACAAAATCAAGCGATGAAGTGACTCACTATTGAAATGATTTGAATCAGTTAGAACTTACTTTTTAGATGCTTAGTGTGAATACATAACCCACGCGTTATGCAGCAGTCAAAATTACAATCAGCACACGCCACTAATACCATTATGCCAAATAAGGCATTAACTTGGCAACCGTGTCAACCGTGAAGACCACGCACTTGTCCAGAGACTTGTCAATTATACCGCCAAAATTACATCCACATAACTATATAAAACATAGAACACTTTCCTTGTCGTAGAGCAGGATCCACTCCGCGCTGAAATATTATCGAACTTTAATCAGTGGAATACTCCGTCAATATACAAGCCTAGAGTGCCAAACATTGATACCATTCAATACAATCAGCAAATTCAAGCGCATGTTAAATAAATCCTACAGTTAAGCAACGCAATTTAGAGTGGTTCTCGAGTCGATATTGATTGACGGACCCGACGCGCTGTTCGTCGACCGACTATGAGTCTATGGTCCCAATCCGAAAAGTGACATGTCATACTTCTAACAAACATCATTGTATCATTCCCAAAATGAAAATATTCCGTAATCACCTAAGTAGAACAGTAGATTACCAAGTATAAATCAACGAGACAATTACCACAGTATGACCATCAAATGTACAAGAAGTAAGTTTAATTTCAGTGCTAGATCTCCCTAAATAACCTTACAATATAATTATGCCTGCATTACATTCCAATTAGGTACTCTGCCAATCTGCAACCAATCTATCACTCCTATGGTTTTCTTTTCGACACCACTCTCCAAGAAAAGCTGAAATACATTCCAGATGGCCAAAATATCTCGAATCAGCAATTAAGAACTATAATTAGCAAAGTCGAAGCCAGAGGGTGGCCGTCAAGGTATACTATAGAAGTGAAATAAAGAAAATAAGCCAAGTGATTAGATGAAAGGTTCCTTTTTTCCATTTAGAAAAGCAGCACAATAAGACAAAACCAAGGGAACAATAGCAATTTACAACGAAGCTTTGTGGTTTCAGCTGGGAACGATATACCGTGTGTGTAAAGTTAACCGTTCATATCAAGGCATGTGCATTTGATATGTATAGATATAGTATGAAATATTTGCTTTAAAATACCTAGTTTAATGCTTTCCCAATACTAGTACTATTGTGATGTTCATATAATGTTTATAGTCTATTTCAATAAATGTCGTTCTACGTCAATTTTTATTTAATTTTCCTTCGCCATTTTGTCCAGAAAAATGGATTAGCTTATATGTCATCGTAGCCCGTTACAAACCATACTCAACTACGTCATGTGTATCAAACCATGTTTCATCTAAATACACTATTTCCCTTTTTGCTTGGCGATATTCCTAAATTTTGCCTAAGTATTCTTGTCTGTGAGCAACTATGCGATGCAATTCCATGATGATAACCATTCTTTTATCCAATTCTTTATATTTAAAACCGCAATTGAGTAGGATATTATGCAAAGTGTCGAGAGATTTGTATTCATAAGTCTGGTAATCCGATAATTTATCTCGAATCATTTCCAATATCGGAACTTTGCTGTCATTGTAAAATTGATATACTACTGGGCGTATAACTTCTTTGGATGCATTATCATTTTTTTAGCTTTTGGTCGGATCTTTTACCCTTTAAAAAATCGTCAATTATATATCCTACCTTAATCACTTTATAAACTGTAGAGCGTGGAAGTTTAGTAAGCTCACAAATTCTTTTTACTATTTCATTTTCTGAGGCCATATGATTTTCACTTTTCAAACATGTTTATTTAAAATAATGCTTTGTGTTTGGATATGTAAGTTTTTATTACGAAACTCTAAAAGCTCTACAACGGCATAAGTTTTGGGATTTTTAGATTCCGATTCACCATCAGAAATATCGAAAGGTCTCCAGAACGACACTTTGATGAGCTAAGTATTGATTTCCAAGAACAACAAAGCTATGTAATAAAAACAGAGGTAAAATACACACACCAACAACAATCACAAAACAACAACAAAGCACAAAGCAAATACTGACAAAACTAACAAAGAAACTTGTCAAAACACGTAAACTGAAACCCCGCGGTACAGCACTGCCTGTCGTGGAAATCATACGATTTAAATGCTGTAACTCTAAAATCAATTAAAGAATTTCGCAGGGACCAATCAAATGCGTTAGTTTTCTAATACCGCCCACATTTTGTGCGAGGAGCCGTCAATATTGGTTTTCATTTTTATTTCATGAATTTCAATGCAAATATATAAGAAATTGATCGCACCCCAATTTCCTAGCCGTTTACACTGACTTCGTATAGACTTTACTTGGTTGTCTATTTGCCACCTTATGAACCAATTATTAAAAAAGAAAAATTATCATATCCCGTAGCCGGATGTGAAAATACACGAAATGAAGGTAATTAACTCAGATTGAAGTAATAAATATCTTACAGAACGGAGGCCTGTTGTTTTTTTACATATAAGCTTTGTGTAGATAATATATGCATATAGAAAACCATTAATTACTTTATTAAATAATTGATGTTTAATAGTGAGAAAATCGCAAAGCACGAAGACTTTCGAGCTTCATTGAAATATTTTTTAAAATTTACTGTACGGATACTAATATAAATATTAAGTTTTAAAAAAATGTATATATGACCCTTGTGTGTTGAAACTGTTTTTCCAATTGCGGAAAACTATATCTAAATAACCTAATTCTAAATTTTTATGGGTAAAGTTATCTTGCACAATGATATTATATATAACATGAAATGAAGTAACTGCACTGCCATTATATAAATGTGAAAGCATGTACGGTGTTTCGTGCAATATGTAAATGAAATAAACCAGGGAATAATATAAAAGGTAGTTCTGGATATAACTTTATCAAATGCATGTGAGGGAAAAAATCTAGTCAACTACCGAATTATAAATATATTTTAAGTTGTAATTTAGTAGGTAGCCCATTAAGAACCCTTAGTTCTAAGATAAAAATTTCTAAAATAAACCATATTAAAAATAACGTTTTGCAGGTTTTTAGTACTACCTATTATGTTAAAGATAACTAATGACTCACACTCTATAGTATATTATGGCAACATTTCCTAAACCCTCTTAGCAAACCTACCTATAGATCATATACTTAAAAAGAAATATACTGCTAAACCATCATTTGGACAATGAGTGGAAAATGAAGTCAACACTAAAAGACGGGAATATCAATTTTGCATAAGTCTGTCTTTGTCGTTCAGGAAGTTGTTTGTGCGCACGCTCTGTACGGAACGTTCTTATTGGTCCGTTTGTCGCGCATTAAATTGGCCGAGGCCGACCCCGACCACGGCTACCTATACAAGGCCATGAAGCAGCAAATCTTGCCCTTCTACTACCTAGTGCTTCCCTATTAATCTTAAAATAAGACAATATGGTAAAACTGGACACAAGTTTATTAATTATAAAAATAAATATGAGAAATATAGACATGAAATAAAAATCATATCAAAGATAGGGATAAACTAAAGTTACGAGTAGTAGATGAACGGAATATCTGAATAACATAATTGCTTTGTATTATGCTTGTTGTCTTATAATTTCCATTTTTGATAATATGTATGTATTAATAATATAAACTATGTGATTAGTTAATAACAAATGTGATTACAGTTAAATGAAATATGTAGCCCAAGATCAGAGCAGTTGCAAAAGGCAGTATTTTACGTATAAGTATTCAAGTAGATTTCTCAGAGTAAAACGAGTCACAAAAAATAAAAGGTATATATAGTGTATGGTTTTTTTAGTTAGTTCACCTATTCAGTACCTACTCAAGCACAATCTTTTTAAGTAGCAATAACAGAATACACGATAAAATAAAATGATTAATTAGCTTAAGTCATGTTAAGTAAAACAAATATCACATATATAAATACAAAAAGCAGTGATTTTTCTATGTTGTATAAGTACTGTGAATAAAATGCAAGGCAGTTGTATGAACCAATAAGTATTGCAACAATAAAAGCAAACCGAAGGTTTCGAAGCGGCTTAATTTTACTAGCTGTTCTAGACAGACACTGCTGAATTCTAATCTTCATGCAAGCCATTTTAGTAAAAATACAAGTACTTATCTATAGTTAGTTCGCCACATGAACAAGATATACGGCTTTCCGAAGAAACGGGATGCCGCTTGTGCTTGGAGGGCAAAGAAACAATGGAGCATGTTTTATGCTGTCTGGCAATGGAAAGAACTAGACAAACTATCCACCCCCAGACAGCTATTCGATTACATGAAAGGAATAAGCCTCTGGCCTAGTGGAATCTACAGATGTGAGCCACAACAGACCTTGGGTTGCCCAAATACACATACAATTACAAAATACAATAGTTAGTAAAGTTACAGTTCTATAGTTGATGTTATATCATCTTCATTTTTATTGCCAATCAAAAATATTTTGGCTTCATGAAGCACTTTATCTAAAGTACTTAATATACTCAACCCGCACGTACTGATAGTTTTATATCAGACTTGTCCGAACACAATGTTTTTTTAATGAACAAATTTCCCACAAACACTTCAAGTCTTCTAACCTGACAGAAACACAGACATTTGCACACTTGGGTACCCTTCAACTGGTTCATTTAAATAGAAAAAGGACAAGTTTCCTTTTCCTTTCAACTATCCATCCTCGAGTTCATTAATCTTGATATCAGCTTCATGTAGCGCAGTAAAAGATATTGCTTCATTTCGTTGTAAGTAGTTGCTCTATCCAAACTTTCAGCAATAGCCGATGCAATAGCCCCTTCCCATTTCTCAACATTCAATCTGATCTTTCTGCGTTTAGTGTGGACATTCTCTTCATCAACTTTACTTAAATATGAAGGACATCTAGGTAGCTTACATGGAATCTCCCACAAGAAACCGTTTCGAAATATAATTATAATATCTACACGTTATAAAATAATTGAAAAAACTGACTGAAAAATATTAATGTAAACAAATAAATCGACCATCAATTTGGTTGTCGTATAGGTGGCCGTGCCCCGACCCGTGTTCCGTTTATCGATCCATTTGTGTTTTATTGTGTCGTGTGATTCGTATCGTATCTTGTGCACATTAAATTGTAATTTCAATTTAAAACTGTTTTTAGACATTTTTAGAGTGTTTGTGCTTTGAAAATAAACAGCAAATAAGCATATCCGCTTTAAAAAATAACCTCTGCAAGCGGCAATAATTTAAATCCAATAAACTACCGCCAATCAGGGGGATAACTTTATTGGCTGTTACATATATTTTCAACTAATCACAGAGCGTTTCTAACGATTGCGCAGTATGAACTTACTGAATGACAAAGACCGACTTATGCGAGTTTTAAATAGCACCGTCTTTTAGTTGTGGCTTCAATTTTTGGTTTGGATTAGCGATTAGTGATGGGCAAAACTGCTATTTTCAAATAACAGTTAAAGCAGTCGCTGCTTCTACCAAATAGCAGCTTTCAAATAGCTGCTTTGTAATAGCAGTTTATAAACACTGTTACTGGCAACAGTGCAACATCCGTAAGAGCTAAAGCAGGGGATTCCTTTTAAGCGAATAAAATAAAAGGATATACTACTTATATCCTACCATTTCTACCTGATAATCAAATAATATTGTCAATGTTGTCCCTTTTTGCTCCAACTCTGAACTCAATAGGACTAGACATATACCGCAAACGAATTCTGTTGCAGAATTACCTTACCTAATGCCGGCCACCGACTATTTAGCAAAATTCTACTTTACTGTCGCCATAATAATTTATTTAATTTTTTTTAAGGGGCCCTTTTAAATCGTGAATTGGCAAATAAAAGCAAAATAATTAGTGTTTACTACATATAATTCATTATCTGATAAAAACCATAAGCAAATAATGCTGTCATCAAAATAATCTATTATTTTAAACATAAAAAACAGTTACACATTATTTACTCATCCATCCTTTTTCTTCCGGGTGTACATCTCATTCTTATTCCGGCAAAGAAAAACAGAACAAACAAGGTGAATCCCAGGTAGCGAGCCAAAGCAAAGTTCACGGAATTTCTTGCCTTGAATGAAAGTGCTTCATTGTCCAAGGATTATTACAATGAATAAATCTTATTGACAAAACATGATTAAAATTTTGACACATACACAATTTTGTAGTCAATTGAATCTTGACACAAATACATATACCCTAAGTACAAAAGTACCACACTTAACATAATACTAAGTAATACATGGCACACCTAGCATATCTAAATACTATCCTGCTTAAAGAATTCGTCAATGCCATAAAATGCCTTCGACAACAGCCTGTCTTTCAACTTCTGCCAAAATAGCATGTCGGCAATCGACGCACTGTACACGGTAGCAGCTCGCTATTGTCACATCCAAAAGCAATATCGATTAGCAGCATAGCAGCTAAAAGCATAATACGGTATTATCAATAGCGATCATATATCGTAATATTGATGAGCATTGTAAACTGCTATTTAAAAAGCAGCTTTTTATAATATTCGATAGCAGTTAAAAGCTGCTTCGCTCAAATAGCAGCTATCGAATAGCAATTTACTAAAAAGCAACCCATCCCTATTAGCGATATATTAGTTTATATATATATGCTATAGATGCGAGCGGCAGCCAGTTATACAGTGGAGAGCTAGGTTCGTGGATCGTCGGTACACTTTAATAAAGATATTGTGCACCACCAAGTTAACTTTGACTCAACTTGGAAAAATCTATAATGTTATTAAACCCTGAAAAGTAATTTTTGGAGGAGATTTTCAATAAGGCATAATATGTCTCCAAAATAAATACTTAATTCTTTCCCTAATAATGAGATCCCTTGATATAAAAAGGCAATTATACAGTACAATTACAATCACATGTATAAACAATAAAGTAATAGAAAAGAAGCTTACATAATATTGACTATTATTGACAAGCGTATCAAATGCAAACTGTTAGGCAAATATTCTGCATACCCAGTAATAGGTTGCTAAAATGACAAGTTAGTAAATGGCGCACAGGTTTTAAAATTCATGAATTTTATTCTGCCGCAACAATATAAAATAAAATATGTGTATAATCACTCAGTCTGTAGAAAATCAAGATTTGCCAAGACAGCCTTACAAAAAATGATAAATGATATTACTTACAACTTATGAAGTAGGTATTTCTGAGTTAAAATTATTGTCCAAATTTATATCAGTGTTAGTA